>BLKM01000647.1:303706-528871 GCA_013340265.1 Coptotermes formosanus
AAAGGCGGCCGGTGCGTAGGGCTGACAACCTTACCACTTTCATGGCAGATTTTCTAGAAATTTTGAGATCCTCAACCTCCTGCAACCCTAAGGGCCTGATCAGGCCCGTGTAGGAACAGCTTTACCCCTAGCCAGATACAGAAGAAAAATAAGCATGGAGAAAATACGTGATACTAAGTTACATAATTTAGTTCCTGCACAAACTAAGAGCTGTATAATTAAATAAATTAAGAGAGACAGTAAACGTAGCATGCATGCGAGACGAAATGTGTAAGGTATTTGTGCAAACTTTAAATCGGGGAACGTGAAGGAAGTGCGAAAACTCTTATAAGGTATAAACGTTGATGGGAAAACGGATAATATTAACCCTTTAAAGACGGAACGTATCTGTTTTATATAAGGACTCAGTGCGTACCGCGCTGTAAACACTCTCCACTTCGGTTATAAAAACCAGCCTCTTAATGTTTTATAAGGCAAAAGTTGCTGTTTGTTCTGAGATCCGTACAAAGCACATAAACGCAATGTGGGCACCACGTAGAATTTTTTAATGTTAAACCTGGTGGTATGTAAAGTTACCGCTAGGCTTTAAAAGGTTAATATGCCTCCTGACGAAGCATAATGCGATGTTTTGAGTTGAATTTAACTGGCTCAGAGCAGCGTCACATTCGGAGGCCTTACCCCAACACGTCTCATTATTATATCTTTACGTAACGACGCCTCTAAGAGAGTGAAAATCACTGAAGCGTTGTTTCTTCCTACCAGAAGCTGGAACGGCTGCCGACGCTTCCTCCGTATCTTGCCCCCCCCCCCCCCATGTAATAAACCCGAACAACAAAAATTCGCCAGCAAATACTGCAAGAGAAATGCCAGGAAATCTGTGCAACTCGTCGTCAGACCTTTCCAAAGGAACTGTTTGTGCACAAATAGCAGGTGATACCGCACATGAACCAGAGTCTTTTATCCCGCCCATGCACTTGAAATTGGTTTATAGAGACCCAGTGAAGCAAAGTTTTTGGTAGAACCCTCTCTTTAAGCGTAACAATAGGGAGATGAGGCACTTGAAGAGGATGAATCTCTCCAGGGGCAGCTATTAAAGGTATAAACAGGTGTGCGACAGATAGAGTCCTTAGAGGTCAACGAAATAGAGAGGTATGTCCTCAGTGACCTGCGTGTTCATAGGGAGAAACTCCGTCCACTACTATGGTCAGTTTGGGGCAACGGAAACGGGTGGAGATGGAAATAAGTAGAATGCCACGATTTTATCAGCGTGTCACGGAGTTTTATTCGTGGCACTAAAATAAACTCAAAAATGTAAAGTTTTCCATATCCACACTGTGAAGGCACATAGCGGGAGTTGAATATAGCTCCACTCATTCTTAACCTTTTAAAGCCTAGCGGTAACTTTACATACCACCGAGTTTAACATTAAAATATTCTACGTGGTGCCCACATTGCGTTTATGTGTTTTGTACGGATCTCAGAACAAACAGCAACTTTTGTCTTATAAAACATTAAGAGACTGGTTTTTATAACCGAAGTGGAGAGTGTTTACAGCGCGGTAAGCACTGAGTCCTTATATAAGACAGATATGCTTCGTCTTTAAATGGTTAATATCGGCATTAGATGAATGTGAGTGGTCAAAATCACGCCCCGGCCGCTTTACCGCCCGGGAAAGAACCCAAGTCTGGGCGACTTGCGGAAGCGAAAAATCTGTGTTCCCTGTCATGATTCGATCCCCCGGACTCCCCAGCCCGTACCAGAGTCACTATACTGACTGAGCTACCCGGCCTACCACAGTCAGTTTAGCACACCAACAATTTATTACTGCAATGCTGTGCGCATATAAATGCAGAATACATTTACGCCCACCTATGTGTATGCCAGCAGATTCCTTCACGGAGATGCGACAGCTCAGTAGGTACAGGGACTGAGCTCCCAGCTGACAAAACAACCGATGGTTGTCCTTCTAACTGTCCAGACCGCCTCTGGGGTCCGTACAATCTCCTACTAAATGGGTACTGGGGCCTCTGTGGTCGGGGCATGAAGCTACACCTCCACTACCCCACTCGCCTTCAAGGCGTGGTTAGGGACAGTTTCACCGTTAGTAGAATTCTTCTAGACGAGGTGCTAGTTATATAATAAATGAAGACATTATCGTATTGCACAGAACCCCAAATCTCACTGCCCTGCTCCCAAATCTACATCCTGTGTCAAATTAACCCTTTAAAGACGAAGCGTATCTGTTTTATATAAGGACTCAGTGCGTACCGTGCTGTAAACACTCTCCACTTCGGTTATAAAAACCAGTCTCTTAATGTTTTATAAGGCAAAAGTTGCTGTTTGTTCTGAGATCCGTACAAAACACATAAACGCAATGTGAGCACCATGTAGAATTATTTAATGTTAAACCTGGCGGTATGTAAAGTTACCGCTAGGCTTTAAAAGGTTAATATACTTCATACCCTGGAGTTACGTTTTAAGTTCCACTGTGATGTCATTCATCCAAGCCCCTATCTCTTTTATTCTCAGGGGGCACCGGGGTCCCTTTCTCCAAAGGTAAAGCAGCGAGCACTTGAGGCTGAAACCCCACGTCCGTTTACAGTCGAAGTTACGAATACGTGGACCTAACCTCCACTACCGTACATAGGTTTATGCTGTCTGTTGTCTCGTCACATCAAGCTTTACACAAGCTGCCAGAATTTTTCATGGCGGGATGGGGGGGGGGGGGACTGACTCCGAGGCGATACATAATTTATGTTTCATTGTAAAAAGTGTTATAAAAATCGTGTTGTAAGTACAACATAACCCTGCCTGCAACTGCATTTATATACATACAAATATCAGTGCATATTCCACGACTCAATCACAGTGTCCTATCTTCTTGTTTTACTTTTTATTTTTAAAGTACATTTTTCAAAATTCTAATGTACTAGTTGTCAGCCGATTTCAGTGCTTGATTTCGGCTGAAGGGTAAATCACGTAAAACTTTTGATATAATATCTACAAAATCTGTGTTTTTTTAATTTCAGTTTTGGGGGGCTTGAGGGCGACTGCACCCCGGCAGCCGCCTCCCCTTTGGGTGCACCCCTGCACGCTTCTAGTGTCACAAGATGTCGGATTAATCCATAACTTCTGCACAGTTAGGCCATTAGAGCCGTCGGCAACTTCTCAGATGTACGCATTTTAAAGGAAAAAAAATGGTAGTAATTTGAGCTTTTGTTTCGTAGGGGAAGGCGCATCTATCGGCCCAAAACATAAACGTTACTTTTTTTTGCAGTAAGATACCTTGCCTCTACACACAGTGTAATTAAATTACTGCACACAAGGTCGATGCTTAATTCTTATGGCAGAGGAAGAACAGAGAACCTGTTCAAGTGCGAACATGATTGACAGCGCATGCGCGTAGGTGTGAAGGAATAGCTGTCACTGCAGACCTTGGATGACAGATACAAGCACAGAACCGCCTCAGATAAGTCTCTCCCTCTTTTTTTTTAATTAACCATCTCTCTTACAAATTTACCATGGGTGAAGGATAAATCACTTCTGTTTATCGACGCTGTACCAATTCTAGTGGTTATTTGGCTTAAAGATATGGATAGGCGATTTTGGTCGGGGAACTTGGAAGGGTTCATACAGAAGCTGACGTGGCACGTCGCAAGGTAAGATCCCGGAACTTGCCTGAAAGGATGATAAACAGCACGAAAGAACAGTAACGATAATGTATTTACAAGTGCATAAAATAAGTAAATATGTAGAACACTAAAAACCACGTGTGCACAAATCCCTGGCGCCAGGTCGTCGTCGTCGTCGTCGTCGTCGTCGTCGTCGTGACTACATTTTTTAAGGTGGCGGCTTATATTTGTGAGTACTAGAGGCGTACCCAAGAGGGCAGTTGGCCGGGATGCAGCCCCCCAAACCCCCTAAACAGAAATTTAAAACACGCACATTTTGTAGGTATTATGATAGCAGATGTTTTATGTGATTTACCCTTCAGCTGAAATCAGGCATTGAAATCGGCTGATGACATTAGAATTTTGAAAAATAAATTAATAAAATTTAAAAAAACAAGAAGACAGGACACTGTGATTGAGTCATGGGACATGTAGTTATATTCGTATGTATATAAATGCAGTTGCAGGCAGTGTTATGTTGTACTTACAACATGACTTTATAACACAATTTTTAAAATCAAACATAAATTATATATAGCCTCAGGATCAGCCCCCCGCCCCCCCCCAGGGAAAAATTCTGGGTGCGCACCTGGGAGGTCCTCAGTATGGAACTGGCTCCATGTAACCCCTCTGCAGCCTAGAATTTCGAGATGGCTCCCAGGCTTCTGGAAAATCTGTGCACCTCACATAAAAACGTCTGCCCGCTCGGCCAACGCTATTGGCATCGGCGGCAGAATGAGCTTCGTCGTTAATGTTGAAATGCCACCCCTTCATAATGATTTATTAGTACAGTCGAACCCCGTTATAACGACATCAGTTTACACGACACGTCGCCTGTAGAGTCAGATATTCTGTGGGAACAATTATTTCCCCACCGTTAATCATAATATTATACTCCTCGGTTATAACAACACTCGTTTATAACGACACAAAGTATTCAGTCCCTTTCGTGACGTTATAACCGAGTTCGACTGTATTTGTTTCAAGTTGCAATTTAAGATTAAAGCCATTCGAGTAAATATTTACCAATCTACAGGGCGGCACATCCCAGAACACTAGATTACCTATCAGTTCAAATGAATGTCAGATCTCTCACAGGCAACATTACTTTGAATAACAAATGATGATGACGATGTAATGACAATAGAGGATAAAACGGGCGAAGGAAGTGGCAAGCACGGCGAGATAAACCTGCGGAAAAGACTGTGGTCTGTAAACGCCACGGGAAAAGGGCACTTGATAACCCCAGGATATAAAGATGTGAACTGAATACGTCCAGCCCAGGAGGGGGGCTGTTGTGAAAGTTACAAAGCAATGGAAGGTTTACCTTGGCCAGCTCAGCGATTGTCGGCCTCTCAAGAAGGACTCTGATCCTGAAACTAATTCATTCAAAATAATCATCCGAACTGGAGGTCATGCATTAATTACAGTACGTAAGTAACGTTTTATATGTTGGTTCACGGCTAGTACTTTCTTTAAGCAAAACATGGTCTCAGAAAAGATAAAGGAGCAGAAACCAAAAGTTACGCCTCTACGCTAATTACATAATCACGTTTATACTATTCCTTTTTGTTACACAGTTTTAATTCCATGGCTTCTCCTGAGTTATTGCTTCTAGAAATGTAATTATCGCAGGTTGTGGCCATTCTTTCGTTTCCTAAAGAAAATTACAGCCAGCGATATTGTTCTTATAATGTTAAATAATATATTTTTTTACTTGAAAATATACAGTAAGTGTTAAAGTAAACAGTTTTTTGTTTATATGTTTGTATGCGCGCGCAATGATCACGACCACGAGGCTGCGACAGTGAATTATTGGTGAACACCTCTTGCTGGGAATGTGGGCAGGCAGTCGACCAGAACGACTCATCCCGTCGGTCTTAACAAGGCGTTGATTTTCTAACACGAAAGTTTAACTTGTTGCTGCTTGCGATTATAAGGTAACGGCATGACCTTCTTCTGCAGCTGACCAGAACCCGACGATATTTAACCCCCAGATGACTAAATATTAACAAGAAGAAGAATACAATAATGTTTATAGTGATGAGGAGAAGGGGGAGGATGAAAAAAAAAAAGAAATTTGGTATTCATTACAGTAAGCCTTGCCGTCCAAAGACAAATCCCCCCCCCCCATGGCGCAACAGCCCCTAGTGGGCCAGAGCCTTTTCATTATCGAGGCTTCTCGATCACACTCAGACACATCACACTCGGTAGTACTCCTCTGGACGGGTGATCAGCCCCTCCCAGAGACCTCTACCTGACACCACACAACATTTACAAGAGACAGACATCCATGACCCAGGCGGGATTCGAACCCGCAATCCCAAAAAGCCATCGGCCGCAGACCTACGCCGTAGACCGCGCGGCCACTGGGATCCGCAAAGACAAAATTAACCCGAGATAAATATGTGTGTGTGACACACACATACACACACACACACACACACATATATATATATATATATATATATATGTTTGTACCACACAGTGAACACACTCCGACACCGTGACTCAGACCGCTTAATGCCGTATAGTGCAATAAACAATTTTTGTGGCACTAACTAACACACTCACTCAGCCAGCAAATGCACGGTGGAGTGTCTTCAAAAGGCTTATATTCCCTCAGCTAGTCATGTTACACATACAGATACGTACATTCGTGCATTCTAAGGGAGCACATGACCCGGATACGGGCCGAAGCGCCATACGAGGAAGATATGTGCATTTCACGTATCACGTGACTCCCGTACGGTGGGCCGGGTACAATTCTGAGGCAGCATATACAGAATTTGTAATAGACAAAGAGGCATGGAGCAGGTTTTCCTCAGAATAATTTTACATTCTACTGTCACTCATCATTGCAACACTGCTGCACGCTCTTCTGTTACCAGTCCCTGAAAACTGCGACCGGTCCGGCCAGCCAACACATCACACAAACTGTCTTAGTCCTGCAGCTGGGGCTTTCACTGTATACCGAAGTAAAGAAGTTGAGTTGCACTGTCACTGGGAAGCCCGCACTGTCCACCGTCATAACAAACAATATGTATGACGGTTTACAGCTTTCAGAACCACTACAAGGCAGGACAGCTAAAGAGCAAAATCGCGACAAGATAACACACTATTTATTCGACGGTCTCGATTCGAATAGGCTACCTTCAACAGGGGATTAACCCTTTTAAAGTCTAGCGGTAACTTTACATACCACCAGATTTAACATTAAAAAATTCTACGTGGTGCCCACATTGCGTTTATGTGTTTTGTACGGATCTCAGAACAAACAGCAACTTTTGCCTTATAAAACACTAAGAGATTGATTTTTATAACCGAAGTGGAGAGTGTTTACAGCGCGGTACGCACTGAGTCCTTATATAACACAGATACGCTTCGTCTTTAAAGGGGTAATACACCAACCAACACTGCACTTAATAAAATAAATCTCAAGACAAGTACAAAACTCCTACATGTTTCGACACCCAGGTGCCATCATCAGGGAGTTATTTAGAACAAAGTAGTAAAAGAACTGCGCTCTTCTAGGATATGACGCAGCGTTGTGTGGTAATTTTTACCGACGTTTCGGGAAAACGTATCGGCCCCATCTTCAATGATCAAGTTGACCCTTGAAGATGGGACCGATACGTTGTCCCCAACCGTCGGTAAACAGTTACCACTCGACGCTGCTAATATCCCAGAACAGCGCAGATCTCATCAACATGGCGGCGGAAGCCTGAAATAAGGGAGTTATACAGTACCTAAATTAGCGTGCTGTGCTTGTACTCCTTTGTTATAAATAAATCCCTGATGATGGCACCCCTGTGTCGAAACATGTAGGAGATTTATACTTGTCCTGAATTATATTTTATTAATTTCATATTTTCGTTGATGTACTAATTGTGAGAAAATGCATGGTACGAACAACATAAAATCCCACACGAGAATTCGGAGAGATACCTCTATGCTAATCTACAAGGTAAGCCCACGGCAGAATATTTTTCAACAAATCTACTCTAAAAAAAAAAAAGAATGTAAAGCCCCTGAATTTTCACATAAAATACAATAACATCACAATATGAAGGCTACCAAAATAAATTAACCCTTTAAAGATGAAGTGTATCTGTTTTATATAAGGACTCAGTACGTACCGCGCAGTAAACACTCTCCACTTCGGTTATAAAAACCAGTCTCTTAATGTTTTATAAGGCAAAAGTTGCTGTTTGTTCTGAGATCCGTACGAAACACATAAACGCAATGTGGGCACCACGTAGAATTTTTTAATGTTAAACCTGGTCATATGTAAAGTTACCGCTAGGCTTTAAAAGGTTAAATTCAACTTTACTACAATCCACGGCAAAATAATCACACAATATTAATAATACACCAAGTACTTCTCTACATAACCGACCTGTCTCCCGATATAACGTTCAAAAGTTTACTTATTCCATTACAGTAAAATATTTTCGACTGTGTCTGAAGCCATTCTTGCACCACATCTCTTTATGACTGATGCCACTTTCAGGCTAGTCTCATTAATATGTTTTAGTGGGGTGAAACGGGATGCTTTCGACCCTCGGCGGAGCTGCAACCACCATGAAAAAAATATCCCTCAGGCGTGCAACCAACCCTCACGTGGGAAGCCGCTTCACAGACATGCAAGGGAGACGCATGTTGCATCCGTTTATTCTTAACATGGACAATGGATGGTCGTCTTCACTCTCTGCCTTCTTTAAACCCACAAAACAGCTAGCAGTAGCTAGAACAAGTTATAGGTTTGGAGGCGGTGGTTTAGAAAAATCGTTCCTTCTCCTAGGAAATGAAGGCTGACTGCCAAGCCAACACACAGTCACATTACTTCCTAAGCTACCCTACAACCTGTCCTGAATTCACGAACGATAAAGGTAAATTTGTCCCTGCACACGCCATGAAAACGTACAGTAGCAATGGAGTATAGCTCCACTTGTTCTTACCTCGGCACTAGATGGAGATAAGTGATCAACTTCATAACCTAGCCGCTTTACCCACGAGAAAGGAACCAATAATCCATTGAATACGAAGCTGTGTAGGCCCCAGACCCGCTAAGACCGTTTTAGAAAACAGTAAATTTCTTGGCACATTCGGAATTGGAACCCAGGATCGTCAAACCCGTAGCGCAACATCTGTAATGACTACACTCTTTGGATTCATTCTAAATTGATGGGCAGAATATTTAAAATCGTATTTCAAAAATACGTGAGAGTCCTTTATTCCCTTTAACACTTTAAACAGGAAATGTGTCTGTTTTATATAAGGACTCAGTGCGTACCGCGCAGTAAACTTTCCACTTCGGTTATAAAAAGCAATCTCTTAACGTTTTATAAGGTAAAAGTCGCTGTTTGTTCTGAGATCCGTACAAAACACATAAAAGCAATGTGATCACCAGATACAATACTTGAATGTTAAACTTGGTGACCGCTAGGCTTTAAAATGTTAATACTGTTCCGTTGTGGATACATGTAACAGTATATCACAGCGTCCGGACCGGCGGAGTGGTGCGGGGATGATCAACTTAACACATGAACTTGTCAGATGAGAGGACAGATAAATTGAGCTGAAGGTTTACCCGAGCCATTATCTCACAGAAGCACGCGATCGTCTGCTCTGACTTGTCCAAATTTTGGCAGCTCCTGTATGCCACTGAAGTAGCTGTTGACCCAATGTGCGTCAACAGTGGAAACAGTCCATAATTTTACTTTACATGCAGACTAGTGCTGACATTCAGAATTAAAGGAGTTACGCCTCCACTCTCCTCATACACCTTCATGGCGTGGACAGTTACAATCCTACCTTTATTGCGGAGAACGCCAGTTTCTTCTCGCAATAGTTAATGGCCCCTAAAATGTTGACAAAACACCGATCTATAACATGGTAATTCTATTTACCAAGGCTTTCTTTCTTAACACAAGTTTAAGAAAGTAAAACCTCACACAAAGTAACTGTCTCCATCTCATGTCTTAGAAGAGACGCACTGCCGTGGAAACGCAAAAATACAATTTTTATTTGACCCACCTGTACAGAGCAATTAAGAGTGTAAATTACCGGCATAGAGGGACAGAGAACCAAGTATAAATGTTTTGGTCCTCAAAGACGAAAAGAAGAAGACGAAGATTGTGTCTTTTGTTACTGAACCTAGGGCGGGCGGAGACCACCTAGAATGAAATTACATTAGCATGTGGGTGATGCTGTAACTGGTAGTGGTAGGGATGCACACATAACAACCGTTTCCTGGTATCTTTCTTCTTCCTTCATATCCCTCCTTCTCAAGACATTTTCTCCTTAAAAACTCTTTCAATATTTACATAAAAAGAACAGCGCGGTCGTTTCCGAAGCAGAGAAATGGCTGGACTACCCAAACTGTCCTCGGCAAATAGCGTTTTATTGTTAACTACTGGAAGGCTTTCAACGCTTTTCTCTTCTTACTCTGAAAAGCAGAACCTCACACTTACTCCCTGTTATAAAATACAGCCCCATGTAGCTGTTAACAGCCGTGGAAACTTAAAGAAACATACCTTGGGGATCATTAAAACATCGAGTTCTTCGGGAATGTCCTATATCCCAAGAAGAATTCAGACATCCACCAACAGACCGGCATTTCTCACTCTACTCCACGTGGCAACACACTAAAACACAGCTCTGTACGTCACAATGTACCAGTTGTGTGTGTCGAAGTATGGAAACGGATGGGCGTGGATTGGATTCAGCTATCTGAAGACACGGACCAGCGGCGAGCAGTTTGGTTTCTACAATATCCGAGTAATTGCTTGAGTAGTTGAGCAACTATTAGCTTCTCAAAAATAAATCTGCTCCAGGGAGATCATTCCGCCACCCGATGGTATTCCTATTTTGAGGTGGTGCTGGGTCTTGCGTGGTCAACGATGCTGAGAGTTATGCCTGCCATAGTGTGGCTACTGGCACGGTCATCCATGCCGTAAAGGTCAAAGTAGATGACCCAGACAAAAATGGAGACTCCGGTCCTCCAGGCTGGGGGTTGGGCGTGAGATCGGGGATGTAGAATAATGGAGGCGCCTTTGAAGGGAGGCTAGGGCCCAGGAAGGGCTGCAGCGCCATGCATGGATGAACTGAGATAACTCGTGTCGAAGGACGTAACGCATAGACGCAGGTCTGTATGCAGACTACTGTACGTTTTGTTCAAGGGCAGAGACGTGTGGATAGTCAGTCGTAGGTGGGAATGAGAAGTTGAGTGTGGGATCTGAGGTTACAGGATGGAGAATATAAAGCGTATTTTATCATTTCTTCTGAGATGTTATGCTTGTAGTTACGGAGCGATATTCTAGCTGCATCGTCAGGACAGACGAGAAAAGTATCGCTCGAAGGTCTGCTGCCGTGAAAGGTGTAATTCTTACGTGAAAACAAGAAAACATCGCTATTGGAAAAAACAAAACTCGCATTTTCGTCAGGCTGTGGATTCTCATTACCACAAAAGTGGTACAAATTTTTATGAGAAAATAAAACTTAATAAGATGTTTATTATTATTATTATTATTATTAGCACTTTAATGAATGGTAATTGCATTGAATTGTATTGAATCATCATCACACCTAGATGTGACATTATTTTACATTAATAAAATAAGGCTTTTTAATTAATTAATTTATTTAAATACTCTGTTTGTTTGTTTGTTTGTTTTTGTTCTGTCTGCTTCGTTTGTGTCCTGTTCGTTGTCCGTTGTTATTAGTGTTATTGTTTCTGTAATTGGCTTTCTGGCTGCAGACTCGGCATATCAATAAACTAGAATTGAATTGAATTGAATTGAATTGAATTATTGTGCCAAAATGGCTGCCATCTGTATTGATGATTCTATCCGGTAAGAGTTTCTACCCACAGTAAGTCAAACCCCCTCTGAAAACTAAATTAATTCGCCTTGTGTGTAAATATTCGGTCCGTACCTTACAGTAAACACAGTCATGCACATAAATAATTGCAGCTTATTGTAAGAATCATATGGAACATGTAAATAAACTCTGGGCCGCAACTAAGATTTTTAAGTGTTCACCCTGACGGTACACGTACTGGCCATTTGGCTTTAACGTGTCAATAACGTAGTTTCTGACATACAATATTCCATATTACGAATCACGCCTAAAACGAAGGCAAAAATGATTAAGAAAAATTCCTTTCTCTCAGGCCTTCGAGGATTTTTTCCCCCCCAAGATGATGCACTTACAATTTTCTTCCATTTCTTTTAAAGAAAAAGACGAGTGTCTATGCATTACGCAACAACAGACAAGAGGTGTAATCTAAATGGGTGAACACCAAAGCTTTTTAAATAAAGGCTGAAACATATAGGCTATCTATAAGAGTTTCTGATGGACTCATTTTTCAACCCGCAAAACTTTCTTGTCTGTTGGTTGTGTGTTTTACCACATGAAAAGCAACTAAGAACCCTACTTAATATTAGCCGTAAATACCTATATCAAAACACACTAAAATGTTCGTCATCCATCAAAAATAAGATGGAACCCATACGTTCAGCTTATGGCTTCTACCATTCAATGTTAAATGTTTTAACGGTAAGAAAAAACGCCATTGCTATACTAGCCTTTAAGCGTTGGCGGCATTTCCCTCCAACTAATTTTTACGACATATAGAGACCCTAATATTATGGCGCAGTTGCATTGTTATTGCACACCTGCAATCAAGTTTAGTTATGGCCCCAAAATAGACCCCTATATAATCCCCCCCCCCCTGTAATTTTTAAAACAGACTTAGCTCTTTTAGAGCCCCATCAAGGCGCTGATGGTCGCAATACTAAATTTTCAAATATCCTTTCAACAAAAATCATGAAACGTTCCGCTTCTCTATTATGAAAGCATTTATTGTTTCGTTTTCGAATTACATAGAGGGAAAGTTACGCTGTGTTCAAACAGGAAACTGTGGTTTGTGGGTCTTCCAAAACGGTTGGCGGTGTAAAAAGAAACAGACGAAAGCCGGTCAACACAAGATGTGGTACCCATGCTAACTGCGGTCACTGAAAACCACCACTGCAACAAGCACGCAACATATGCTTACTGTCCGTACATTTAACTAGGCACGGTTCCGTTATACAGCAGCGCGAGGTACTATCCACAGGCCAGTCCACGGCATATTTCATCAGAAATTTCTTGTTTCTTAAACGCGGAAACCCCATTTCGACGCCACCCACAAGTCTCAGTCGCAGCCTTGCAGCTCGGTAGTGTTACGTCACTCGCAGTACAAGCTCCATCCTAACCATAAGACTCAACTGTGTCTAATCCACATGTGTACAAAAACGCGAATACTCCCCCCCCCCCCCCCCCCCCGGGGCAAAAGCCCCTAAAGGGCCAGAGCATCTTCGTTTTCGAGGTTTTTAGATCACACTCAGACACACCACATTCGGTAGAACTCCTCTGGACGAGTGATCAGCCCGTCGCAGAGACCTCTCATGCGAGTAACAACTCAAGTTAATTTTAAGAAATTAAGACGAACATGGCGGTACAGCTCCTGGATATCATATCTGTGAGTAGTCCCATTCACTATCAAATGAATGGGGTTACTCACAATTTTCCTCAGTCTCTCCAGCTACATGACCTTGAGGTAAAATCTGTTATTCGACTGCATTTTAAAATATACTCCTCAAATTTAAGGCACATTTCCCCCTTCCCGTTATTGATCACGTTTACTGCGCGTTCTTCATACAAAGCGAAAAAAAAAATTAAGGAATAAAAGGGAGACTAAGTCGGCCTGTACTTCGTCATGCATAGTCGAATGAGAAGAGAACCTGAACGTGTTTGAGAAAAGGGTGCTGAAAAAAATATACAGAACTAAGGGACAAGAATTAAACGAAAATCGAGATAATTACAAATTGGCGAGCTGGCGAGCCTTGTGGTTTATAATCCTCACCATATACGAGTACTAACAGCATTATAACCAAAGACTATGAGATGGCATGGGGCATGGAAGATGTGAGAAATGCATACGAAATTTTTTTTTGGTAAAACCGTAAGGGAAGAGACGATTTGGAACACTTAACCTTTGAAAGGAGAAGGGATTATACAGGTACTGTAAAAGTAAGAAGGTGTGACGGTCTGAACAGGATATATGTGGCTCAGAAGAGTGACCAATTCTGGAATTCTTGTAAACAGAGTGCTTAAATTTCGGCTTCCATAAAAGGCGGCGAATTTACAGGCTACCTGAGACAGTATTAGTTTCTGAAGCAATATACCGCACCGTGATCTCAGCCAGATAGTTTGGGTATTGATACAGGTAGGGTGAATTTTGTTACCTGTCACAGGGGCCGGGATAGCTCAGCAGGTAAAGTGTCACCTTTCTACTAGCGACGTACAATGAGAATGTCGTAGCACGAACCTATGCATGTCCAGGTGGGTTCTCCACAGGTTACGTAGCACCCACTAAATTAACCCTTTAAAGACGAAGCGTATCTGTTTTATATAAGGACTCAGTGCGTACCGCGCTGTAAACACTATCCACTTCGGTTATAAAAACCAGTCTCTTAATGTTTTATAAGGCAAAAGTTGCTGTTTGTTCTGAGATCCGTACAAAACACATAAACGCAATGTGGGCACCATGTAGAATATTTAATGTTAAACCTGGTGGTACGTAAAGTTACCGCTAGGCTTTAAACGGTTAACAAGTAAAGACGTGGAGGAAGACAGCAGCCGCTTGTTCAACACCCTTTTAAGAAATTTCAAACCTGTTAAACCTCTAATGACAAATACTAAGTCACCGTACTTTTCTATCAAATTCTCCCCGATTTCCCAAATAGCACTGTTCTTTCTGAAAGTCGCCAGCCTTACCCCATTTGTCCTTCCTGTTAAAACAACGTTTACATGAAGATGAGTATGGAGCATTGGTGGAATGATACTGACAGGGAAACCCCGAAGTACTGGGATAAAAACCTGTATCAGTGCCACTTTGTCCACCACAAATCCAAAATAGACTCATTTGGGATTGAACCCGGGCCCTCTGCAGTGATAGGCCACCAACTAACCACCAGAGCCGTGGTACGACCTAAGATGAAAACTTAACCTGACTTATATTTATAGATACAGTCCATACCGCGCAGTAAACACACTCCATCTCGGTTATAAAAGCCAATCCTGTTTAGTCTGAGATCCATAAATGAGCTCTGTCAGCAGATGGCAGAATGTTTTGAATTCTGTGATATGTACAGCAGTCACTAGGCTTCAAAGAGTTAATCAACCATCTAGATCTAGTTCCACTAAGTGATCTATTCTCTTGATGTTTTCCGACAAAAAAATATGCATCGTCAACTTTGTAAATGCGAGTACTGGTTCATATCTCGACAACAGTCAAACTTATTACCGGTAACATGGACGAGATTTGAACCAACGACTTACTAAATAGGAAACAAGGAGAGAAGAGGTTATTGCAGTTGTATGCCCCTTGGCAAAGACAATCAAAAGGAACAATAACTCCTCATATAATTTCCTCTTAACTTCTTTCTAGCGTCTTTTCCTCCGCTTCCCACCTACTGGCCTCAGTTACCACTTCGCCTCTCAGATGTCGCTGGTGATCTCGCCACACCTTTTAATGTCGCCGAGCAAACAGTATCATTAGCTAAATTGTTTCCAGTCACTCAATAAGACACTTCTTCCTTTTTTGTGTGTGTGGGATGTCCCTGTCCGTAACACGTCCAAGTAAATTGTGTTTCGAATCAAACATAACTGGTTAAGTACAAAAGCGTTTAATGCTTCATTCTTTTTTTGCTTTCAATGTAGTGAATACCATTACAATTACCGCCTCCATATTTCATGTGACGTTTTAACATAGAATAATGATACCAGCCTTCTAACAGTCCACTAACAAGACGAAATATGGGCAAGGAGCACTGTGAAGAAATTAAGTCCAAATATATCCACCCAGATGCTGATGTTGTTTATTATAAATAAACAATTGTAAATTTACAAATCTGTAATCCATACGTGTTCATAACTTCCCCCAACGACATAATATGGCGTAACTTACATTTCTCAGACATAACTGAAAGTTTAGCATCATCACCACGTATGCAGTTTGCATGCAGATAGAAATCAGGGGTGTCGAAACGTTTTTTGGTAAATTGCCACAACTGTTATTGTGGGCTGGTTCGCGAACCGGAAGTGCAAATATGACAGGTGGGTGCTAAACTCAAGCTCCTATATTACTGTGCATTTGATGGTATATAAATGTATAATTTAAAAATAATGGCTCCACCAACCCCCCACACAATGCGTGGTTGGGATTTTGCCGTGGGTAAAGAGGAATGGGCGCGATGTTGACCATTGGCCACCACCTGGCGCCGAGGTTAAGAATGAGTGGAGTTATATTACTACGCCCCTTATATTCCTTCATGACGTGGACAGGGAGAATTTTACCTTTTTGTCTGGTATTTCTTACAGACTTGCACCTTCACATTATCATCCGGTTTGATTATCTCGAATAATAAACGACTTCCTTACAAAAACCAGATAGATGTTCCTTGCATAAAGATACAAAACTATTCTCTTATATGTTCCATGTCTTGGCTGAATTTATCGGGTCAGTTCAGGTGAATTTGTAAATACATATGAGGGTGATTTCTACAGGTGTACCTTCAAAATAATATGGCCGGGGGGGTGGGGGTTGGAGGGTGCAGACACTGCAATAGAACAGCTGTACCCTGTCATACTACCCTAACAACTAACCGCCGCGATAGGGGGGCCTTCCGCTAGCCACTCAACATACCTTATAACCCAAGACGAAATATTAATGACTTCAACTGCTTGTATGAAGAAAATTAATACTTGAAATGATACTCGGGAAATTACTTCATTGTTCGCTGTACCTATACCATACACAGAGGAATGATAAGGGTCATGCGACTTAAAAGAGTCTAAAGTAATCGATATGTCTGGAGATTGTTAGCTATCTGATGGTGAATTACTTAAATAGTATGTAAGTAATTATACACGTCAACGTACACCTGTGTATGCAAGAAAAGGTAGTGGGTCAGGTAGAAACATAGAGTGGGGAAGGAAAGAAAGAATTTAAGAAAAATGAATTAAAGAAAAGCGAAACGAAGCAAGAAAAATAAAAATAAAGGAAACTAATAAACGAATAAGCAAGGAAGGAACCAAGGATAAATCATTGAAAATAACAAAGGTCGATTATTTAATTGTTACTGTCAATTAATCTATTTTAAATACAAAATTTTAGTCGTATAAAACAGCACTAATCCTGTAACACAATCGAGAGGCGGTAAAGGGAGCAATACACGGAACAATTTTTGTGGCTCCGTAGTTTCGCCTACTTGCTTAACCTTTTAAAGCCTAGCGGTAACTTTACGTACTACTCGGTTTAACATTAAAAAATTCTACATGGTGCCCACATTGCGTTTATGTGTTTTGTACGGATCTCAGAACAAACAGCGACTTTTGCCTTATACGATATTAACAGATTGTTTTATATAACCTAAGTGTAGAGTGTTTACTGCGCGGTACGCACTGAGTCCGTTCCGTCTTTATAAAGGGTTAATTGGCGGAATTCCATCAAAGGCGCTCATGGTACACGGATTTTCACCGCTGCACCAAAGAACTGATGAGATCGATAAAAATGTTTTTGTCGGGGAAACCTGAAAGAGGATGACCGTCTGCGATATCGGTGTATTTCGAATGATAACAGTAAACTAGAGCTTAGGAACACAGGGTGTTAAAAGGTTAAACCTTTAAAGACGAAACGTAATCTGTTTTTTATAAGGCCTCAATGCGTACCGCTCTAGTAAACACTCTCAACTTTTGTTACAAAAATCCAATCACTTGATGTTGTATAAAGTAAAAGTTGCAGTCAGCTATAAGATCCATACACACAATGTGCACACCGTGTAGTATTGTTGAATATTAAACGTGGTGGTACATAAAGTTACCGCTACGGTTTTAAAGGGTTAAAAGTGTGCCCTGTGGAAGGAACAAATTCATTATTCCAATAGAATTTATTGTGACAAAAATTATATGAAATAAAACGCGAAACTTTACGCAAATTCAAGTTACATTATACAATTAATTTACGAAAATATTAGCACAATGGCAACGGTTTCTCAAGACCGTCAGCTTTGGTACTTTGTCTTCCCAGTGTTGTATTTACATCACGCTGTAGCATCGTCGTTCAATTAAGCAACATCTGGCCACGCTTAAAGGCTATAGGAACTCCCGACACCTTCAAGCGATCATAACTTTTCAATCAAAACGCCAATGCATTAGTAATTAGTAACCTTCCGTTCCGTCATATTGGTAACAATCTATATACCGTTATGCATAAGCTCTACAAAAACTTGATGAATTTACCTTTGAAAGTTTTTTTTTAATGATTTCAAGTGAAGGGGCATACTTTCATGACCCCTAAAATACACATCTGTTCAGAATACAGCATTATATAGCACAAAATATCTTCGTACAAGCTGTTTAGGACACAAACTTTTACCCCTGTCACAAAAATGACACTCAAAAACTTGCAACATACATTTTATCCCTTGTTTTTGTTTGTATAAAAGACACACAAACGTCAACATGAATTTTACTTAATTCGAAACAATTAATTTGTTACAGAAGAAGAAACTTCATTCATTAATAAAAAACTTTATAACTCAAATGACACACGCTATCTACGGTCAATTTCCACCACAATTCATTGAGCAATGCTTGTATTTTAAATATTTTTAAAGTAAACAGTCATCATTATTCTTCAAACCACAATGCAATGTAAAACTTTTGTGTCCGGATTTGTAACCACCGCACGCAATCAGGATTGACCTTTTAAAACCTAGCGGTAACTTTACATATGACCAGGTTTAACATTAAAAAATTCTACGTGGTGCCCACATTGCGTTTATGTGTTTTGTACGGATCTCAGAACAAACAGCAACTTTTGCCTTATAAAACATTAAGAGACTGGATTTTATAACCGAAGTGGAGAGTGTTTACAGCGCGGTACGAACTGAGTCCTTATATAAAACAGATACGCTTCGTCTTTAAAGGGTTAAACATATGCTACCAGGCAAGCTTGTTGCCCTACATCATTTAGTTACTGATACAACACCATCCAGGGGTTTGAATCCTGTGTTAACCATTTAAAGCCTAGCGGTAACTTTACGTACCACCAGGTTCAACATTCAGTAATTCTCCATAGTGCTCAAATCGCGTTTATGTATTTTGTACATATCTCGGAACAAACAGCAACTTTTACCGTAAACGTCAGCAACTCACTGGTTTTTGTAACCGAGGTTGAAAGTGTTTACTGCGCGGTACGCACAGAGTCTTTATATAAAGCAGATTACGTTTCGTCTTTAAAGGAATTGCTCGGTCGTTATAGCAACTCCCTACGGGCTGGGCGATCCGGGAATCCAATTCCAGTGGTAGCGAGATCTTACGCACCCGTCCTGACCGGCCATGGGCCCACACAGCCTCTTGTATAATGGGTACCAGGCCTCTTTCCGAGTGCGGGGGGGGGGGGGGGGGAAAAGCTGCCGGGCATGGCGTTGCCCATCCACCAACATTCAGCACAGAGATTAAAGAAAGAACAGAGCCATACCTCTACACTCCATCCAGGACTTCACGGCCTGTTCTAGCGAGTAGTTCACCTTTACTAAGGAAAGAACATTTTGCCCACATGCTTCTCACAGCAACAAAAGCGTCTTCCCGTCTAACGGCACCAGCCAATTGTGCTTTGTGTTGAAGACGTGCTCTGCGACGGGCCGATCCCTCGTCCAGAGGAGTCCTACCGACTGTGGTGTGTGTCTGAGTGTGATCAAGTGAAAATAAACACGACACCTACTGTGAGTAGGTAGAAGAGGGAACGGCTACGAAAGGTTGAAGAAGTGTTTTCTGTAAGTAGGTAAATTAGTTCTTTAATGACCTGTACTCATCACCAAATATTATTCGGGTAATCAAATCAAGAATGAGATGGGCCGGGCATGTAGCACGTATGGGGAGAAAATAGAGGTGCATACAGGATTTTGGTGGGGAAACCCGAGGAAAGGCGACCACTTGGGAGACCCAGGCGTAGATGAGAGGATAATATTAAAATGGATCTTCAAGACGTGGGATGGGGCCATGGACTGGATTGAGCTGGCTCAGTATAGGGATATATGGCGGGCTCTTGTGAATGCGGTAATAAACCTCCGGATTCCATAAAATGCGAGGAGTGTCTTGACTAGCTGAGAAACTGTTAGCTTCTCAAGAAGGTCTCTGTTCCATGGAGTTAGTTAGTTAGTTAGTTAGTTAGTTAGTTAGTTAGTTAGGTACGTAGGTAATTTAGTTCTTGCACGTTAATGATATGAACGTCAGGTTTCAAAAGGTTACGAACTTCCGTGTACAAAGCCAACCATTTCCCTGTCCATGCCACACAACCACATAGGAGAAGAGATCTGCACTCTTCTGGAATATTACGCAGCGTCAAGTGGCAATCCTTTTCTCTTTTGTTTTCTTTTCTTCTTGCACTTCTTGGTCCTTGATGATTGGACCGATACATTGTCCCCAAGCATCGGCAAAGAATTACCACTCGACGTCGCGTAATATCACAGAACGGCGCAGATATCAGCAACATCGCGTCGGCAGCCTGATATCATCAGGCATATAGCAGAAGCTTCTATTTAGCTCCACTCATTCTTAACCTCGGCGCCGGAAGGGGATGAGTCGTCAACATCACGCCCCGGCCGCTTTACCCCTGGAAAAGAAGGCCGCTATCCATTGAATAGGAGGATGGGTCGGCTCCGTAGCTGGTCTGGATCATTTGACGAAAACGAAAATTTCTTACTGTTACCGGGATTCGAAAACCCGATCGTCCATCCCGTAGCCTAGTCACTGCACCAACTGAGCTATCGCGGCCTCAGTACACATTCCACAGCGCACACAGAATTTTTAAGATACTATAGTGTCAACTGCAGCCGATCCCAGTGGCCGCGCGGTCTAAGGCGTAGGTCTGCGGCCGAGCGCTTGCTGGGATCGTGGGTTCGAATCCCACCGGGGGCATGGATGTTTGTCTTTTGTACAGTGTTTGTGTTGTCAGGTAGAGGTCTCTGCGATGGGCTGATCCCTCATCCAGAGGAGTCCTACCGACTGTTGTGTGTGTCTGAGTGTGATAAAGCGAAAATAAACAACCTCGACACCTACTGTGAGTAGGTAGAAGAGGTAAGGGCTACGATGATAGTGTCAACTGCGCAGGTGCGTCTGCAGAATCTCAGCGCACTTCATATTCTGTCGGCGCCTTCATTACAGTGTATCTCTAATTAGAGCGCGCCGACTGCAGGTAAGGTACGTGAGGTAAATGTAAACCAATCTTACGAGACTTATCAGAATGAAACGTGGAAAGTAGGAAATTCTTCGTGATGGAAAGCTTGCTATTGTATGTCACAGGTTCGTATATGGATATCTGGAAAAGAGTACGAAAAAATGGTCAAAAGATGAATCCAGAAGACCCGAAAATGCATTGCGTGAAAATGGATAGAAACAGCGACGTTATGTGAACAAAACTACCACTGGAGGAAAAAATACTAATAATGGAATCACAGAATAATTCTAAAAGTGATGTTCCGTTGAGAAAAAAAAAGAGACGCAAAGAAAATTTGATCCACAAAATGAATTATTACACATGGCAGCAGTACAGAGAATCAGATGCCTTAAGACTCCCTCAGAAAGAATAATTCTAGTCCGCAAGGAACCAACGTTTTACTTTCAACACACTCGTGCAAGAAAACCACACATGAGGACCGCGCTTTGTAATTTGCTTTTTCTCCCTAATACGCTCTTTAAAAAGACACTCGACATACGCAGCACGCATCAGATGACAAAAGAATATCACGTTTTTATCACGCAACGTCGACGCGGGAGCTTAGATGGCTTCATCGATACAGTGACTAAGTCACGGTCTCGACATTCGAAGAATCGCGTCTGGATTCGCGGCAGTAACAACAGATATAGGCTTGTCTCTGTTCCATAATATCCAGATAAATTGTGGACTTATCCAGCGTCTTATTCAATGGGTGTAGGAGGCATTTTTACCCTGGGATAAAACCACCGAAGCGCTAACCTACCCATTCAACTGCCTCCAGTGCAGAAGCAAACAATGTGTGGAGCCATATTTTCACTTCCCCATACGCCTTCATGGCGCCTACAGGAACATCTTCATCTTTATATTTAACTACAACGCAGGATACCCTGACAGACTTCTAGACACTGGAATGTAATTTTTAAATTAATTCAAATAAAAATTGTGTATAGAATTTGGCGGAAGTATTCATAGATCACAACACTGTTAACCTTTTAAAGCCTAGCGGTAACTTTACGTACCGCCAGGTTTAACATTAAAAAATTCTACGTGGTGCCCACATTGCGTTTATGTGTTTTGTACGGATCTCAGAACAAACAGCAACTTTTGCCTTATAAAACACTAAGAGACTGGTTTTTATAACCGAAGTGGAGAGTGTTTACAGCGCGGTACGCACTGAGTCCTTATATAAAACAGATACGCTTCGTCTTTAAAGGGTTAAAGGGTGAACTTCTGTGAAAGGGTAATGCACTTGAAGTACACAATTTGACATGCCTAGTGACTGCCAGGCTTTGAGTAATGTTCTGCACCGTGGGGTCAATCATTCAGTCACAATACAGGTTCTTTTAATTGTTTCAGCTGTACTACACAGCAACATGACAACTGCAAGTGACCACTGAACTCTTGATTATTTTAAAAACGTCACGACTGCAATCACGTTTATTGGATTAACGGTTATTACAATGATGGGTGGAGACAACAATGGAATACTAATTCATAGCCCTCTAGCCATAAGGGTGGGTGTCCACTTAAAATACAATTGGACACCCACCCTAAAAAAATCTGAGACAAAGGGTGGATATCAAAGACTGGACATCCGCCTTCTGTGTCACGTTGTATACAGCCTTTCCAATTGGGCGGAAGCAGACAAATACAAGACAGGGCAGTCCCCGCCAGCTGTCTCGCTGCTCTCAGTTACATACATTTTTTACGTTAAACGTAAAATTATCTCTGCCCACGATATGAAGGCATATGGGGGGAAGGCATATGGGGGGAGAAGAGGTATAGCTCCACTCGTTCTTAAGTTCGACAAGACACGGACGTGTGTGGTCAACAGGTCCCGCTCGCTTTGCCCCCTGGAAAGAACCGCGGTACACATTAACCTTTTAAAGCCTAGCGGTAACTTTATGTATCACCAGGTTTAATATTAAAATATTCTACGTGGTGCCCACATTGCGTTTATGTGTTTTGTACGGATCTCAGAACAAACAGCAACTTTTGCCTTACAAAACATTAAGAGATTGGTTTTTATAACCGAAGTGGAGAGTGTTTACAGCGCGGTACGCAGAGTCCTTATATAAAACATACGCTTCGTCTTTAAAGGGTTAAATAGAAGACTGATCGGGCCCGAGAGCCGGTACGGAAGTTCTGGAGAACATAGCAATCGCTTTACCCCGCTGGGATTCGAACCTAGGATTTCTTTATTATGTGAACCTAATTCTTTTGTTTGTCGCTTATCACTCACTACGCTCCGGTTCGTAGTCCTTCCCTCTTCTACCTACTCACAGCAGGTGTCGAGGTTGTTTATTTTCACTTGATCACACTCAGACACACACCACAGTCGGTAGGACTTCTCTGGACGAGGGATCGGCCCGTCGCAGAGACCTCTACCTGACAACACAAACACTGTACAAGAGACAAACATCCATGCCCCCGGTGGGATTCGAACCCACGATCCCAGCAAGCGCTCGACCGCAGACCCACACCTTAGACCGCGCGGCCACTGGGATCAGCTTATCACGCTGTACGTAACGCGTATAATTAACAATCAAACTGAACATACCTTGCCCAAGTAGCGCGTGAAATTTTATTTTGAGATTGTGAATAGCATTAAAATTACCACAACAACTGATGCAGAATGCAAGTACCATCCTTCAACCCCTCGTCAGTTGCCAACCAGAAATATCATCACGTTCCCTTATAGGAGTATGCGAGTGACACAAAACGCCTAGGACATATACAGCCTGGGCACGTAAGGAACAGCCAATAAAGGCATGTACCTGAGCAACATAAGGACATGACGCCTGCACCACAGCATAATCTTACAAGAGCTGCATATACATACTCAGTCCAAGCACAACTTTATTTTACAGCTAAAACTCGGCTACATGTTTCGGCTAATGACGGTAGCCATCACCAGGCTGGTCGCAAATATACGAAAAGGAAATGCTTACAGCTGCATTGGTGGTTAGAGATCCCGAGTCATACATACTTAAGTGTTATATAATGTAAGGGTGAAGCAATCCCTATACGGGCCCTGAGGGTTCCAGGAGGTTGAGGCTCCCAGAATTTCCAGACAATCGGCACATGAAGGCGGTAAGGTTGTAAGCCGTACGCACCGGCCGCCTTTACCTCCCAGGAAATATTCCTGGTAGTCATTTCTGAGTGTTAATAGCACACATCGTTCGCAGTTCTTCCCTCTTCTACCTACTTGTTCACAGTAGGTGTAGCGGGGGGGGGCGGTTATATAACATACATAAGACGTAAAATACGCAGCTTCAGGAACAATAATTTATGAGGTTTATAAAAATTGTATATTTGTATAATTTATAAAATTTAAACAGTTGTATCTACAGGTTGAATATATAATAATAATAATAATAATAAGTTTTTAAATAATTAAAATATTTTTGCGATCAGCCTGAAATTGGCTAGCGTAATTAGCCGAAACACGTAGCTGAGTTTCATACCCGTATGTAATTCAGCACAATGCCAGAAATGGTGTACAGTATACGGAAATTAAAGTTGAACTCCAGTTTTCCTGAAACTTTGGTACCAGGTGGTTGTGAGTCTTCAGCAGCAGGCACCGATTGCTTTACCCCCGGTACCAGGTGGTTGTGAGTCTTCAGCAGCAGGCACCAATTGATTTATCCCCGGTACCAGGTGGTTGTGAGTCTTCAGCAGCAGGCACCGATTGCTTTACCCCCGGTAAAGAACTCCGCCGTTACCCATTAGACTGAAGGCTTTGTGGACCCAACAACCGGTCTGGACACGGAGGGGGGGGGGGAGGAGGAGGAGGAATATAAACATCCCCCCACCCTCTCAAACATCAAACTGCGATTCACCAGACGTCCACCTCTTTACTTTAGTCGCTGTACCCCACATAAGAAAGGATAAAATTCGTATTTCACATTTCAATCTGCGTAACCACAGGTTACACCCTCTTCTTTCCTTGCTTTGCATAGTTTAGGCTGAAGCGTGTCCAGACTTGACGGACATGTATTGACCGGTCTCGTTACATGCCTTTGGATTCTAACAGTGCATGTATTCGTTTTGCTTCGTAGTTCTTCCCTCTTCTGCCTATTCACAGTAGGTGTCGAGGTTGTTTATTTTCACTTGATCACATTCAGACACACACCACAGTCAGTAGGACTCCTCTGGACGAGGGATCGGCCCGTCGCAGAGACCTCTACCTGACAACACACAAACACTAACACGAGACAAACATCCATGCCCCCGGTGGGATTCGAACCCACGATCCCAGCAAGCGCCCGGCCGCAGATGTACGCCTTAGACCGCGCAGCCACTGGGATCGGCCTGCAGTGCATGCACTGCTGCTAGAAATGTACAGAGTTCATACTCCCATTAACCCTTTTGCTAGTTTGAACATTAGTTTGTACTGCATTCGTCTGACATTTATACACAGCCTACATCCAGTCCTAAACAATTACACATACTCACAAACGCCATTAAATATGCTAGCATAAGAAAGTGTAAATATTTAGTACCCAATAAATTAAATATATAAATACATAATAACCTTAAGAAATAAACATCTTCATACTTACGAAGTATCGACACTAGACGCGCCGTAATAACAGGTGCAACATACAGCAATGAAAACACGCCACGCATAACAACCATGTTATGACAACATATATTAAGACACGAATACATGTACGAGTTTATTTCACTCTGTCGTATCCGCGCTGCCATAAGGCACTGCTCTGCGCGTGAAGCAGTCGCATACACAGCACAGTTCTTTACGACCAAGAAGCAAACACGTCATACCATTCTGCACTGACGGGCAGTTCTACCGCCAGTGGCCACTGCGCTGCATGAATCGGGCAAACCGTACAGTACACGTCAGCGCGACAGGCAGGGCCTGCCAACGTAGTCTTGGTGTAACCCTTCAATGCCGGTACACTGTACGGACCATTTATATCGCAAACTAAATGCAACAGTGGCACAAATAAAAAGATTTCTCATTTGGAGTTAATACTACGATTGAGCTCAAAAATAACATTTTAAATAATATTTAAATAAATTTAGATAATATTTAAATAATATTTTTGAGCTCAATCGTAGATTTAACTCGAAATGGTAAATTTTTGGGTTGTGCCACTATTGCATTCAGTAATCAATATCTTCACGCGTTGGCGGCCTCGGTGCATCGTAAGGTCATGGATGAATTTAAGGGTGGCATAAAATTTAAACCGCCATGCTTCCTGGAAAGTAGGTGAAATTTGAACACAAGCGTTACTGAAAGGCCGCACTGTGCTATAAAGACTAAGTGTTTCAGTGGTTTTCTTCAGTACCTCCAGAGAAATGCGGAATAGTGTCTAAAATAGGTCAATCAACCACGATCTGCCTGCACCTTAGAGCTACTTCAATTAGAGGCAGTTAGGAATGCGTCTGTGTGTAAACATTGAGATCAATCTTGATTTATATAAAAATTTATCAGGTCTGTGGCTCATTTAGTCACTGATCAGGTAGGATAAGCTGGACAGAGAGTGGAATTCGGTTCATTGTTACGTCATAATAAAGGTCAGGAGATTTACAGTTGCGCCAACCGAGTTACAATTGCGCCAACCAAGTTACCGTTACGCCGACCGAGTTACAGTTGCATCAACCGAGTTACAGTTGCGTCAACCGAGTTACAGTTGCGCAAACCGAGTTGCAGTTGCGTCAACCGAGTTACAGTTGCGCAAACCGAGTTGCAGTTACGTCAACCGAGTTACAGTTGCGCCAACCGAGTTGCAGTTGCGTCAACCGAGTTACAGTTGCGCAAACCGAGTTGCAGTTGCGTCAACCGAGTTTGCATCAACCGAGTTACAGTTGCGTCAACCGAGTTACAGTTGCGCAAATCGAGCTGCAGTTGCGTCAACCGAGTTACAGTTGCGCAAACCGAGTTACAGTTGCGCAAACCAAGTTACCATTACGCTGAATTGCAGTTGCGCCGTGTTACGGTTGCGCCAACCGAATTACCGTTACGCCTAGCGAATGAACGTTGCGCCAACAGACTAAGCGTTACGCCAACCGAGTTACATTTGCGCCAGCTGCGTTGCAGTTGCACCAACCGAATTACCGTTGCGCAAACCGAGTCACAGTTGCACCACCGTGTTACAGTTCTGCCAGCATATCAAACAGCATCCGCTATTGGCCTGTTTTAAGGAACTTCAGTTTCCTGAACAAACTGAGCAAACCACAGAACATTCCTTGCTAGGAAACGTCACATCCGGGTCAATATTTCAATGGGCGGCCACCAGAATCCCTGCAACGCGACTTTCGAATCTTATATTGTCCTCTGACCTGCGAATATAAACACGGCCAACAGTGCTTTCACCCTAATAAGTCACACTCTACGAATTCGCCACACTGATCTCAAACAGTCCGTTTATTTTTGGCGTTATTTACAAATTCGGAGGATTGAAAAAGGCATTTTTTGATTACTTTTAATCCATTTCGGCCTGTTTACTCTATCACAATGAACAAATAAATTTTTAATCTACTAAAGAATTCGCATAAACACTTAAGTTGGTAACCACGAAGTATCTTACTATGCAAACGAATATTTCTGAAAATACAAAAATTTAACAGCCTACAAAACTATGCTTTTTGGTCTTTTCATACTTGCTACGCCGAAGTGCCAACTTCGCATTGACTAGCATTCATCTGTTAGAATGTCAACATTCCACATTTTCTTACATCCTTTATCAATTGCGTTTGTCCTGACGAAATATTTTTCCTTGTTCAACACCACAAATTTTGAGAATTTCGGGAAAAATATCGTAATAAATTTACTCTCAATTGATAAATCTGTAAATACAAAGAGTGAGATAAATTACAGCTGGGTGCCCCCAGAGAGGAACCATACTTCGGCAAATCATTCAGACGTGTGTTACTCTAACCCAGGCCCGCGGGCAGCATGCAGCCCGCAAAGATTTAAAATGTGGCCCGCTCTCGTTTTAGTGCCATTATTGTGCTGCATAATAAAACCAAGAAATCTTGCAAAATTAAACACAACACATATTTTACACCCCTGCGCTTTTCTACGCAGAAAATCTTACACATGAAGAGCAAAGCGGGTATGTTACATTCTACATTACAGTCCAAGATGTCAAGTTGTACTTCGGATGTGGCCCGCAAGCTGTTTTTGAGTTACGCCTGCTCTAAACAAAGTCAGCGGGACGGGAACAATGAATCTTTCCAACACAGCGACTGTACCATAAACAAACGGCACTTTTGACTATTTTTCCTGCCTAATGGTAAGTCACGTTACCGGTAACAAGTATGCTAGTCAAGATGGTGCCATGGCATTTCCGCTTACAGCACTGGCTGTTCCGCCATGACATTCACACACACAGTGTAACACGTGCTTGACTGCATGGTGTGACTCAACACTTTGACAGTGACGGGTGGGAAGTGCGCGTGGGTGTGAAACGAGCTTCGTTGCACGCGGTGATATTTGCGACAGTCCGAGCAACAAAAGCAAACACATCATCAGGCGACAGCAGTTAAAGATTCTGCGGTCTTACCACTGCTACCATTTTATGGCTGTCAAGGTAACATTGCGAGGCGACAGTAAATCATGTGGCACTGGAACTGAATTAACATGTTTCTTACGTACGAAAGATTTGAGTTGACTGAAACGTGACGCGCACTGCAGGTATCATTAGCCTCTAACTTTTATTTGAAACGTTCTGCGATGTGGAACACATTTAAAGAGATATGTTCTGACAAGGAAAAGTAACATACAGTGTGTCTGAACTCAAAACAGATGTCACTACACGCAAGAATTTGTTTGATAAATTTGTCGCCGAATTTAAAATTCGGTGCATCCAGGACATCATTATTACGTCAGCATGGATAGGATGGATGCAAACGAAATGTGTTCACGTACTACCTGTGGAAAAGGATGATGATTATAGCGATTTTGGTACCAGCTATGGGTAATTTGTACAAGGGGTGGTAATATTGGAACCAGAGATGGACTTTAGGTACCAGCTATGGTAATTTAGGTACCAGCGATGGTAATTTTGATACCAACTATGGGAATTTTTGTACTAGCAATTTGAATTTTTGTACCAGCGATTTGAATTTTTGTACCAGATATTGGAATTTTGGTACCAGCGATTGTAGTTTTGGTATAAGGATAGACTGGAACCAGAGATGGACTTTAGGTACCAGCTACGGTAATTTTGGTACCAGCGATGGTAATTTTGGTACCAACTATGGGAATTTTTGTACTAGCGGTTTGGATTTTTGTACCAGCGATTGAAATTTTGGTACCAGCGATTGCAGTTTTGGTATAAGGATAGGCTGGAACCAGAGATGGACTTTTGGTACCAGCTATGGTAATTTTGGTACCAGCTATAGGAATTTTGGTACCAGCGATGGTAATTTTCGTACAAGGGATGGTAATTTTGGAACCAAAAATTGACTTTCGGTACCAGCTATGGTAATTTTGGTACCAGCGACAGGAATTTTGGTACCAGCAGTGAGAATCGTACTTCCATGTACAGGAACATGCAGTAAAATGGGGACACCGCAGTTAATGGAAACAGGAATGTTTGGTAAACACAGGGAAGGAGAAGAACGCAATGCTCAGTAACATACGCTAGTTAACGGGAAACACAGCAGTTTTCGTTGACACGCAGGAAATAGAAATACCGCAGTATTCAGTCACATGCAGTAAATGGGTGAGCCGAAACGTCTACTCATCACTCTCCGCAAGACTGAACTTCTGTGCAGGAAGCAAGATGACAGTATCCCAGGGTTCCAGGGCCGACCAAAAGAAGGAAACATCTCTCTCGCCAACCTGACTAGCAAGCTGGTATTACATGCCAAGAAATCTCATAAAAATACATGGCAACGCGGTGCGAACGACTGTCGGAATCATTATTGCAGTGTTTAACCCTTTAAAGACGAAGCGTATCTGTTTTATATAAGGACTCAGTGCGTACCGCGCTGTAAACACTCTCCACTTCGGTTATAAAAACCAGTCCCTTAATGTTTTATAAGGCAAAAGTTGCTGTTTGTTCTGAGATCCGTACAAAACACATTAACGCAATGTGGGCACCACGTAGAATTTTTTAATGTTAAACCTGGTGGTACGTAAAGTTACCGCTAGGCTTTAAAATGTTAACAGATATCTGAATAAAGAAGGAAACGCAGGAAAAGAGTAGTGGGAAAATAAAAGCGAAAGAAGTAAATGAAAGTCTGTTTTCATGGATATGAAATGCAAGGGTTCCTTACAGCATGAGCTTCCCACCATTGCTAAATAAATTTCAACACACTGCAAACTGCAGAGATAAGACCAGTAGCTCAGAACGGAGTACCCTGAAAGAATGGCAGTAAAGACCAGGATTCGAACTGCACGCAGAAACGTTAATATTGCAGAAATGACCCAGAATATAAGTTTCAAAACACGAAACGCGGGCCAAAAATGGACGACTGCATGTCTGTGTGTCAGCATCTACGATAACCTAAGAGTTACAGGGGAAGAAAGTAGAAGCAAGGGTCAATGATGCGAAATTCTGCTTTCTGAGATGTTAGACTGTGCAGTGGGGTTAAGAGATCCCGACATTTCCTACGCCCATGGTGCCTTCATCTTTTACGACTCCACGCCCTTAAAGCAGATCGCAGTATGGCGTTACGAAATTTCTGCATCTGTCAAGCCACCTACTCTGCGTCAGATCCCACACGACCAGAATCCTCAATGTTGATCGATCATAACCTTCGACGGGAATTTGATTTGAGTCCTAAGAGTCTGCAAGTCCAACCGAAACGTCGGTATATATCTCCTGAACTACATATGGTCACATTCCAGGACAGTGTCATTTTGACAGCCACTGTTGTCGGGGCTTCAAACGTTACGTTACGTAGGTTAACGCCCTCATTTCAGCCGAAGCATTCTAAATAGGAAAGAATAGGAAAGTATGCGGTGCTTCACTAATCGTATGAAAAATTTCAGACATTACAGTGGCTTGAATGAGGAAAGCTACAAATATGATTCCCAACAGCCGAAGAGTACGAGAAAATACAGCCAACTGTGTGTTATATAGAAACAATTCAGAGAGCATTACGGCCACACTATTCTACTCGGTGAATTTTGTACATCCTTTGTGAGCATAAAACAGCGCAGCCATGATGATGGCCCAGCTTATGTAGCCTGACAAGACAACCCGGTCTACATCATAACACTCTTATGACGGTAAAATCCATACCTAAAGTAGACAGTCTTCTGGAAGTGTTATTACAGCTTTTATGATGGAACAAGTTTTCCACTCGTCACTTGCATAATTTTATGCCCTGTTGATACCATTTGAAACAAAGACTGAGACAAGTACAAAAGCTAAAGTCGGTTTTACCACAAGAAACATTTTTTTGCTTCGTGTTCTAGTAGATATATTTATAATAACCATGCAGGACAGAAACATAGCGTGATTCATCCGGATCACTAATTGAAATAAACCGTCAATATAGTCCGCCACGTCATCATCAATTCCAGATTTATTATAAGAGCCAAGACTTGATACGTTTTTGTTCCACTGGGAAACAGAACAGTCTTATACACGCTTCCCACCGAAGCAGTCCAACGCAAGCGTTGCTGCTCCCACATAAAACCATCCAAGGGTGACTTCCGTAAATATGATTAAAATTCACCGATATTTTAACAATACGTTCCGCAGTATCAGCAGAAAGAAATGCTCTTCAAATGTTCTATTGACGTACAGACCTCTCTCTCTCTCTCTATCCCTATGTGTTAGCAAAGCCACTTTTAGAAGCAACGGGACATGTTTCTAACCAAGTTTTACCCAATTCCCATGGCATACAAAACCATTTATCTCGCCTCATTCAGTACGCATGATGGCTAGGGGGTGGACATCAGGGTTTGACGTCCACAGGCCCTGGGTTACGTTGGTCTCATACACCACAGTTAGTCAAACAGTCGATCGCGGCCACTTTTTATGGTTACTATCAAAATTTATTTGCCGCCTCACTACGACAAACAGCTCTTCGTTTGACAGCATCTTTTGGATCAACCTACATCTGCGAAGAAGCCTTCTCCAAGATGAAGATAATTAAATCAAGATTCCGAAGCCGTCTGACCGATGAACATTTAAAATACTGCCTTCATTTGTGCCTAAGTAATTATGAACCGTCTTTCAGTAACTTATCGCTAGATATGCAGTGTCATGCATCGACTGCGCAATAGGAAGGTTAATGAAAAACACCTTTTAATTATGGTAAATTGTTTAAGTTTGAAAAGATAAGTTTTTGGTAAATGAAACTTTTGTACTTTTGTACGTTTGATGTTGTTACGCTGTTTTACACTTCTTTGCCTAGTTGACCTAATATTAACCCTTTAAAGACGAAGCGTATCTGTTTTATATAAGGACTCAGTGCGTACCGCGCAGTAAACACTCTCCACTTCGGTTATAAAAACCAGTCTCTTAATGTTTTATAAGGCAAAAGTTGCTGTTTGTTCTGAGATCCGTACAAAACACATAAACGCAAGTTGGGCACCATGTAGAATTTTTTAATGTTGAACCTGGTGGTACGCAAAGTTACCGCTAGGCTTTAAAAGGTTAACACATTATGTACTAAGGTACACAGATAGCGAAAGGTTTTCTGTCTTCACAGTAGACCCATGACACCAAAAGTCTAGCCACCTATGTCCTACGCAGTGGGCACACCGGGGACACTTCGCTTCTTTTCCCTCCCTTCTTCCTTTATTACTTGTCTTCTCTCCCTCTCACACTATACTTTTCCTTTATTTCTCTTATTCTTATTTCTTTCTATCCCAACCCCGCTTATTCCTCTTCCCTTCATTCTTTCATTCTTTTTATTCATCATCTGTAATGAGGGGCCGGGATTGACAGACAGGATGGGCGACTGAAGAGTCCTGGTTGCATATCCGGCAGGTGCCAGGGTTTACGTCTTTCCCCCAGGGCCATTCCCTGGGCCCACACAGCCTCCTGTGCACTGGGCCCGGGGGAGCTTTATCAGCCGGAGTTAAAATGGTCTCTTGTGAAGCTGACCACTCACCTCCATCTAGCGGCAAGTTTAAGAATGCATGGCGCTACACCTCCATTCACCCCTACGCCTTCACGGCGTCATACTTAATTACACCTACACGGACAACTTTGCCTTATTTTACCTTTGTCTCTCGTACTTTACTTTCCCCTTCTTTGTTCCTCTGCAGTTTTATTTATTTCTATCCTCCTAACAGCTCTTTCTCCCTCTCTTTATCATTTGTTTGTCCACATTAGTAACTTTCTCCCTTATTTACTTATTTCCAATTTCAGACGGTAAGTGGAAATTCTGAACTAGCACATACCGCCTGTAAATAATTCGGCTCTTTCCACATAAAACCAAGTGCATGTCAGAGAGTTAAATATTATATCGTAGGGTTACCCCTACTGCCCATTATAAACCACAAACATTGTAACAGAGATGAGACGCTTAGAGCAAGCCGCGGCAGCAGTAATTACTATCGTAATTGTAAATAACACCTAATCTCGCAGACGGGAGAGGCAGCCAAGAGGTCACGCTACATGCTGGATGCACTTATCACCATCCCGCTAACCAATGTCCGGCCTGTCGCCGTCGTCGCTATAGCGAAAGCAAACAGAAAAACGCCCCATTCCTCAACGGAATCAAAACACTTTACTAAACCTCTCATTTTGTTGCTCGAAAATTTAATGTGCCCATATTGTTACTATCTTTACACTTCAGCGCCTTTCACCTGCGGATATAAAAGCACACATGTATGGTGCCGGTACAGTGGTAATACTGTAGGCTTCACGTCCGAGGAGGAATCTGGTAAGATTCTGCAGTGTCCACCCAGCCTGCTGTTCGACGGCTACCAAGGCGCTTTCACGGTGGATAAAGCGGCCGCAGCGTGAAGCTGACTATTCAGTTTCATCTAGTGTAGAGGTTACAAAGAGTTACGCCCCTACTCGACTCCATGTCATATGGCGTGTGCTGTGGCACATTTACGTTCACCATTTTATATACTTGCACTGAGTAAGAATAGAAAATAAGGGGTGGGTCTTCGGCCGTTCGGTTGCTGGGAATGTGGGTTAAAATCCCGCCAGAGTCATGGATGTCTGTCTCTTCGTGAGTGCTGTGTTTTGTGTAGGTAGAGATCTCTGCTTCGGGCTGATCACTCGTCCAGAGGAGTCCTACCGAATGTGTGGTGTGTCTGATTGTGATCGTGAAGTCTCGACAATGTGGAGGCCCTCGCCCAATACGGGATGTCGTGCCATAAAAAAGGGCAGAAAGTTAGAACTGTTTCCACAGAAAATCCTACGTTATTTGTACTTGAGTCCCGGGATCTATGATTAGCATCTTGCCCGAAGCCACTTTCGCGAACAGACCAAAACATTCTCACGAGCACATATTCGTGGAATGTTGCGACGTTTCGGGAGAGAATGTCGGTCTCATCAAGTGTCAATATATGTATCTTAGATATCTTGACACTTGAAGATTCATTAATCAACTTCCATAGAATAACTGCAACTTGTGGGTTTTATACTCACTGTCAGTTTATGTTAAAGATTCTTTCTTCTTGTCCTTTCTTTCTTTCTTTCTTTCACTTATTTATATTCAATTTATTATTTATGTAAACAGCTAATTAATTAATTAGTCAGGGGACAAGCCTTAAATTCTCCATCTAAATGCATATATTTCTTATTTGGCACTTTTCTGCCCGTTTTCGGGTCATGGCTTTCCCCGTTCTCGGGGCTTCAAGATCACACTCCATAACACACACACCACACTCTGTAGGACTCCTCTGGACGAGTGATCAGCCCGACGCAGAGACCTCTACCTACACAACACACAGCACTCACAAGACACAGACACCCATACTCCTGGCGGGATTCGAACCCACAATCCCAGCAAATGATCGGCCGCAGACCCACGCCTTAGACCGCGCGGCCACTGGGATCGACTCTAAATACGTACGCTACAACTAAATATTCCAGCCCAGTCTTTTCCCTCGCCCCACGTTGTAGCTTTTTCATCTGTACAGTTCTTTTTATCTCAGCATGCATGTTCACAAATCGTCGAAAATCCGTACCAATAGACACTTGTTATCAAGTCTTTCATCCCGATCTAAACATGTATAAAGCCGTCCTCCTTACATGCTCTAAGCCTTTATCATGCAGCACAACCTCCTATCCTGCATCTAATCCGTAGCAAGCATGTCCAGAATCGGCTGGTGAACCAAACAACTGAAGTCCATAGTTTAATTAACCCGAAAGATCATTTCTTTTTATTATCTTTTATTTTTTGCTTACATCTTTCTCTCTCTCTCTCTCTCTCTCTCTCTCTCTCTCTCTCTCCATACATATATTATTAATAGTAATAATGAAACGGCGACCTTCCATGGTCTTGGTATATTGCTGACAAACATCCGCGATCACAAGGCACGGAGGCATATGGAGGCATGTTCATATATGCACTGCCATTCGCTCATGCACATGTATTAGCGTAATTAGTTTTTAAAACTAAAGGAACCAACAAAAATAGACATAAAAAAAAAGAATTTGTTACAAGACCGTATAAAAAATCATCCGTCTTGCCTACAGTTCCCTCCTGCCCCCTCGTTTCTTTCTGCTGTTCTCCCGTGAACACATTAATTACTTCGCCCCCTCCACGCTGCCTCAGACCTGCCAAAGAAGCGTCCATCGTATCCAGTAGGGACAGCAACCAACCGCGCTATTATTATTATTATTATTATTATTATTATTATTATTATTATTATTATTATCCGAATTTCTCACTTCTCAGCTTTAGCTGGGAAATATTCACCTATCCTGGGATGTATCATCAACAGGATTAGGCTCGGTGGTCTTATGTGTAATTTAGGAAATTTCTTACAATTGAACATGTGCCAAGAATTACCACTGTTTGCATTTGTATATATGTGTTTGGGTGCAGGTTAGGTCTCTTTAGACTTTGTGACAGTGACTTTGGAATTATTCCCGTTATTATTATTATCATCATTATTATTATCATTAGTCGGAATAGCTCAGTCTGTATAGTGGCTAGGTTAGGGATTGGACGGTCAGGGATTCGAATCCTGGCGGGAAGAAGACATTTCTCTCTCTTCTCCAAATCGCCCACACCAGCCCTGGGGTCCACCCTGCCTCCTCTACCACAGAGTATCGGGTCATTCCCGGCGGTAAAGCGGCCAGGGTATGGCGTTAAACACCAACCCCCCACCTACTGCCGAGGCTAAAGAAAGAGTGCTAAACCACTACTCCCCTTCTGTGCCTTCAAGGCAGGATATAGGGCGAAATTAAACCGTACTTTTCCTTTACCGATCCTTTGCCACCAAAATGGGGTAAGAGCTATTTTTCAAACCACTGTTCAACCCATCTTTATAAGCTCATATTCTCTCGGCAGATTAAACACTTCTCTGTGATTCTAAAGGTTCGTTTGTCGTGTAAAAAATTTCCCACAACTTGTCCCTATCCTGAGTCAGCTCCATCCAATCCGCACAATCACATCTTACCTGTTCAAGACAATATTCTTATAGCCCTCCTACCTAAGTCTTTGTCTACCACGTGATCTGAACCCTTCCAATTTCCCATTACACTCTTCTATGCACATTTCCCTTCCACCACCGCATCTTATCCCCATCTGACACCAAAAATTGTCGGAGTTCCTACACGTAGTCACTGACCTAACGGTTTAACATAAATTGTAATACCAAACGGATCTGAGTTAAGCTACATAAATCTGCGTCTTTTCTGTTTGTGTTCAAGAACAGAACTCCGAACGCATATTTGTCTGTCGCCTGCAAGGAGACCTATAACTTTGTCCTACTCTCTGGTTGCTGTGTATAAACAGCTTAGCATATAAAGCCAACATATAACCATCTAAATCTTGGTGGTAAACGTAACACCCGCCTTAACAATAAGAATCTGTGCAGTGTGTCGCAGAGTCTATTGATGTGTTACGTGCGCCTTTCGCAATAAATACAGATCACCTCCCTCAATAGCGTTCACTGAGTGGTCTTTGTAACGGAGACGCACTGTGTTCTCTGTGAAGTACGAGCTGAACATTTTATGTATAATTCAAATGAAGGTCAATCTTTAAAGGGAGAGTAAGTATTGATACTACTTGCACCACCCAGCGCCAAGACTGCAAATAACATAAGAGACTTTCAGTCCCATCTCTGGTTTATCAGCTGAATGTAAAGTGGTTGATTCCCGCAGAAAATGACGTTAAAATCTCAAGCAAGAGGCCAAATTACCCTCCCACTGTTTAAACTGCTTACAAGTTTAAGATTATTCTAATAATCTGTAGATGTAATTGAAAGCATTAAGGACGAATTTATAAAAGCCACCCCCAACAGACTTCAGTGACGTCATTCTTTTAGCACACTTAGGAAAATGCCAAACGATAAGCCAGTAAGTCAACTCATCCTAAGAATGGAAACACTTCTCAGCCCTCTAAAAGTCTAAGTGAAGCATTTTTCTATCCAATGTTCACCGATTTCCGAAAGCGTATTGATTTTTGGAAGTTTCCCAGGTTTCCCCCACTTGTCCTTTTGGTAAGAGCAACGTGTAGATGAGGACCAGTATGGAGCATTGGTGGGATTATAGTGACAGAGAAAATCCGACGGACTGGGAGAAAAAACTGTCCCGATGCCACTTTGTCCACTACAAATCTCACATGGACTGGCCTGGTGTCGAAACGGGGCCTCCGGCCGACAGTCCGGCCAATAACCACCTCATCCATGACGCGGCCTCTAAAGGTGAAAATTAACACGAATTAAATATACAGATTCAGTTCGTACCGCGCAGTAAACACATGCCGTCTAGGTTACAAACACCAAACACTTCATGTTGTATACCGAAATAAATTTCTACCGAGCTATAAGGTGACACACCCCAGAGGACAATACTGTCTAAATATCATACTAATTAACTACTCAATAGCTAATATCATTAAACTAATGACTGGGGGACTAAATGACAAAACATTCTATTGATTAATCAAGTGGCTGAAACCAGAATGACTAATTACAACGATGACTATCCCAGTACCTGACAAAATACTGCGCTATTCACGTGGTTATTTGTCACCCAAGTGAAAATCATCGGCAGACGAAAACAGACCCATGTCTTGGGTCAAACTTTACAGCATCAAATATTATTTATCGCAGAGTCTGATCACTCACCGAGTTCTCCTTGTCCCCAGACAGGGACTCCACTCTGTACGTCGATTATGGAACATTTTGAAGCAAGACGAGTTCTTTCTTACCTGGAAACAAAGACAGAAGATATTAGTCTCAGAGTTTTAACTTAAAATTTAGAATTCACATAAATATATAGCCTAAAACTGTACATGTTACTCCTGGAAAGAAAAGGGCATGTTCTGCCACGGGTAATAAAAGCAAATTTAGCTACTTGAAATTTTTGACGAAACATAACCGACACTCAGTTTTGTGGGTTCCGTTTTTTTATGAATAGACAATAAAGTCTACATCAAAAATCTCTGAAAATAAGAAACCAGTACGCGGTGCTGCATGCTTCGATAACTTTTAATGTAGGTTACACACACACACACACACACACACATACAGAGAAACACACATACACACATACACATATGTACATATATAGACGAAAAAATGTGAATTATACATTTGAACACAACTTTACAAGAACCGTCTGTACAGTTAGTCAAATTGTAACTAAACTAGCTGTAAAATCTATGCAATAACTCATAACCCTGCTACAAACGCAAATAGAATCTAACGGATCAAGCAAGCATAATAATGCCGAATGGCTTCTGCGCTATGTTGTAGCAGCCCCGCTTCATCTTGCTCTAACACCAGTTCACGCCTGGGCAGATTGTTGCCATTATAAATGGGAAGCTAAAATATTTATGATAATTGTGAGAACGTTGAACCTTTCCTTTGTGTAAGACATTACGCCTCGCTACTGAAGTTGCACTTAATAGGTGTGACTTTATCATTCGTATCGTTTCCCATTTAATTCCGACCCGCATAATATTAACTAATATTAAACTGTATGCCATTCGCTTGAAGATAATCATCACCTAATTCCTATCATCTTACGAAAGCTTCCATTTATCATTTATTCTGAAATTAAACGAGTCCTGTGGCAAAATATTCATATCTGACACAACTAGTCGTTTATCAGTGCTCACGAACATGGCACCACCACTTCAGAGTTGCTCCAATTATTATATTCAAGTAACTGCAATTTTGGAAAAAAATGGCAATGTACGTATAAACGAAACATCGAGGCGCGTTCGCGTAACAATTATTACCGTGGAAAAGTAATAAGTATTAAATATTTTGAGCGTATGTCTGTGGTCTTAGTTACCCAGCATGCAATGCACATGTGCCATATTATATTGTCATCTGTGACTTGTCTGTTTCTACCGTATTTTTTTCCAAATTGTCTCATATACGGCACGATTTTCGGAGAAAAGTTATTGAACATAAAATGTGTTTTGATTTTATATACAGCTTTTGTCTTACAGGCAGGTATGAAGGTAAAGTATATCAGATGTTTTAATAATCCGAGAATAAATATGAACATAAATATGGGAGAAACAAATTTCCCTGAGGCAATTTGCAACGATCTGCAAAATCAGGTTCCCATAAATAATATTTTTAATATTTATAAGCTATATCAAACATACATTTATGTTAGGATTAAAAAACATTTCGAATTTCTTTACCATAAATATGAAGATTACATTTAAAAGAACCTACATTCGCGTTTCGGAATCTGCCAAACGGTAAATCGGTGGAACTAATTCTGCATTTGTAAATCTAATCGAATCTTATTCACGAAATGTTAGAAGAATTAACACACATTTCTGTGCTTCATATTCGCCCGCTGTAAACCGACAGCAGGAACCAGTCCGGTAATTGCTTTGTTTTTCATGGTGCTTCAGGGGTGCGGGAAACGAAAACATTTCCTTGTACAGCGATTGTTATAGGTTGCAGCATGCAACTTGAGAGTATTTGGTGCGAGGATTGAGGTAGGGTTGGGCGAATACTCCAGTGAAACCAAGTCAGACGATGGATCGTTCCACACTAATTGACCGCGGAGCCGCCAGCAGGTAGAGAGGCGGCTAAGCGAGATGAAGGCTCCGACAGACGATCAGGAAGTTCGTGTGGGTTTCGACAGCCAAAGGGCAGAGAGGCATCATCTTTAAAGAAGCCTTTTTGCTGTAAGATCTGTCGTCTTTTGGGTATATTACACAGCGTCGAGTGGTAATAATTTACCGACGTTTCGGGACAACGTATCAGTCCCATCTTCAGGGGTCAAAAGTCGAAGAAGAAAACGAGTACCACTCGACGCTACGTAATGCCCCAGAAGGGAACAGATCTCAGCAACATCACAGAGGACGCCTGAAATCACAGAAAGCGTCTTTATCGTGTTCACAGCAGGTAGCACCTAAGCCAGCTCATCCCATTTCACAACTTCAAGCATTATTTCGTTCATATACATTTTAATATTACCTTCTCATCAGCGTCTGTGGCACGTATGGGAGAAAAAAGAGGTGCATACAGCGTTTTGGTGGGGAAACCTGAGATATAGAGACCACTTGGAAGACCTAGGCGTAGGTGGGAAGATAATATTAAAATGTATCTGAAAGAAATAGGATGAGAGGGCGTGGAACGTGCTCCTTTGGTTCAAGATAGGGGTATCTGCCGGACTTTTGTACGCACGGTAATGAACTTACGGGTTTCATTAAATCTGGGAAATTTCTTGACTACCTGAAGCACAATTAACATACGAAGAAGTACTCTTCTGTGTGCAGTTGGCGTCCTTCTCTAACACGTGGCCCCTTCCGTGGAGGTTTATGCCTGCAGTTCTTTTCATGCACTCATCACTTCTCCTATACGAAATACAAGCCCCCATCCACCTCTTCCTCCTGCATTTTTGTCACTTTCATCAAATGTGAGGAAGAGTACCGACTGTAAATAAATCATTGTGTGCAAGTTTCTCCATCCTTCTGCCACTTCTTCTCTCATAGGTCCATCCTGTTCTGGCAAGTGTCTACACTTGCAAAAACTCACTTAACCGTACATCATAAAGCAACAGTGCGTATGTGAATGCACGCTACAGGATTTGCCTTGAAAATTCGATAATTACTCAGCAAACAAATTCCCTTTTTTCTGGGAAACTGAAGGTTCATCACACGTACCTAACGACGTTGTCTGCAGCCTTTCCTCTCCCCGTCACTGGCACTGACGGTTCGTATAAACATCTCCACGACGTTCGAAATCGTGAAGAAGATGTCATTACATGACCAGTCAATCCGGCAATATGACACATTTTATTTGGTTGGCGGTGGCGCCGTTGACTCAAGCACTGCGCCAACAAGACGGGAGGTTCCGGGATCGATTACTGGTAGAGTCCTTAAAAATTTTCAAGTAGCCCTGGGGTCCACTCAGCCCCTAACAGAAACGATTACCAAGGAACTGCCCTGGGGGTAAAGTGCGGCAGGCGCGTAGAGCTGAGAACTCTGCCGTCTACTTGTGCCGAATGTCAAAGCAAGGATGTAAACCCAACATTACATCCCTCACCCACCCACCCCCCCTTTTGAGTCTTCATAACTTGTTATGGCAAAGCGCTACCTTTGTCACCTTTTTGATATAAGATGATATGGGCCGGGATAGTGAAGTCAGAATAGTGACTCGCTAGGGGCTGGGCGTTCCGGGGATCAAAACCTCGTAGAAGTGAGATTTCCGCACCCGCCCAGATTAGCCTTGGGGCTCACCCAGACTCCTGTACGATAGATACACGGTCATTCCCGAGGCTAAAGCGGCTGGAGCGTGGCATTAACTACCCAACCCATATAACGCGGAGATTAAAGGAAAAGCAGAGCTGTACTCCTTCTCCACTTCTGTGCCTTCATGGCAGGTTAGACGGTGATCCTTACCATCTTTTTTTTTAAATACAACATACAAGGAAACGTTCACTAAGAAAATCAGTCTAGCAGAACTGTCGATAAAAATACAGAGAACAGAGATAAGAGTCCCATACCGTTTATCTTCACAGGGCTTCTTTTCTCACCCATACAGCGTCGAATATTACGATGAGGGATGGTCTGGAAAGGATATGGAAGGAAACGGCCACCTAGAGGTACAGTTCTAGCCAACAATTTTTCTGCCAAGCATGGGTTCGTCTCTCCCCGTGGGAATAGCGCAAGGCTGTGATACGGAAATGTACAAAACTACGTTACTCACTAAATAGACAGCACTAATCATGGCTTATCCATCCGTTTTCACAGCGGTGCTGCTGGAAACTCGAGTCTAATAGCATGTGACGCTACGTAGTTGGATAAGTAATTTCCAACGTTTCGGTGGAACGCAGTACTATTAAAAAGGTAAAGGTAAAGCAGTCCCATTACAGGCCTGGACAGGCCCTTAGGGTTCCAGGAGGTTGAGGCTCCCAGATTTCTAGACAGTCGGCACATGAAGGTGGTAAGGTTGTCAGCCTTACGCACCGGCCACCTTTACCCCCAGGAAATATTACTGGTACTCATTTCTGTTAGAAGCTGAGTCGACCCCAGGGCCATAGTGCGGCAGGAAGGATTATGCCAATGAAAAATTCCAATGACATCATCGGGAATCGAACCCGCGCCCTTCCGGTTTGTAGCGCAGTGCCTCAACCAACTGCGCCACCGCGGCCCCCACTTGTTCCGTGGTGTCTTCGATGGGGTCCAATGCCTGTCGTTTATGAGTACGGTAATGAACGCCGATTACCTAAACAGACAGAATGGCTTCACTGACTGAGTACATAAGGGTAAACGCACAGCTTGGATTCAAGTCATATTTCTAGCTTGTCAGTTCCTCCGTTTTATCGTCTGTCAAGGGTGTAACGTACGGGGATGTAGCACCACATAGCGGATGGATGATGTTCTTTTTCTATATGATTTTCAAGACTTGGAGGGGGAGAAGGAAAATATAAAAATGATCCTTTTTTTAAAAAAAAAACTTTAGGTAAGGGGAAACAGAATCGAAGAGCAATGACATACCGCGCTCTGTCATTACCTGCAAAACCTTCACACGCACACCAACAAAAAACACAGCACCTATATTCAATATCATTATGAGGATTATTTGGATTGTAGAGTAGAGGAAACCCAGAAAAAGAGAAGTTATGGAGACAGCACGCCTTCATTTTCGTCCTTGAGGAACCTTTTATCCTTAAGGTTCTTTCTCCGCCCTCCCCCTTCTTCAGAAAAACTGTATAGGGTATTCAAAAATTACAGCATCGAAGACCCTAGAAATATCTGCGCAACGTTTTGTGTTCAGAGAGCTTCAGACGAGGGTTATACCCGTGAGCGGGGGGGGGGGGGGGGGGAGGTGAGGTGAGGTGAGGTAGGGATTTCATGAAATACCGAAAGAAATAAAGCATGTTTCCTGAACAAAATATACAGAAACATATTTGTCGAAAACTGTACCAAATATACGAGGCAGTAAGACAACCAGATGTGTAAATTATGTCCCCTTAGAGCAGGCGCGATTAAGCTTCTACGCCGTGCAGGGAACTTTTGCAAAATTTGGTCTGCATTACCTTCACAGAATGTACAATGAATAAACATACTTACAATTTAATATGTACCATGTCCGTGCAGTATATCATACGAAATAATAACACCAACTGATGCACTAAAAATATATATAATTTTATTCGTAAAAGTCCCCTACATGTTTCGGCCCTGCTGGGTAATCTTTGGGGAGAATAATGTTGATACACTATGGTTGCGTTTATACAGTTAAGTGTGAATGTCCGCGGTCTGCGTCTCGGACACAGAGGACAGTACACGACGCCTCTCAAACGGAGGATGACGCCTAGGGCACATTCACACTTAACTGTATAAACGCAACCATAATGTATCGAAACTATTCTCCCTGAAGATGGCCCAGCAGGGTCGAAACACGTAGGAGACTTTTACGAATAAAGATTATATACATTTTTGGTGCATCAGTTGGTGTTTATTATTTCATACTTATAATTATATGCACAACTTTACCCGTGTATGTTTCTATAGGTCACATGTAATAAAATATACTGACAATAACATCAAAAATTTATTTAAAATTGCAACTCACAACATAGGCCAGAGAGTCAGAATTTTTGCAAATTTTTATAAACTTAATTAGCAATGTGATGTATGTCTCCGTAAGCAGCACATCAATTCTCTCAATTCCCTCGGCGTTTTATCACGTCTCTGCTACGGAAAGGGTTAAAAGACCATTTCTCATTCCAATTGCCTCCGCGGGCAACATACCACTGGGTCGCGTGCAAAGTGTTGCTCGCGAGCAACGGGTTGGATTGAGAAGCTGTGGTGTACAGATAAAGGTAAACTTGACGCCGTGCATAGCATGGAGATAGAGGGAGGGACGTGGATGTAGAACTGTCTGAGGGTCCAACCGAGAAGTACTTGCATTTCTCTCCCCACTGATACAGTCACCGTACTGGCGATGCATAATGTCCAAAACATTAAAAAAAACACGTATATGTGAGATTGCGGTATAGCTTCACTCATTCCTAACCTCGGCAAAAAGAGAGGTGAGTGCTTAACTTCACGCCCCGGCCACCTTATCCGCAGGTAAAGAAACCCGGTACCATTTCAACAGGAGGGTGTGTGGGCCCTAGACTCGGTCTGGAAGTTTTGGAGAAAAGTCACTTTTCCAGCTAAAATTCGAACCCCGGATTGTCCGGACCGTATCCTAGTCACTATGCCGACTAAGCTGTCACGGTTCCCGTTGTCAAAATCATCGCTCGGTTTATATCCACGTGTTGCTTTATATTTTGTTACATATTACGGCACCGAAAGCCGTTTTATATAAAAGCTACACCCCTATATCATGACGATATCCGTACTATATTGTAGATCTCTTGTATAAATCTTTCATGAGTCATTTTTGAACAAATCAGTGAAGTTATATTTGAAAGTGATACAGGCCTATAATACAAATTGAAGGGGCCCATAATTAAATACACCCAAATTTTAGTATATACTCGTATTTGCAATACAAATACGGTATCATCTAAATTCCTTCACAAGTTCCAAAGATTAACGTTTTAAAGCCTAGCGGTAACTTTACATACGAACAGGTTTAACACAAAAAAATTCTACGTGGTGCCCACATTGCGTTTATGTGTTTTGTACGGATCTCAGAACAAACAGCAACTTTTGCCTTATAAAACATTAAGAGACTGGTTTTTACAACCGAAGTGGAGAGTGTTTACAGCGCGGTACGCACTGAGTCCTTATATAAAACAGCTATGCTTCGTCTTTAAAGGGTTAAATACCAGTAGATACACACTGACCAGTAGAACACTGTACCCGCTGTGCGTTCCTTTCCCTCATTTCATCCCCCTCCCCCCAACAAAAAAAAACCATACAAAATCACTCACTAAGCTCTGACCAACCCGGTACCTTTCATAACCTGATCCATGAAGTTCATTTCTTATTTTCTTTTTATTTCTCCATGAGGAATTACGTTTACGAGCCACCTGGATATTTACGAGATTCACAAAAATAGTTTTAAATTTGGAGAGACCTTTCAAGAAAGTAAAGAATGAAATTAACTGCTTGCTTAGTGATAATATCGCAATTCAACTTCTTGTTCCAAACACAAAGACGATGAACCCCTCTGTCCCCCCCCAACCCATCCGCAAAAAAAAATTAAATAAAATAAATCAGCGTACCTCACGTGCACCTCCTCCTTTTTGAACGAGACACGGGCTCTGGTCTAGGTACATATGTAGCTATTTTGTACGGAAATATAAGGGGTAAATAAGTTTTCTTTTTTTTTAAATTAAAAAAACTTAAATTAAAAGAGACAAGCCTGGATCTTTTCATTATGATTTTGTTTTGTTTTTGCTGCTGTAGACGTGGTGGGTGATACAACTGTCCCACCCAACAGAGATGAGGGTCTCAGATAAGAGACCATGAGAGCGACGGAGAAAGAGCGAGCAGAAAACCAATCAAAACTCGATCAGGAATTTCCTCGCGGGACGATCAAAACAGACCGATCCATTAATTACAAGCTCAAGCCACTAAGCTCCCGCTCAAGTGAAATATATAGGCAGAAATCATGTTACTATATTGACGAGGAAATACCCGAGTAAAAACACGCTACTTTCTAAAGTGAGTTCCCTCTGTAACACCTGTCACCAAAGACGTGTACGTTTCTGATAGCATTATGAGAACCCTCGCACTTTACTTTGGAAAATTTCATGGAAAGAAACTACCAGATAGACATAGCTGTAGATGGAAGCACAATATTACAAAATGTACTGGAGGATTTAACATTGTCCATTCCAGGTAGGTGCGTATTGTAATAATATATATGAAACCAACCCGTACACGAATGATAAAAAAACACTCAAACACGTTTATACAAATCCCAACATGTTTCGAAGCAATAGTGCACCATCTTCAGGGGGCAACTACATTTAACATTTAAAAACACTTAAAAAAGCACAAAGCACCGTTGTTAAAATGTTTCTTTTAAAAGCATTCCAAGCAGTCTTGGATTGCTTGACGCTGGAAGAGGGGAGCGCTAGGTTGTCCCGAAACGTCCATAACTATCTACCAATCTACGCTACGTAACATCCCAGAAGAGCGAATATCTCACGCTTATACTGACTTATTTATAGAACTGCAAAATAGAATCCTTTATTAACTTCAAGTAAGGAAGTGACTATTAGAAACGCAACAGAGAATTCCACATAATTTATTGGTTGTTGCAAGATACAATCTATACCCTCTAACAATGATTACAGCCCTAACAAGGGTTACTTTCTACATGTATTATAACAAATCACACAAAGACTGCAACAAGCAAAAAATGATTTCATATTGCAGTCATGTAAAGTCCAACGTAGAAAATCGAAATGACAATCAAGATACGCCGTTGCTATAATGACTTTAACACAATCAAACACTTGCAAACTGCACAGTCGCTATTTGAACAACTGCACTGAAGCTGCATTACTTAAAAACTTAATTACGATTACAGGCTTCGTTCTACCGGAGCCACCCACCGTGTCTGTGTCTGTGTCTGTGTTTGTGTTTGTGTTTGTGTACCGACAAGCGCAGTCACCATTAACACTTTCTAACGCCACTTAATCTTTGTAATACTTTTTAATTCACGCTTCCGCTGTAGTGTAAATGAAATCTCCGCTCTTCTGAGACGTTACGCAGCGTAGGTTGGTACTTATGTAACGCCGTTTCGGGTCAACCTATCGGTCCCACCGTCAAGGGTCAAGTAGTGCCAGAAGATTTCTTCTTGGACTGACTGCTTGACCCTTGAAAATGACCGATAGGTTGTCCCGCCACGTCGGTAATTAACCGCCGATCTACGCTGCGGGTAACATCCCAGAAGAGCGAAGATCTGAGTAACATTTGACATTTGAATTGTATTTGTTTTGTAATTGTATGTATTGAGTGCAGTATGTGTCCTTTATTGTTTTTGTAATTTCGTGTGTTGTGTTTCGTTTGAGTGTGGTGTGTTACTTTGTGTGATGTGTGTTATTTCGTGTGTTGTGTCTTATTGTACTACCACTGGCACCGGGTACAAACCCATTTGCAGTCAAAATAAATAATAATAACAATAATAATAATAAATTCCTGCTTAAAAACACCGCGGTTTTATCACAAATGTCACGATACTGGCTGCTTAGGCAAAAAAAAGCTTTCTATTCTAAGGATAATTGAAAACCCACTGGCCTAAACAAACCCATTAAGCACTGTGCTTTAGAGGGTTAAGCAAGATACGAACTGCATGCTGTCATCACATCACTTCTAAAACTATGACGTCAGCTGTGCTTCAGTTCCGCAAAGTACGGTCATCAACGCAGTACTTAACCTGTGTTTCCACAGGCCAGGGGTAGCTTCAGCAACAAATTTTACTGTCAAACTGACTAACTAACTAATTAACTAACTCACCAACTGACAAAGTGTTTGTTACGTTATTTATTTTTCCTTTAACCCTCTGTTATATGTACCATCGAGATGAGCAATAAAAATTGTTAAATTCTGCCTACAGTGTGTGTTTCTGCGTTTCGGATGCATCTGAGAAAAAAATTCATTGTTTTGCCACGCAGCGATAAGAAAATTGTTCTTATAACCCAGGCGGAGCGTGCTTAGTATACTGCGCGTATGAGATGACTCTTCTTCAGGTTAGTTTTTGTCTTTAAAGGGTTAAGATACGAACCCTTTATGTTCCCCTTCACTACTGGGGAAAAAGAGAGGAATATGCAGACAGCCAGTGCCCTGGCCGGTATTTGAACTCTATACCGCCCAAATAAAGCTCAGTCCACTTGCCTGTCGATTTACTGAACACAGAAAGTAAGTAATATCATTCTTAGATGTAACCAATTTTGAGATAGCATTATAAACAATGACATCATAAACAATATATTATTCCACCAACTCGTATACTAAGAAATACTACAATAAATTTTAAACATTTCCCAACATGTTTCGATGTATATTACATCATCCTCAGGGGAGTCTATGTCAGAACATGTTGGGAAATGTTTAAAATTTATTGTATTATTTCTTAGTGAACGAGTCGGTGGAATAATATATTGTTGAATGTGTACGTACACGGTATGGGAATTAGAAATGAAATCATCTCTCGCATTGTTCACCTTAAGGGTATGAGACTACCGGGGTGTTAAGTCCAGGGCGATAAACGCAAGAGAACCTTTTTCTAGCGACATCTGTTATTAAAATCCGCGGTGGGCATTACAGCCATTCACTACGTGTAAGCCTGAAGCTGAAGGTTTACGTATGCTTGAACTTATTAAACGCATTAATTTATACACGAACTGCGGAAGTTCACTTCGGCCTACTTCCTTCTCTCTCGCCTCCCTTCTTTCAATCTTCTTCTCCCTTCTCCAGTCGTTCCTCTTCTTTCCACCCCTCCTTTTTCTGCTTTCTTTTGCTTCATCTTGCTTCTGACATTATTATTTTGTCCTTTCCTCTTCATTCCACAAAGTAAAATAACGCCTTACGAAATTTTCCCTAGATCCTCACTTTTCTTCTTCGGTAAAGAATCTATTTGTTTATTTATTTATTTATTTCATACACTTCGTGCTACGAATGTAACAGAACATCCTGTGCCTAGTACAGCCATATTCGAAAGCTGATAAAGAAAACTGCTGGTTATCATGACAGACTACGAATTAAACTGGTTGTGCTGTAAGTAAAGAATACTTCTTTCTTTCTTTCTTTCTTTCTTTCTTTTTTTCTTTCTTTCTTTCTTCCTTCCTTCCTCTCTTTCTTTCTTTCTTTCTTTTTCTTTCTTTCTTTCTTTCTCTCTCTCGTTCTGTCTTTTTCTTTCTTTCTTTCCTTCTTTCTTTCTTTCTTTCTTTCTTTCTTTCTTTCTTTCTTTCTTTCGTCCTTTAGAATCCTCGCGTAAAATTTAATATTTTTAGATCAAGAAAAAACACGGGAAATTCTGAAGTCAAAATGAAAAAGTACATAACACGAAGGTTAAATTCTATAATCCCTCGCGAAGTATCCTTTCAACCGACCGGCGCAGTAGCTACTGTGGGATGATTAATTCGGAAAGGAATCGCAAATCACAAGGCATTTATATAAAGACACACCGAGTATGCTGACATGGCCATTGCTCATTTGTATTGTTAATGCTTCGAATTATGCGCATGCAGTACGTTATACAAAAATACGTCCTTTCACGTGTACCATGTTAAGTTTCAGCTTTAAGCTGAACGCTCCTCCCATTGTCTTGGTTGTGGACAGACACCAGAATAACGACAAGAGGAACAGACAGAGAGAGGGAGACGAAGGGAGAGAGATAGTGAAACAAACGATAGGCAAGATGCCAACACCTCAGCAGTTTGCTAACTTCTGCAGCTTCTGAAAAAGAAAACAATTTCTGGGTGCAACTGCAGTATACTGCAATGAATGACTGCGCACAATGAGGGGCGGGGGACAAAAAACTGGAACAAAGAAACGACACTGGTCCATGAAAATGCCTTGTGCAAGTTTGGAATTTTAGAAAAGAACAACATGCTGAAATATGTGGAGCAGATTTTTTAATTTTAAGGACTGAATTCTTCAACTAACAGGTGGACTGTAACAGGTCCTGACCTAACAAATAACGTTTAGTCTAGACTGATTCTGTGCATCACCGATCATTCAATAATAGGCGTCATTGTGAAGTGTGTATAGCACACCTGCCCCGCATTCTATAGGACCCGGTTTCAAACCTCGACTCAGTAATATGCTCGCCCTACTGACTGACGGTTTCCTTAACGACGTAACATCTACAGGGTGCTGCACTTCAGCACGTACGAAGAAAGGCCAAAAGCACATGCTGTTAAAATAAAGCGCCGTGGAATTTTTACAGAAGACTTATAACAAGAACACCCACGCAATACGGCATTAACAATAAGCAATAATAATTGACAACAATTAATAATAAATAAAAATTAGAATTATAATTAATAATGCATTAATGGTAAACGTGCAATCCTCTACTGACTTTTATCGATATAATTTGGGCTACCTTCTATAAATGCTTACTAAAAAATACATGTTGACCGCCCCCCATGCAAGTTGCACAATAGTACGTCTGCTCTGTAGATAACATCTTGTGTTATGTTGTCCTGTACAGAACTTGTGTTATGCTGTCATGTATAGAAATTCTGTGTTATGTTGTCCTTATAGAAGTTTCGTGTTATGCTGTCCTATATAGAACTTGTGTTATGCTGTCGTCTATCGAAGTTTCGCGTTATGTTGTCCCCTAATAGAAGTATTGTGTTATGCTGCCCTGCATAGAAGATCTGTGTTATGCTGTCCAGTATGGGGGTTGTGTGTTACACTGTCCTGTATAGGAGTTTTGTGTTATGCTGTCCTGTAAAGAATTTTGTGTTATGTTGACCTGTAATAGAGGTTTTGTGTTATGTTGTCCAGTATAGAAGTTGCGTGTTATGCTGCCCTGTATAGAAGTTTTTTATGTTGGCCTGTAGGCCTATAGAAGTTTTGTGTTATGCTGTCCTGTATAGAATTTTGTGTTATGTTGACCTGTAATAGAAGTTTCGTGTTATGTTAACATATACAGTATAGAAGTTGTGTGTTATGCTGTCCTGCATAGAAGTTTTGTATTATGTTGTCCAAGTATAGTGGCTTTGTGTTATGCTGTCCTGTACAGAACTTGTGTTATGCTGTCATATATCTCAGTTTCGTGTTATGTTGTCCCGTATTAAAAGTTTTGTGTTATGTTCTCCTGCATAAAAATTCTGTGTTAACTTGCCCTGTGTTACACGTGTTGTATACGTGAAATATTTGTGACCGGCAGATACACAGTGCCAGCAGTTCTAACAGCTGTCCGAACATTTCCATGATTCAGAGGTCAGTGTATAAAACGAAGCTCGCCAGATGGCATAACCACCGACATCAGAAAAGTAACCATTGTCTGTAGAAACAACGGTTTCCATACACACATACGCACGCAAGCAAACATACGTAGAGGCACACGAGAGCTGAGGTAGCTCAGCTGGTAGAGTGACTAGCCAACATGATGGAAAACAGAGAAACTGTAGTTTGTTTTCCGGCAGGTTAAGAGATTTTTCACTTCTCCGAAAGGTCTCGATCGACTCTGCGGCCCACCTTCCTATCCAATGGACAAAATGGGCTCTTTTTCTGAGTGTAAAGTGGCTGGGGTGTGAAGCTGACCATTTCCTCCACCTAGTCCCGAGTTTAAGAATCAATGTTGCTATACTTTCACTCTCCATATACCTTCAAGGCGTGGCGCTTAATTAAACAGAGGCACCTATGTACGTCAACCGTACACACACACACACACACACACACACACACACACACACACACACTGTGTGTATGGCAGTAGCTATTACTTGTCTTCTGGGATGTGACGCCGTGTACCCTGGTAGCTCTTACCAGGTTTCGGAGGAACATGCTGACCCCATCTTCAGGGACAATACAGGAAAGTAAGAATGAATCGAGGAGTTCCATATAAACGTTGGCAATAAGCCACCAGGCCTGACGCCCGTTTTATCCAACAGTTCAGCAATCTCTAATGCGTAAAATACTTAACTATACAGGCTTTGTACCCATATGTAAGGCAGCTGCACTTTCAGTTCTTTAACCCTTTAAAGACGAAGCGTATCTGTTTTATATAAGGACTCAGAGCGTACCGCGCTGTAAACACTCCACTTCGGTTATAAAAACCAGTCTCTTAATGTTTTATAAGGCAAAAAGTTGCTGTTTGTTCTGAGATCCGTACAAAACACATAAACGCAATGTGGGCACCACGTAGAATTTTTAATGTTAAACCTGGCGGTACGTAAAGTTACCGCTAGGCTTTAAAAGGTTAAATAGACCCACTGAAATGAAAACTGAGGCTTCTGTTTCAGTTTTTATTTACATGCTAACATTCCTTGGCTCCAGGCTTCTTAATACATAAACAAGACTATGTAAGAAGTCACAAGCTGCAAAGAACGGCAATTAATCGTTCATATAACTGGTATAACCCATAAACATAACCCGCTACTAATTCAAAGCCTGTTCAAATGAAAAATATTTACACATGCACAACGTTTATATATGATTTGGCAAACATTTAACGAAACGTGTATCACTAGTAAATCAACATCCTTCAGCCCACTGCTAAGGAGGCTTTAAGTTACCTGACAATTATCATAAACAATTTAGAGCCTAACGTGTTTCTAAGGGTGGAGGAAATACAAGTGCATGGCGACTTCTTCTAGAGTTGCAGCTAGTCTTACTATTTCATGGTGGCTTCTAGCCTGCGCAAGAGTTGAGGAAATATCGCAGTACTGTGAGGAAGCAAGACAGCAAGCGCATGTGTTGCTAGCGACAGGAGATGCAATGAAAGTGCGGCTGCAGATGTGTTTGGAAACATCTTTAATTACCGTAACTTGTAGGTAGTCCCTTAAGCCTTTTAAAATTGAGACCATACTGAAATATATTTCAAGACCCAGTCCGTACCGCGCAGTAAACACTCCGTCTCGGTTATAAAAACCAGTCAGTTAATGCTGTATAGGGAAATAATCGCTGTTTGTTCTGAGATCCGTACAAAACACGTAAATACACTGTGTGGGCAGAACGTAGGATTCTTGAATGTTAAACCAAATGGCGAAAAAGTAACGACTGGACTCAAAGGTCTATCACAAGAGATGTTTTGAAGGGTTCTAACGAAGATAAATAACTTTGTCCATCAATTCCGAACACACAGACTTTTGGAAACTTGATCTGTTTCCACCCTCAGGTAAAAATTGCTGAGAAGGCATTTTATGAGTTTGGTCGGACACAAAGAGCCGTTCTGTTATACCATATCTATAGAAAGAAAGACGTCATCTCACGCACTGGACAGGTCGAGTGGCCGAGCTCTTTCTACCAACCCCCAAATGTAAAGATGCCTCCTTCCCCTTACACCTGGGGACGTAAACAAACACTTCGCCTAACGTTGTGTTCGCTTGCAGTACTACATGATGGAGAGAGTGCAGAAGCCGCGTAATTACGAATCATATGACGTACTGGGTGTATAAATCTACAAGCGAGAAATTACAGGAAGCTGTGTAGAAAATTACATAACAAGTGAATCTGTGACTTTAAATTCTTAGCCAAAATCAATTATGTCTGACAAAATCAATAAAAATTGGGTTGAAGGAACATATAGTGGTTATGGAGCAGATGAGATTGTGTTAAAGAATTCTGATCGGTGAACACGATGAAATAAATCTAGAAACGCAGGCACAGAAGGAAATATAGTACTCAAGGAAATCTTAAAGAAGCACGTGTACAGGTGGATACCATATTCGGGAATCAAACACCTTCTTGCAGCCAGGAGCCATCATTTTATTAAATTACTTATCCCGGACGACGACACAGAGGACGGTGGTGATATAAGTACCATCGCACTGTCGCCTTTACTGTGCATTTGGCAGACTATAATAATATGAAATACGGTGGTGGTGGTGGTGGTGGTGGTGGTGGTGGTGGTGGTGGCGTGGTGGCGGCGGCGGCGGCGGCGGCGGCGGCGGCGGCGGTGGTGGTGGTGGTGGTGGTGGTGGTGCTGTTGCTGCAGCTGGATACGGAGTATTGCTAGAATAATGACTGGTCTGAAAGAAACCGAAGTACACGAAGAAAATCTTGCCCCAGTGACAGTTTGAGAGACTTCTCACTTGAACTCTTTTGGGAATGACTGCGAAGCTCTCGAGTGAGAAGTTAATGACTAATTGCCTTATATGTAACACCACCACCCTCCAAAACACAAAATATGTGCCAGCGAACTCTATCGACTCTCCTGCGCAGAAATATTTCAGCGGCCTCCGTAAAATAGCAGCACAGTACCAGCAAACACACTCCATCATCAGAGCCACATTTTTCTACAGAACTCCTAGGTACTTCTATCGGTAAGACATATGCATAAATAGCCATCTATCTTTGTTTCTCTTATGCAGCCAGCAGTTGTGGGATTGACTGGTGTAATTAAAAGACAAGGAGGTACATAAGAGCTACTACTGCGCTGCAGACACGTACAGAAACACACATACAAATATCCAGAGGAAAAGACAGGATATTTGCTAGTGCACAGAGCCCACAAAGATCACTTGTCTTCTATTTTCAATATACTAAAGTACAAGCTAAAATATACATATGGTATTCTCTGTGCAGAAGACAGTCCAATAGAATGTGAGCGTCAGTTTTAAAGTCCACCATAGCAGGACGGCATTAATACAAGAACATGTCGACCCTTATAGGGAAATGAGTTCTGACTATTGCTAACGCTCGTTTGTTTGCTTCGCCTTTACATGCATAATGATAGAGACGCATGTAACACAATAAGAATCAACTGGACTTGTTAAAACGCATTGTGTGTCATTCAAATGAACCTATATCAACTGTTTATAATACATATTGCTATTTCAGAATCAATTTTTGGTTGAATGACAGTGAACCGGAGAAACTTCTAATGCAAATATGAATTTTGATTTATTTATATTCCCAAGCGGCCTTTCCTTTGATACGCCTCTGTATTCCTCAACTTTGGAGATGACCAGCGTTTTGCTTCTTTCAATAAATATGAGTCGCAAGGGTAAAGGACCTTCCTACACCGCGGATACGTCACAGTCAGCTGCATCTTGAATCCGAGAATCGGTGTGGGTATTTAACGACCGTCACTCCTAATAAACGATCTCGCACGAACTAAATGACCCTGCGTCTACACGCTGTCATTCCTTACTGACACATCCTGTATATGTTAATGTCACATTCCTGAGAGAAGAAACTACCAATGTGCTGTGTTTGTCATTAACAGCAAGAGAAATTACTTCTGGCACCCTGAATTCCTGGAGGGTCTAGACGACACATATCAAACTCAGTATCTACTAATTGCCGCTTAAAAGAAACCGGTGACAGACAGACATGAGTGTAGAAAATTCATAACAGCCTAACCCCAACTAAACCCCAAGAATGCTTGAGCTAAAGATGCGGAGGCTGTACCATTTAGAGTGTCCCTGAGCAAGTGAGCTTTGTCGCATACAAAGCATCGATCCACAGAGACACTGACGGGTGCCGTGTTCGGGGACACGATAAAAGGGACACGTACTTAGTTACTGCCTACAAGCACAAAGCCTACGCACACCCATACATGAATGCGAACGTCATCCACAAATGTTTACGTGTTACTTAAAAAAATATTAAATATTGCTACCGATTTACAATGAACGTGGAACTTGTATATTTTAAATGCATTGTAGGTAGACTGGCAGAGTATGTGATGGAGTTTCCAAATTTAAAATAAGCAAATGTTACTGTAAATTTCTACCTTTACCAAATAGCTGATAAAGTTTAGGGTGTACAAGTTTCTTTGTATTTACTGTGTATTAATTTTGCAGCTCATGCAATTTTGAGTGCAGTACAAGGGACAGTGCAATCTGTACAGTGAACAGGCTAACGGTTTGAGGTCCGGGTTCGAACCCCTGCAGGAACAAACAAAATTTTCTCTTCTATCAAACGTCCAACACGGTTCTGCAGCCCACACCGCGGGATTTCTTTCCCTACGTAAAGCGGCCACGGAGTGAAACTGACCCCTCACCTCCATTTCATGCGGCGGTCACGAATGAGTGGAGCTACATCCTTCCTCCCTATATACGCCTTAATGAGGCGCACAAGGGGTAACTTCACCTTTACTTTTAATATTCTAATTACAGACGGCATTTGCAACTCATAAAATCTTCATGTCTGAGGAGATTTGCTCGTTTGCGTGCTTCAGATAAGCCGTTCGCAAAAGTTTTACAAGATTTTGAATGCAAAATTACATATCTTAACAAAATGAGTGGGCGAGGAAGTATGAAATTCGTCATAGTCGTCGTCGTCGTCGTCGTCGTCGTCGTCGTAGTCCTTACCTCGTCTACCTACACGCAGTAGGCGTCGAGGTTGTGTTATTCGCACTTGATCACACTCAGACACACACCACAGTCGGTAGGACTCCTCTGGACGAGGGATCGGCACAGTATGAAATTCAAGAATTCTAATTTCAATACAAACATAAGCCTCTTTTATCACAGACTGACATTGAGTCCTACCTGCAGGTTAACCGCAGCCTCCCCCCCCTCCCCCGCCAATATGAAACACAGCTGTACATAAAGAGATGTTTTCGCCAAATATTTCAGGTCTTGTAAGTGGGCCCGGAGCTCACGCTTCAATGCGCCTGAACTCAGAACCGTCCCGCCAGTCTGTCTTCCTAACAGGTAGGGAAAGGAGCCAAACGTCCTCCTTCTGAGCTGTCCAGAAGCATAGTTCGGTTTTGAAATCTTTAATTTTTAGGTGTGGTATATAAAGAAGCTGTCAATTGCGTTAGTGATAAATGAATGAACGAGTACGGAGTACTAGTGAAATGATATTGGCAGGGGAAATGGAAGTATCCTGAGGAAAACCTCTCTCAGTGAAACTTTGTCTACTAAAATCCCACACGGGACGACAAGGGGTCGAACCTGGACAATTAATTTTCACAGTCATGGCACGGTCTGAATATTTTCGTGTTACCATGCCTTCAAATAACAGGATTCTGTTTCTTTGGAGCTTTAAATTAAAATATTTGAAATTTTAATGAGGTTATATCAGCCTTCACTGAGTTACGAGTCACAAGAAAATATTATAAACACGCATTGAATAAATAAATTTAAAATTTACTTATAATAATAGAGGTGGTAANAGCCCGGAACCTTCAGTCAAGAAATTTTCCGCATTTTATGGCACTTAAAAGTTCATTATCGTACTCACAACAGCCCATCACTGTTCCTAATCTCAGCCAGGCTAATCCAGTCCACACCCTCTCATGCTATTGCTTGGCGATCTTCAATATCCTCTAAGTGTCTCTTTCCTTAAAGTTTCCCTAACAAAATTCTACATGTAATCGTGCCTTTTTCTCCCACACAAGAGACACATGCCCCGCCCATCTCCTTTTTTGGGTATGATCACCCAAATAATATTTAGTAAGCAGTACAAAATCACTTACAATATTCACAAAGGCAGGTAATCGCCAGATTACCCAACATTTAACAAAAACTTCAGCGCAAACTTTACCTGACTTCTTACAAGGCATTCAATCTATGTAGACTATCTACAGGGCTTAAAGTATTCATCTCATTACTGCCAATCTACGACTGTATGTTGTACAGCATCTCTGATGTTGGCTCTACCTGTTAAAAATATTTTATCTGCAATGAATTACCCATTTAAAGACGAAGCGTATCTGTTTTATATAAGGACTCAGTGCGTACCGCGCTGTAAACACTCTCCACTTCGGTTATAAAAACCAATCTCTTAATGTTTTACAAGGCAAAAGTTGCTGTTTGTTCTGAGATCCGTACAAAACACATAAACGCAATCTGGAAACCACGTAGAATTTTTAAATGTTAAATCTGGTGGTACGTAAAGTTACCGCTAGGCTTTAAAAGGTTAACATCAAGACAAATTAACAGCAGCGTATGGCATGACACCTCTACATTCTAAGACAGCTTTGGCCCTATTCGTTCTTACTTCCGTGCACTGCACGCTGGTATACGATTACCCTCTCCTGATTCGTAGAAATGGTGTTGCTGTTACTTTTTTACGGATGTTTTTGAGGAACCGTGTTTTAACAGCAAGGACACACATACAGACACACACACACACACACAATACACACTACACACGCAACATGGAATGGACCGGCATGCATCGCGTTCAAAGAGTTAGACAAAAGAAAGATGGCGATACAGAATCGCTTCTCTGTACTCAATCACTGCTGTACGCCTAATTAAGGCCTTTTAAGGTCAACCACGAATCCAAGCGCAATTTAAATAACAGGTCACGAGAGTGATAGAAGAATCGTTGGTTGCGCCCTTCATTAACAATAAAGGTGTGGGGTTAGATGTCATAGCACTGTCCAACCGACTGCAAAATTCATTAATAAAACTAAAACAAAGACAGTAAATGGCCGTACCATAAAAATAATAGAAGGTATCTCGTCTAGCTCTTTCTAAAACATTTCTAGATTACGCTAACGACTGCAGGCTCCACAGAATAATCAGAAAAGGGTCTGATTTAGAGTGATGTTTCTGTGTATGGAATTACACCCCTTAAGATGACATGATAAAGGTATTCTTCTAGCTAAATTAAGCCAGAAAATAAAAACGAAGATAAAATGTTTCTCTTCATTGCTGTGTTTATATCGGTTCTCAGAACCAACCACCTCGCTATACAGCGGACACTAGCGGTTCTGTCCACGGAGGAAAAACAACCGAAAAGCAAAACCTTAGAAAATCTTGAACTAGTGCCGAGATCGTGGGCGGACATTTTACATTCTTCCCTGTAAGCAGATATATCACACCGTTCATAAGGGACAGTGTTGTTCAAATGATATGTAGCAAGGTAACAGCAATGTAGGAGAATGATGGTCAATACAGGTAGACCTGCCCCTATACAAGCCACGAAAATACGTAAGAAAGTGGAGGTATAACTCCACTCCTTCTTAACCTCGGCATAGTTGGTGAATTTTTCAGCTTGACGCCCCGTCCGTAACCCAGACACCAACAGAATACGAGGCTGCGTGGTTCCCAGAGACCGTATAGATGCTTTCTATAAGAGAAAAGTCTCTCGCCCAGCCAGAAATCGCACTTCGATTCTTCGGTTTTCCAGCCCGTAGCTTAGTCACATTACCGACTGAGACACCCCGGGTACAGTAGAAGAGAAAAGGAAAAACAAATTAAGTTTTATTACTTAATGGCAGTCCCTACTGAAATTTATAGAGGTGAAATGTAGTTTGAACAGAGGCTACAGCAGGATCCAGTCTACTTAAATGCGAGTAAACAGCAAGTGTTACAGGTAAACCCGGCACTGGGGTATTACTGCATAATGACAAGGCTGATTGCCCGGTTTCATTGCACATACTTGCCCCGACAGCTCCAAGGCGTTAAACTGTTAACTCTTTCAAGCACAGTAGTAACTACATACAGGCCTGCCACCTGCTTTATGGTTAAGAAGTTTTCCGTTTGTTTCTCATGACCCCCACAATAAACATTATTAACTGACATGTCTTTGTAATGGTGATGCAGAACAGATTGGAAGGTCCTCACAGCGGTCTGCTGAAGATTCACGTCTTCTGGGATGTTAGATCGTGTTGATTGGTAAACAGTTACCGACGTTTCGAAAGACTGCAGTGCCTTCAAGTAAAAGACACTGCCTCTTTATCCTTGCAATGTGGATCCGTCATACGATATTTCCACTGGCACTTCTAGAAAGCGTTTATTATTATTATCATCATAGTAATAGTAGTAGTAAAAGGAAAGATAAAAGGTAAAGCTACTCCATTACAGGCCTGGACAGGCCCTTAGGGCTCCAGGAGGAGGAGGCACCTAAAATTTCTAGACAATCGGCACATGAACGTGGTAAGTTTGTCAGCCCTACACACCAGCCGTCTTTACCCCCCCCCCAGGAGATATTCCTGGTAGTCACTTCCGTTACAGGCTGAGTCGACCCCAGGACCACAGTGCGGCCGCAAGGATTAAGTCAATGGAAAATCCCAATGACCACATTTGGAACCGAACCTGCGACCTTCCGGCTTCTAGCGCAGTGCCTCAACCAACTGCGCAACCGCGTATCCCAGCAGCAGCACCAGTAGTAGTAGTAGTAGTAGTAGTTGTTGTTGTTGTTGTTGTTGTTGTTGTTGTTGTTGTTGTTGTTGTACAATCAAAACGTCGCAACTTATTGAGCAGATGTCATTACCATTGGATCCTGAAGCTTAACGTTTTAAAGCCTAGCGGTAACTTTACATACCACCAGGTTTAATATTAAAAAATTCTACGTGGTGCCCACATTGCGTTTATGTGTTTTGTACGGATCTCAGAACAAACAGCAACCTTTGCCTTATAAAACATTAAGAGACTGGTTTTTATAACCGAAGTGGAGAGTGTTTACAGCGCGGTACGCACTGAGTCCTTATATAAAACAGATGTGCTTCGTCTTTAAAGGGTTAATGGAGACTCCCTACGGCAGCTCCAGATGTCTGGTGCTGCTGTGAACCTCGTGCGGGACTGTCATTCCTACGTGAACTGCGTGGATTTGATTTAGTACTCCCACATTCTTTACTTCCTCTGTTAACAGTTCGTCAGACTTTCTTAGCTGTGCTGTAGGTACTTGTGTGGAGCTATAGCTCCAATTATTCTTAACCTCGGCATTACATGGAAGTCAGTTGTCAGCCTCACACTCCCGCGTGGGCCCCAAAACCGATCTGGACATTTTAGAGAACAGAAAAATTTCTTGCCCCTACCAGGATCTCGAAATCCGGACTGTCCAGTCCGCAGATTAGCCACTATACTGATAACACTATCCGAGCTCTGGGTAATAAGTATTATCTCCATCATCATCATCATCATCATTTGCTATTATCATCTTCTCTATCTTCGTCATTAGCAGTGTCAGCATCCCCACAGATCCTTCAAGCTACGAACACACATCGCAGTGACGCCTGTAGCTACATGTCCCGTAACCAGTCTGCACGCATTTCCAACCAGACAAGCTGTTGTGGTGTACATTATGCACATTTTAAGAGCCAAGCAGCAGAAGATATCGGGTGTCGGCACAAGCTGGGCGTTCACCTCCCTCTGGCATGCAAGCAAATGTCAAGATTCATTGCGGTAAGTTTACTAGAAAATCGTACCCTCTTGCATTATTCGAAAAAAATATGGGAAGTTTTAGTCTGGTACCTCAGTGGACACTACACACAGCATACTGTTTTAATGTTAGATCTATTCACGTCCGTTCACTCAAACTTACGTCAAGCTGAAAAAAGTTTTAACATTAGACATCCCCGTTGGTATGCAGATACAAACGTGTACTTGCACTTATAAATCGTACAGTCTTAACCAACACTTCACTTATAATAAGTAATCAGGTTACCCGTTTGAGATCACAGAGCCATCGTTAAGCCATGACAGCAAAATATGAAAATTAAAAATTTCATACACTTGGTAATTGGAGCTGTTTCTCAAGAATCAAGTGTTTCTGGAACACAACTATTGAAATAAATGTCTGTCCGTCCCCTCATTCAAATAAATACAAGTTTTTTTTTTTGGTATCATCAACCTGAACTGAATTGGATCATTATAGGGTCAAGTTAAGGGCTTTTAGAAAATAGTACTGAACCTTCGTTTTCCACAAAACTCGGGAAAAATCTTGACCAGATGAGGGACTAATAGCTTCTCAAGAAGTACTCTGCTCGACGGTGTTAGTTCGTCAGTTAGTAATCAACCTTACAGGTGGAAGTAAAGAGAAAACGTAAAGTTATCCTTGAGCTTAACTATCAAGCATAAGGAAGTAAGGGAATGAAGGTAGAGCTCCACGCATTCTCAACTCATGATCTGGAGATGAGTGACTAGCTTCACGTCCTGATTGTTTTACCTCAGGGGAAAGAGCACCTTATACGTACTGAGCAGAAGGCTGGGTGGGTATCAGAACTGGTCCGGGCAGAATGGTGAAAAGAAAAATCTGACCCGTACCGGGATTCAAAAGACCGTCCTCCAAACCGTGAACCGGTTCTACTAGATAAAAACTTCAAATCATAAAATACATCAGAGCTTCATCACTTTTTATGTGCACACACTATACTCATAACATCTTCATGTGATAAATTTAAATGTGCGAAGTGAATGGTAGTCATTTGGAAATACTTCATAAATGATACGTTATTTGTACAGATCGAAAGAAGAGAAAGTGCATTTGTAGTCTTTGTTGAAGTTTGGATGCGTGTGTTTATACACATGAAAGGCAAGACTGTCCTTCGCGTGTGGAGTCACTGTCAACCCGACAGGACACTTCAAGCTGCAACATGCTGCGTAGAAGATATGCAGGAAGGCGGTAAAGTGAGAGAACTTGCAAGATGCAATAAAGAAAGAGAAACATGGTTTACACGAAGCTGAGCTCAAGAAAAAAGAAAACGAGGTGAAAGAAGACAGAAAACTTAACATATGTGTTACATATATTTATTATTCATTATTCACCTGAATGCAAGATGTCGTTTGGCTGCGCGTCTTAACGTTAGAACAATGGTGTAACTGCGGATTCCGCTTTTCTGGGATGTGATGCTGCGTCGCTGGGTAAGACGTTCCCGACGTTTCGAAAGAACGGGCCGCCTTCGTCTTCAAGTTTCTGGTGGTCTGTGAATAATGCCAAAGATGGAGGCGACATGTCCCTTCTATACACCGGTAACCACACATCCAGTGACGCAGCGACGCATCCCAGACGACGTATTCCTATCTGTTTGCCTCAAACACCAGAACAGGCAAAATGCACCACGGACACAAGTAATTTTACCTGTGAAATTTCAGGCTTCCGCCGCGGTGTAAATGAGATCTTCGCTCCTCTGGGATGTTACGCAGGGCAGATTGGTAGTTAAGTTACCGACGTTTCAGGACAACTGTTTTGTATGGGTATGAAACTTGGTCTCTCACAGTGAAGGAGGAACAGAGACTGAGGGTGTTCGAGAATAGGGTGCTGAGGAGGATATTTGGGCCTAAGATGGACGAGACAACAGGGGAGTGGATAAGACTGCATAACGAGGAACTTAATGACCTGTACTCATCACCAAATATTATTCGGGTAATCAAATCGAGAAGAATGAGATGGGCGGGGCATGGAGCACGTATGGGGGAAAAGAGAGGTGCATACAGGATTTTGGTTGGGAGACCCGAGGGAAGGCGACCACGTGGGAGATCCAGGCGTAGATGGGAGGATAATATTAAAATTGATCTTCAAGAAGTGGGATGGGGGCATGGACTGGATTCAGCTGGCTCAGGATAAGGACAGGTGGCGGGTTCTTGTGAATGCGGTAATGAACCTCCGGGCTCCATAAAATGCGAGGAATTTCTTGACTAGCTGAGAAACTGTTAGCTTCTCAAGAAGGCCTCTGCTCCATGGAGTTATCACAGAAGAGCACAGATCCCATTATCGCGGTGGAAGCCTGAAATCATAATCCAGCGTGTCCCAATTTAAGGTAATGTGGAAGGTTTCGCCTGGCAGACAACTCATCTCTGGGACCAAAGTTGCACCCGGAATCTCAAACATGCAAAAGCGTGCCACCCATTAAATCACGATGTCCATTTTACGATAAATCGGGTCGGGGCCTTTAAAAACCTAATACCGATACCAGTCATGTCCCACTTTGCAGAAGGGCCGATGCACAGCAGTCATTCCCGCAGACAGATACAGTGAATACCGCCTGCATTTCGAATGCTGAAGACATAAGTTGCTGCTGGAATATGTATGCATAAGGCAGCACGTAGCTAATGTTGTATGTGAGAACATGTGCACCGTTTTGCCCTTCACACAGCAGAGGCACACGGCGCTCTCGGAACAAAGAACCGCGTCAAGGTTAAACTAGAAACAAAATTTAACCATCTAAAATAAGAACATTTTAAAAAATAATTATATGGCTTACAATTGATTACGTACGGAAGAAAAATAAATGCAACTTAATGTAATTCCCGAAATTCTTTGTTTCGACGAAGTCACGAAAGTAACAAAAACTTTGCCAAAGCAGTATGTCTCTAAACGCAAATAAAATCGTGTCAGTCGTATTAGTATTGATGTTAAGGCTTCATCAATGTTTATTGAAACCGTAGGTTTTATGAAACATCCTATCGTGTAACTGCCTCCAGCTACGTGCCACTTCATCTCTTATTTTTAGGTCGTCCAATACGTGCATTTTTTAGACCAACGTATTCAATTTATCACACCAACTAAATGCACGTTATTAGTTACATATGATTGTTACACACGTAGCTTCGACATATTCCTGGTACTCGTTTCTGTTAGCGGCTAAGTCCACCCCAGGGCCATAGTGCGACCAGACGGATTATGTCAATAAAAATTCCCTATGACAACATCAGGAATCGAACCCACGAAATTCCGGCTTGTAGCGCAATGCCAACCAACTGTAGTAGTAGTAGTAGTAGTAGTAGTAGTAAAATTTGTCGCGATGAGTGTTAACTGAAAGCAAACGACGACAAACAATTATAAAATTAGCTACCTCAGGCTGTCTTTCAACTACTCGTCAAGACAAACCATCACAATGAAACTAACCATAAAATATACCAGGTGATAATGCGACTCGAAGGACCAAAGCGTCGGTCACGAATATGATTTTGTACAGCCCTGATGCAACTTCTTGTTTCATGTCACTAAGTAATTTCTTAAAGGATTTAGCCCCGACTTTTAAAAAAACATTTTTTATGGCAGGAATCTATACTTTACATCCCAGACTCAGTGTTTTTTTCAAGTTCAAGGTCATTACCTAAAGATAAGCAGACGCACGTTGCTTTACAAAGTTTGAAAGACTAAAGCATTCTTTTGATATAAAGATGTCGCACCTCTGAAATGGTATAAATATTCAGGATCTAAAACGGAAAGGAAGAGAGAGAGAGATAGAGATGCAACAAAGAGCCTCTAGGCTGGTGGCATTCTTTCAGGGTATATAGAAGGCAGTGGCGGATCCAGAATACTAGGGAAATGAATTCCCATTCCAACAAAAGTCAACGCCCTAGAAGACAGCAATCTGGAAAGCTGAAATGTCTAGAAATAAAATATCTTACTTGCTCTTGTGAGAACACATAGCTACCTGTTGCCCACCTACCCGCGGACACACAAATATTAAGCGCCGCCTTAAAAAATTTAGTCACCCGGTCGAACTGACACCCAGCATTTGTGCACCCCTGGCACACAGCACCACGAGAAACATCACGATTTATTCAAGTCACATGGTTTTGCTACGGCAGTAAAATCTACACAACTATGTTGGTTTGACATATCGCTACGATTTGGGAAAATATGGATTTTACAAACAATTTTCTTTTGGAAATTTCCTTGTGAAATGACTATATCAAAATCAGGAACCACATCAGAAGATAATATTAAGATTCATGTCAAGAAATAAATTGTGAGAATTTGTGATGAGTGAAACCAGCTCAGAATCGCAACGGATGTCAAAGCTTAGGGTTGTAACAGTAGAGTGTTAGTTTGTTTCAAGACCTTCATTATGTAACTTGCAGATTCCGAATCATGAACAGAAATCTAACAGAATCTGAACCAACACAACACGCCTATCCATATGAAAGCAAGAAAACGTGTCTTTCGCTGTACTTATCCTTCAAACAGCAATTAAGTTAACAGACCCGATGTTCTAATCCAGGTAAACATATCAAGGGTCACAGAATTCCGATGCTTTCAGTTTCGTTTCTAAACGTAAGAAAACCTCTGTAATAATTTAAAAAAATGAGAAACAAAATCAAGAAAAACAAAATGCCAGTCTAAATTATGGTAGACAAAATTAAAAGCAACTGAAGAAATTCTCTGGTTTCTTTATATAAGTGTGCATTCTGTTTTAAAGGAAAAGAAATTTGCCTTGCGTGTTGGAAATGGAAACGCCCAGGCAAGTGGTCGAAGACGTACCGGGTAGAAAACATGGTTACTGAATGCATGTATAAATAAAGTATGCACAATGCCTGGTCTTATTCGACATTCAAGAAACTCCTAACTTTCTCAGTCTCACTCACTCACTCACTCACTCACTCACTCACTCACACACACACACACACACACACACACACACACACAGACAGACACAACAGTATCACCAGCCGGTTTGCTCCATCGCCTTGAAACGAAAACGCCTTCGCGTGTCTTCAACTGCCTACCAGAAAGACATACCAGAAGGGAAATCTGTTGTTATATTAACGGCAAACTTTGTAATTACATGACGAGTTGTTCTTACTGACCATTTCCCTTCAGTACTGCACTAGCTGTACAGGTAAAGTGGTGATTTGCGAGCATGCATCATGCTTTCCTTCGTGACGACAGAGGAAAACGGAGTTCAGCACCTCAAAGCAGACTAAAACAGAGTTCAGCATGTCAAAGCATACTGAAATAGAGTTCAGCATGTCAAAGCATACTGAAATAGAGTTCAGCATGTCAAAGCATACTGAAATAGAGTTCAGCATGTCAACGCATACTGAAATAGAGTTCAGCGTGTCAAAGCATACTGAAACAGAGTTCAGCATGTCAAAGCATACTGAAACAGAGTTCAGCGTGTCAAAGCATACTGAAATAGAGTTCAGCATGTCAAAGCATACTGAAATAGAGTTCAACATCCCACAGAACTGGCGCGGTCTAAGGCGTGGGTCTCAGGCCGCTCGCTTGCTAGGATTGTAGGTTTGAATCCCGCCGGGGCCATGAACATAATTCACTTGTAAGTGTTGTGTGTTGTCAGGTAGAGGTTTCTGCGACGGGCTGATCACCCGTCCAGAGGAGTACTACCGATTGTGGTATGTCTGAGTGTGATCGTGAAGCCTCGACAGTGAGGAAGCCCTGGCCAAGTAGGGGCTGTTGCCCCTAGTGATCGCGTAACCATTGTTTCTGTGAAAAAGCAAAAGTATTACACATTCTGAGTGTGTGTCTGTAGCCTTAGTTATCCAGCATACAAAGCGCATGCACCGTAATATATTGTCATCTGTAACCTGTCTAGCACTAGCATTTTTTCACATTATCTCTTAAACAACACGGTTTTCGGAAAAAAGTTGTTGAACATAAAATGTGTGTCTTGATTTTCTCTACAACTCTGTCCTGAAATTTTCTTATTCTAAAAAGAATTCAGCGAGATATTATCATAAATGTACTTTAGGTTTTCATGTAAAGTACCCGTTATTCTTTTCAGATTTTAATGAAACTTTAATTTTCTCAACAGATTTCCCAGAAATACTCAAATACCTAACTTCATGAAAATCCGTCCCGTGGCAGCCGAGCTTTTCCATGCGGACAGACAGACACACACAGACAGATTGACCGAAAGACAGGCGTGAGGAAGCTAACGTCCGCTGTTCGCAATTTTGTTAACGACCCTAAAAATTAATTTTCTCCTGATATCTACATTTTATTTGTTATGTTGTCTTGTAATACTCATAATGTTTGTAGGAACCTCATTGGTGCTTTTCTCTATCTTTCTGTATTCCTTTTCCTCAAATATGCCTACCCACAATCTCTTTGCAGATACCTTACATACATCTTTCTGTACATGGCCTTCTCAAAAGAAGCTCGTTTAGTATTGTATGCACGCTTTGTATTGAGGAGATTAAATAAACCCATTTTATTGAGAATGTGTCTATTTGTCTATCCGTCTGTATGTTACATCACCTAAACTATTCAAAAAGACGTCCATAAAATTTGGTGTTAGGCTATGCATTGAAAGTAATCGCCTTTAATGTCCGTCTCACTGACGGTCTGTCATCACGCTACCAAGTGGTATACGTACATAAACCTAATTTAAGCTGCTTCTATTAAAAATAAATTAAACAAATTGGAAAGTACTTGGTTTTAAAACGTTAGGTGCTTCCAGCCAATCAGAAAATTCCATAAATATTCTTCAAGGACATATAAACAATTGAACAAGTCAAAATTTGTGCAGCATAACTCCTGTCGTACTGCGGCAAACTGCAGATTTGGTGCAGATGCCGAGGATCTGCGCCAGGTGAATATGATAATAAATCTATGGGTTAAAGTAACTGTCTTTGCTGTTGACAGGCCAAAGTAGAAGGACCTTATAACGTCCAATGTAAAAGAACGTCTCCACGGTTGTATATGCCAAAATAAAAGAAAGAAACATAGAAAAGAAGGAATTGATAAATTTAATCTGCCCTCCCTTCGTTTTCGAAAAGACTTAAGCCTGTATCGGACAGACGTTTTGTCCGATAATTTAGGGGTCTACAGATGCATGAATAAGTAGTTGGTTACGAAGAGATGATAGGTGGTGTATATAAAAATGGCAGCGGATTTTTCCGTTCTCAGATGCAGGCCCCCAGTAGCGAACAGAGAGGAATGTCAGCAGAGACAGCCACTACTTGTTCTGCTGCATCTTGCTGTTAGGATATTCAAATCAGCCGGGCGGAGGAAGCTGACTCCAACCGCTCCTGCGATATGCCAGTGTTGCTAAAACGTGTTAGTGCGCAGAACTGTAGCGACGGAGCACCCACCGAAACTAAGAAGGGCAGATGGGTGAAGATCGTCTTCTGGGATACAATGTCGTATAACCTGCTAGCAGTTTGCCAATGTTTCGGGGTAAAATTCTGCCACCATCTTCAAGACAGAAGAGTAAAACACGTGGGACACAGCACAACAACCACACTGTACGGCGTCTTATCCCAGAAGGCTAATTTTCATATTCACAGCCATCAGAACACCAGACTTTTAATGCATATATAGATAAGAATTACAGAAAGACAGTTTGAGATTTCAAAAAATTGATCTGAACTGTGACCACGCCAATCTGTTCTGGGCTAGTGAGCAGACGTTTGATGAACGAACAGATGAGTAAACAGTTGACTGTGTGACCGACTGGATGTCACTGGGCGACGCGGTGCCTGAGCGACTACGTGAAAATTTGATTGTTCAACTTATTGAAAAATAAACTCAGTCATTTAAAGATCTAATGACTAAGACAGGAACTGCACGATATACTGAAGGACTGGCTGTGTGACTGAATAAGCGACTGACAGAAAGATTGCCTGAGGAGTACTCTGTAGGCAAGACGAGGGACTGATAGATTTTAAAAGCAAATGTAAATAATCATTCAGCTCAATATTATACCGTACAACTAAAAATCTTTAAGGTAATTGCCCGTAAGAAAAGTTAGCTACCTACGTGACTAACGACGTAATTTTTCGACTAACGAGCCAAGCACCAATTTAACAAATCAAACAACCGAATATTTGCACATCTAGCAACTCTTTTTAACTATTTTACTAAAGATATAACTGCCTAGATAACCACGTAACAAATAAATATCTGGCAAAATTTTTGACATACTTGACACGAAATTATTTAGAAAATTAACGAAAATATTGACTACCTAGCCAGATATATTCCTAACTAACCAGCTATGTTTAAATTTATGTCTAAATAACGGTTACCTATTTATAAAACTAACATTCTGGTAATAAAGGGAGTTCGTAGACGCTGGACTGCCCGCCGTAGAGCGGTAATCGGTGCTGCATAGCGCCCAGTGAAGGCCGCCGATCTGCAGTGCTCAGTCCGAGGTAGGAGAGAACCCCCTGTAGCATACATGGCAGATGTTCTAGTTACTAGGAAGGCTGAGCGGCCAGGCGGAGATGCAAAGAGAGCGGAATAAATAACAGGACATTGAAAAGACTGAATAATGCGAATTTATAATCCCGTGTTTTTCACCGAACATTATATGGGACAGCAAATCAAGGAGATGAGATTAGATATGCACGTTACATGTTGAGAGAAGCAAGACGCATACGACTGTAGTTCAGAACTCTGAATGGAATAGGTCATTTTGAAGACCTAGGCACAAATATCAGGATAATATTAAAACTGATCTTAGGGAAATTATGCGAATTAAATTAATGCGTTTCAGAATACGGTCTAACATAACGCTCTTGTGAACGCGGGAATGAAGCTTCAGGTGAATAAGAAAATCGAGGAATTCCTTTCCTAGCTGGGAGCTTCTCAAGAAATTAATTGCTCCACATAGAGAAAAGAGGCGACATAATCAAAACGTCGATAAATACGGCCACAATAAACCGTAGGGCTTGTGCGAAATCCAGAGATATTCTGTAAAATGAGCGGTTGGTAGGAACTGAAATGCATCGTTCCGAAAGAGAGACAGTCACGGTAACCCTGACAGAAGTGCTAAAACGTGTGTTTGGCACCTAAGCAGTTGAGGAGCCTCGCTCTGTCTGACATTACATTGACCGATGGTCGGCGGGCAACGGTCGCTGTGCAGTTGGGTTTGGTATCCGGCTCCAGTGCAGAACCGCCAAAATGCAGAAGGTGACCTTCATTGTGTCCAGCGGACAAGGATGAAATTTACCGGTTTAAAGAAGCTAATTACCCCAGGTTTTCACAAATTTTCCAAAAATCTACGAGCCACCTCAAAACTCTAGGCGCCAGAAGGGTGATGTGAAGCAAGTTTCACACTGGAGACCCACAAATATTACGCGCCACCGTAAGTCGCATGTGGGACTTGGCGCCGGCGTGTTTTCCACCCCTGAATTCATTATATTTTTTCCTTACTTATTAGACGCATGTATAACATAGCCTCGAATATTAGCATGACTTCTAAATGATGAACTGAAAAGGATAGGAAAGGAAGCGGTCTCGGTATAATTTACGATAACATTCAACATTATATCTCGTCATGGGCTGGATGTCCGTCTCTTGTGAATGTTGTGTGTTGTCAGGTCGAGGTTTCTGTGTCGGACTGATCACTCGTCCAGAGAAGCCCTACCGAATGTGGTGTGTGTCTGAGTGTGATCGTGAAGCCTCGATAACGAGGAGGCCCTGGCCCACTGGGGGGCTGTTGCACCAAGGGGGAACAAAATTCACCAAGGACGTCCTCAACAAGTATTTGAATACAGGATTTACCAGTACGAGGCAGAACTAGCTACTAATCAGTGCGTGGTTTTCGGTCACAATGCGTGTAGTTTCACTTCCCTGCCCCATGTGCCTTTGTGATTTGGCGCTTAGACACAAAGATCAACTCCGTCCCTTCAAAGCCTGGAAAATACATGATTTATCGTATAATCGGTGACTTGCTCAGACGAAGGCTTATGTGTATCGTCTCAGCCTTAGAATTAATTTTGATCTAGACTAATTATCCCTGATTATCACACAAACCACAAAAAGTATATGCTAGGAACTGACATGCGACAATGACAACAGTTGTTTCAGCCTGGTTACCTCATGGTGTATCAGGTTTGTAGGTTTTTTAACCTTTTAAAGTCTAGCGGTAACTTTACATACGACCAGGTTTAACATTAAAAAATTCTACGTGGTGCCCACATTGCAGTTACGTGTTTTGTACGGATCTCAGAACAAACAGCAACTTTTGCCTTATAAAACATTAAGAGACTGGTTTTTATAACCGAAGTGCAGAGTGTTTACAGCGCGGTACGCGCTGAGTCCTTATATAAAACAGATACGCTTCGTCTTTAAAGGGTTAAAGATGAAATACTAATTTAACAAGTCACTTATAGGTGCACTATCTGTGATATCAGACTTTCGCCGCGATGTTCATGAGATCTGCGCCATTCTGGGACGTTACGCCGCGTCGAGTAGTAATCCTTTTCTTTTTTTCGTGTTCGTTTCTTCTTGGACTTCTTGACCCTTGAAGACGGGACCGAAAAGTTGTACCGAAACGTCGGTAAAGAATTACCACTCGACGCTACGTAATATAAAAGAGGAGCGCAGCTCTCAAGTTACTTATAGTGCAATGTGAAGAAGACAGGACTGTAGTAAACGATACGCTGTCGTCGCCTATCTCAACAAATTATCCCGACAACTGATGGTTGCGCTTTACACGCGTGCTTCGCATTCGACGGACCACAGACCATAAACAATACACCAGGACACGAGCTACACAAATGAGGGGCTCCACTGTCTCCATAAGCCTTTTCCTGGAAAATGTCAGAGTAGTATCTTAAGGTCGGTCACGGCCCCTACTTTTCGTATATTTTCCAGTATATAATTCAGCAGAAATTTGTGTTACAGGCTTATAACCTATACAGCGGACAAAGCGTTGATAAATAGCTGAAAAAGATTCACTGCATTTGCCAGTCGGTGTGAGAAAACCCACATATATTCTCAATCAGGTCGTATTTCGGAAGCGATTCGAAGTTGTAACCTTCGTAGTATAGATCGTCGGCTATATTGTTGACAAATGAAAAGCGTGCTAATTCATTTACGTATCTAAAGTGTCGGGTACCAGCTCTTCCGGGCGAAAAACTTTGGTACTATGTCGTTTAACATTTTTGGATTATCAGTATGGAACTTGCTTTATGTCACCCTTCTACAGCCTAGACTTTTGAAATGACTCCTAGAATTTTTGAATGGCTCCTAGAGTTTTTGAATGGCTCCTAGAGTTTTGGAAAATCTGTGCACCGCTGGATTAAACACTCTCAGTAGCATTTGCATATTCAGTCTTTGTCGAATTCATCCCTTTGTGGCGAATCACATTAAAATCGACATACTTTTTTTAAAGGATGGGCAACACGGCCGAAACATGTAGCATATATTGAGGAATCTAATAAAGGTTGACGGTAAAAACATGTGTCAATTTTAAGGTATACATTCGACACGAGACAGCAGGTTGTAAAATGCAATTCTTCAAATTTGCATCCAATCTCATTTTTGTTACATGCAAGACACGTGCCATTAACAAGCATGTCATGGCAAAGTGTCAGCAGGCAGTAGAGAAAGTAATATTGAATTTTTATAAAATTTAAAGCAAATATTACAAGAGCTACCAGTATTTTAATAGTCGCGTCATTTCGACACAACTTGCAATTGTGTCATATGAAGATTCCTTTGTGTTTGAGATTCAAAGCTTACACAATGACTACATGCAACTGAACATTCCGAAGCGATCAGCTGAATCTGTCTTCGTAACACGGTGCTGATTCGATGACGGACAATCGTCAGATGCCACGAATCATAACATTAACCACTGATGATGGAAAAAGAGACAGTTGTCGAAACTCGGGCTACTAACTCCACATTCACATGGGAGAAGGCACTGGCACGCATCGTAACACAACAGACATTTAGAGCTGAACTCGGTTATAACGTCATAAAAGGGACCGAACATTTTGTGTCGTTAAAAACGAGTGTTGTTATAACCGAATAATATAATGTTATGGTTAACAGTGACGAATTAATTGGTGCCACAGAATTCTGACGTTATAGACGAGGTGTCTTATAAACCGATGTTGTTGTAACCGGGTTCGACTATATTTGTTAGCAAATGACGTTCTCGATTGCGCAGCTATATTAATTACGTCGAATGCTAGGATTAATGAATAACGAACTGTAAATAATGCGGAAGCACAGTGACTGGGCTATGGCTAGACGTCGGAAGACGATCGACTCCCGGCGGTGTCAGATGACTTCTCTGCGGCGTGGAGACCGGTTCTGGAGTCCAAACAGCCTCCTATTCAATGGGCACCGCGGCACGTCACCACAGTTAAAGCGGCGGAGGCATAAAGCTAAGCAATACACCCCATCTAATGCCGAGTTAATAATGAATGGAGCTATACCTTCACTTGCCCCCAACGCCTTCATGAACTTCCCTGGAGATAACACCGACGAGAAAAATCAGGCAGGCAATGTACTTACATCTTAACATTTAGATGCTTTCGCGTAACATTTGTTAAAACGTAAAAGCAATGAGTATTACATATTCTGAGTGTGTATCTGTAGTGTTAGTTACCCAGCATGCAAAGCGCATGCGCCCTGTGGCCTGTCTGACTCCAACATATTTTTCCACATTGTCTCATAAACGGAACGATTTTCGGGAAAAAGTTGTTGAGAATAAAATGTGTGTTTTGATTTTCTCTGCCACTTTTGTCTGAAACATTTCTCGTTCTAAGAAGAATGCAGCGAGATATTATCATAAATATACACAGGTCTTCATATAAAGTGCCCGCTATTCTAGTCAGATGTTGACGAAACTTGAATTTTCTCCACAGATTGTCGAAAGATCCACAATTATCAAATTTCATGAAAATCCGTCGTCGAGGGAGAGCCGCGTTGTTCCATGTGGACACACAGACATGACGAAGCTACTCAGTTGCCATTTTTCGCAATTTTGCGAACGTGCCTAACAACCAGCATTCCTACAAAGAACGTAACCAAAACATCCATACACAATCGACTTTCCTATAATTGGTAAAATTTGTGACCCATGTCCAGGAGATGGACCGTTCAAACCTCGGTCCAGAGAGTGTATGATTACTAAAGCATTTTGTTTTCCGTATTCCTCCAAAAAGAGTCCAGATTTTACCCCAAATTAGAACACGACCGCCTATTTCCATATCCCAAATATACTCAGTAATCATCCTAAAACTTGATGTTATACAGCGTGTTTCTTTTATCACTTCCCTTAGCATGGTAGTTGTCACAAAAGTCCTGGTAGATTCAGGCCTTTTACATGATAAAGCTGTCATGCACAGCTAAAAAACAGAAGAAACACTGTGTACCCTGAGCTACTAACAGCATCTTTACAGAAACAATAAACAAACGACCGCGACAACAACAGCACCATCAAGTGTAGGATTCTGCAGTGCCGGAGAAGTGAGACGGGCTGGAAGCAGAGGGGGGACCCCCGCCGGAGTAAACAAGAAGGACCATGACATACCATCTCAGCAGGGTGCACTCTGGTTAACAATAGTCACCCCAACTCAACACGCACGTGGGCAGGTGGGGGTGCAGTAGCTATGGGGGTTGTCTGTCGGCCGCTATGTGATTGATAACAGACAAGTACGAGGTCATTAGATGGAACAAGTTGCAGCATCGTCACTGTAGCGAGAGAACATGGATCAGTCGGTTGCATAACTCACAGCTGCAACCAGGTGGTGAAAAGGCAAAGTACATTCGTACTCGCTGTAAAAGTACATAGCTGTTTACATTGTCCATTGTTATATAGACTGCGAGTGTATTACTTTAGTTACGAAGCTTACTAAAAGCATTAACCTTTTAAAGCCTAGCGGTAACTTTACATACGACCAGGTTTAACATCAAAAAATTCTACATGGTGCCCACATTGCGTTTATGTGTTTTGTACGGATCTCAGAACAAACAGCAACTTTTGCCTTATAAAACATTAAGAGACTGGTTTTTATAACCGAAGTGGAGAGTGTTTACAGCGCGGTACGCACTGAGTCCTTATATAAAACAGATACGCTTCGTCTTTAAAGGGTTAAAAAATTCTACGTGGTACCCACATTGCGTTTATGTGTTTTGTACGGATCTCAGAACAAACAGCAACTTTTGCCTTATAAAACATTAAGAGACTGGTTTTTATAACCGAAGTGGAGAGTGTTTACAGCGCGGTACGCACTGAGTCCTTATATAAAACAGATACGCTTCGTCTTTAATTACGTATAATTACTAACAAAGGAAGTAAGACAGTACTCTGAAACAGTTGAAGCATTTTGCTGTTCATATTATTGAAAAGATAAACCGAAGTGGCTCAATCGGTATAGCGACTCGCTAAGGCCTGGACGGTCCGGGGATCGAATTCCGGTGGAAGCGAGGTTTTCCGCAGCCGTCCAGACCGACAATGGGGCCCAACCAGCCTCCTGTACGACAGGTACCGCGTGTCTTTCCCAGGGTGTATCGATACAGCTAGAATAATACAAAACTCCACACACAGTTACCCACCACACGCCATAAAATAACAACACACAGGGGCGGGATCCAAATTGGATCAAGGAAGAATACATGTTTATACACAAAGATTTAATTAAAACTTAGATATATATAATTCTTTAAACTGTTTTAACAAACAAACTGCATTACGGTCTAACTAATATTACAGTCAAACTCCATTATAACGTCGTAAAACGGACTGAATATTTTATGTCGTTATAACGGAGGAGTATAATGTTATGGTTAACAGTGAGGAATTAATTGGTGCCACAGAATACCTGACGCTATAAGCGAGGTGTCGTATAAACCGATGTCGTTATAACCGGGTTCTACTGTATATTATCCCTTTAAAGACGAAGCCGATCTGTTTTATATAAGGACTCAGTGCGCATCGCGCTGTAAACACTCTCCACTTCGGTTATAAAAACCAGTCTCTGAATGTTTTATAAGGCAAAAGTTGCTGTTTGTTCTGAGATCCGTACAAAACACATAAACGCAATGTGGGCACCACGTAGAATTTTTTAATGTTAAACCTGGTCGTATGTAAAGTTACCCCTTGGCTTTAAAAGGTTAAATTTATGTACACTAATTTAACCAAAACCTGTAACATTCTGCACCACTGATATCACAAAGAGTGTATGCTTATTGTGACCTACTTTATTGCCGTAAGTTTCATAGAAACTTTGATGTCAGCTCCCTGAAGACGGCGTGATATAACGCCGAAACAAGTAGCAGCTATGCAAAGATAATAGGAATAAAACAGATGATAATGTATTTGTTCGTGTTGCATAAATTTTTAACTTTATAAAATTCATTTTCATAACATTTTCCCCCTAAAAGCTAACAATTCTGTAACACACATACTTACACTGTGACAGACCTTAATTGACTACACGCATGTTCATCAAATGTGTCCACTGCAATCTCGTTATGCATGAAGAAGCGCAGTAAAACTAAGTTCGTGTCTCCTAAATCGGTCATCATGAATCGCTACACGAAAACAATGACACACCGACATTTCATAACACCACGTGCCTGCTAACACTACGCGGACATTCTCGAATCACCCGAGTATAGATTATAGAGTAGATGCGAAACCCTTGGACTTCTCAGCGGGAGAATTAACTCGCGATAAAGAAAACGCCGCTTCTTGGTCTAGCAACATCAAAAAGAGGGGCGTTAAGAAAAGGAAAAAAAAAAGATGATTGTGAAAAGGGAGGGAAAGAATACCTCCAGTTTAAAACTTTTAATTCATTGTAGATCGTTGAACTCGCCCATTCTATGAAAAGCGACATTCGTATACAGACTACTTAGAGGAGTCTTAGGTTCAATCAGCATTGAGTCTCCCAGCTAGTGCAAACGAAGTCTGCAAACTCATTTTCTTGTATAGAATCTTACAAGAGGAAGTGTAAGAACCTGCTAACTCCTTGCTTTTATTTTCTTCCTATTTTATATTATAGAAATACAACTTAGTGAACATTCAAATACAATCAAGAAACAGATCTTGCTGTTTGTAATGTCGTCTTTCGTACTTCTTTTATTTTTATTTCTCTTCTTCTTCTTTCCTCTCTCTCTCTCGATATGAAGAGACAATAGTTAAAATGTTTCCCCCGTCATGCACCGCGGGAGGGCAGGCACGACATCCGAAACGCCTCCCACAAACACGAAAGTATGGTCGATGCAGCACCGAGCTGACGGTTATCGTAGTTCTGATTCTGTCTGAAAACTGTTCAAATCACTGAATAATCACAAATGAAACTAACGTCACTGAACACTTCAGCCGAAACACTTCACTGATTTGGCGAATAACAGATGTAGTCTTATGGAATGACATTTATGAAACCTATTCTTGTGGGCGCACATGCCATCTGCACGATTAACCTTTGTGCAAATGGTTAAGGTAAAAATTGGAGTCAAAAATTATGCAGTTAACATGTGACCAGCTGTATAGGTAACTAATTACACAGACGGTCCTATATTTTGGCGGCTAGCCTTGGATATACAGTGTCAAGGACTGTCACGTGGTCATTCTAAACCAATCAGCAGCACGAAGTCTTAGCTACTATTATTGAGATGTACTGTGGCACTCTGGATTTGTATATGTGAAACTGTTTCTTGGCAATGAATTAAAACAGGGTTTTAAGCATATTAGTACAAAACTGATGTTAGGGATTTGGTTTTCAGGGTATTTGACTATTTTAAGTGTGAAGAAGAGACGGCTGTTTTTGTCCACACTGCAACGTAATAGTGCTTGTCTGTCTCGATACTGCTGTTTGCTTTCTATGTACAGGTTATAAGTTAATTAAGCAGAGTCCTCCATAAACTGAGAGTTACTCAGATTCGAGAGCATTTTCCCGCTTTTTATGGAATTTTAACGTCCACTGTCATATTAGAAATACGAGTTTTAAAGCTCTAATGATCACTGCAACCACTTGCGTTCTATAGTATATGTTCTATCCAGGGGTGGTCAATCCAGGACACTAACGGTAAACTAACAAATTTGAGTGTCTAACAACTGAAGCCGAATGATAGCCTAGTCTCCCCAAATAGACTAAGACGGCGTCCTTCCAAATCCTTACCTAATAACCCTTTAGAGTTCCATCCTCATCCTAACTGACGATTTTTTAACCTCTGCAGCCGAAAGGCGTCGTTAAATAAATTTATTCAACCCTGTCTTTAACCGATTTAACCATTGTTCGGTAAATTTAAGATCAACAAAATGCACTATTTTCAACTAGCTTATTTATTTTATATAAAACAATTTAAACAGGTTCACACTCCAACAGCATTCTTCTTTTCTGTCCCTGTATACTGTTTTGATTAGTTTTCCCTGTCCGAAATCATGATACTACGGATATTTCCATCTCTTGCTACGCCTTCTCTGGTTTCTGCGTCACGTCTTTGTCCCATATTTACTTTGAGAACGCAATAATCATCAATTTAGTTTTTTTCCTTTCTTTTACATAATTTCCAATTTCATAAATTATGTTATCCACGCGGAAGTGCTGACAAATTGCCTCACTTCTAACATGTACCCTTCATTCTTGTCAGATTTTAAACGAAACTTAAATTTTCTCCACAGACTTTCGAAAAATCATCGAATATCAAATTTCATAAACATGCGTCCAGTGGGAGCCAAGATATTCCATGCGGACGGACAGGCGTACAGGCAGACGACGCTAATAGTCGCTTTTCGCAATTTTGTGAATGCGTCAAAAAATGGCACACACCAAGGGCAACAAAAAAATACGCTGTACTGGGGAGCGGCTGTTACTATCAACACCGTCCAGTAAAGAGAAGGCTGTAACCGTCCTCTTTCTCTTATAAATCAGTTACGTGTTTAATTCGCATGCACCTGTGAACACTGTACAAGACTCCAGCAAACCGCCCTGTAAAATTTAAGTTTCTAGCCTAATTTCCTCCCTAAAATAGAAAAAATTAGCCTTTCGACAATGCCATACGTTGTGAGTTATCCGCCCCCCCCCCCCACACACACACACACACACTTCAATTTCTGAAGCACTTGCACATTATCACAAAAGTTGATACGCCACTTCTTTCAATTTCCAACAATCAGTGGCAACAACACTGTGGAATCGCGAACGTTTGAAATCAAAGCCACACTAGTGACACAACTGACACTATCTACACTTCATTTTAAAATCTGAAATGATGTGAAGCAACTTGGAAGAATATAACACCTTTCTTGGGGTAACATATTTTTAGATTACGAAATAACATGATGTCAACCGTGTAAATACGTTCTTCAGCTTCCGATTCGAATGCAGTATGTAATAAATCGTTTCAGAACGGAATAAGAGATTTGGGACGAATAAAGGTCAAAACGTAGCTACAATTTGTCTACGAACTACTGTCCGCAAGTAAATGATTATAAACATGGCGACGACGCAAATCGATCAAGTTACATCCGAATAATCAAAAACAAAATAAAATATAAGTAGTAATGTTATTAATAATGATACTGTCACAAGACCAAGAACATAGGTAGCGACATAAATCTAAGCGGAAGGAAGTTTGAGTTCTGGTTTATTTTGTGTTATGGCCCAGTACTCCAGGTACATTACGTCACAAAATACTGATATCATTTATTCCTATATATTATAGAACAGAGGGAAACTGAGTACAGTTTATTTCACATTGCGTCTGTTGTTTAACCCTTTAAACCCTAGCGGTAACTTTACTTACCACCAGGTTTAACATTAAAAAAGTTCTACGTGGTGCCCACATTGCGTTTATGTGTTTTGTACGGATCTCAGAACAAACAGCAACTATTGCCTTATAAAACATCAAGAGATCGGTTTTTATAACCGAAGTGGAGAGTGTTTACAGCGCGGTACGCACTGAGTCCTTATATAAAACAGATACGCTTCGTCTTTAAAGGGTTAAAAAATTCTACGTGGTGCCCACATTGCGTTTATGTGTTTTGTACGGATCTCAGAACAAACAGCAAATTTGCCTTATAAAACATTAAGAGACTGATTTTTATAACCTAAGTGGAGAGCGTTTACAGCGCGGTACGCACTGAGTCCTTATATAAAACAGTTACGCTTCGTCTTCAAAGGGTTAATCTTGAAGCCGATTGTGCTGCGCACTGTGAAGATTTCCTTTCTAGTTCGTCACCCACAACTCTTAAACAACTCGAACTTCAAAAGAAAATACAATTTACACCTTTTATAGTGAAAGCTTTCTGCATCAGACATAGAAAGTTACTTACTTACTAGCGGTGTAGGTAAACATGTGGGGAGCCATACTGTCCTTGTGTATATTTTGTGTCTTGAATTCTAAACTGCAGTTAATATCCGACTAATCCAAAGGAAAGAAAGGATAGAAAAAAAGCTTCGGTAAGAATGCGTCAACCCAAAATAAAACAAAAACACTTTTTCAAACCACACATATCTTATGAGGAATTTTTACGACTGATGGCCACAGAAACCGCATGGCAGGTCTTAAAGTGTCCATAAAGCAGACACTTGCCTTTGACACGGTTCCGCCTTGCTACGAACGCGTAGCTTCGGACTCTGCAATTTCAGACAGCAATCAAAATTACTTTCACAAAGAAATTAAGGGCACATTAAAGGCAGAGAATGCTTACTGACATTCTATACAGAATACGCTGTCTCCCCATCTAAATCTATGGAGTACAGTGGCTCTAGAAAATCTGATAGTCGCTCAGCTACTCAAGAAACCTCCCCTCTCCCTTTAAGAAACAGAAAGGTTAGTTTCCGTGTTCCATATCTTGAGTCACATGAATGTATCCACTCACACTGCAAATCCGTTTCAATATTATCTTCCCAACTCCATCTAAATCCTCCGAGAAGTATCTTTCCTTAATTGTTCCAAGCATTACGAAGGCTCAGATCTGAGTCACATAAACCTTTTAATGCCTAGCGGTAACTTTACATACGACCAGGTTTAACATTAAAAAATTCTACGTGGTGTCCACATTGCGTTTATGTGTTTTGTACGGATCTCAGAACAAACAGCAACTTTTGCTTTATACAGCATCAACTAATATGGTTTTTATAACCGAGGTGGAGAGTGTTTACAGCGCGGTACGCCCTGAGTCCTTATATAAAGCAGATTACGTTCCGTCTTTAAAGGGTTAAAGGAAGGCAATATTAACATCAAGACTGGTTTAGGAATTTGTCAGTGATGGGGAAAGTGTAGCCTCTAAATCTTAAGTCTGTATATTTTATGCTGACCCAGGTGTGTGACACAGCAGTTAAGATAGCTTCAAAAAGTACGTAGCATTACAACGGTAACAATTTTGTGGTGCGTAAAACAATTACTGTGGTCATTCGATAATTCTCATCCAGCCTTTATTTCGACAGCGATGACTGAATACTGATGGATTACCGGAAGTGCAAATGTGAATTTTTGTACGAGGAAAAGCTACAAACCATCCTACAAACATGTGTGGAATAATGTTTATAGACAAACAATCAAAAATATGGGCGCCAACGTAAAATTTTTAAAGAAATTTCATGTAGAAAGCATCAGCATTTATTCTTTTAAAAAACAGAATGCTAATTACTAACTCCATGGAGCAGAGGCCTTCTTGAGAAGCTAACAGTTTCCCAGCTAGTCAGGAAATTCCCCGCATTTTATGGAACCCGGAGGTTCATTACCGCATTCACAACAGCCCGCCTCCTGTACCTATCCTTAGCCAGCTCAATCCAGTCCATGCCCCCATCTCACTACTTGAAGATCCATTTTAATATTATCCTCCCATTTAAGCCCGGGTCTCAAAAGTGGTCGCCTTCCCTCAGGTCTCCCTACCAAAATCCCGCATGCACCTTTCTTTTCCCCCCATATGACAGAATCCTAATATTAACATTAATATTAACCCTTTAAAGACGAAGCGTATCTGTTTTATGTAAGGACTCAGTGCGTACCGCGCTGTAAACACTCTCCACTTCGGTTATAAAAACCAGTCTCTTAATGTTTTATAAGGCAAAAGTTGCTGTTTGTTCTGAGATCCGTACAAAACACATAAACGCAATGTGGGCACCACGTAGAATTTTTTAATGTTAAAACCTGGTGGTAGGTAAAGTTACCGCTAGGCTTTAAAAGGTTAATGATAACAGTAGTGGATGCAAAAATTGGTAATACCTTTAGAACTACAAGCAACAGAACCTTCTAACAGCGGGGCTTGGTTCTGTGCTACTAAGCGTGCCAGTCCCAACAGGCAATGTGAGGCAAACCGTGGGATAGCAAATTTGCGTTTCGGTGACGCAACATTCGTGAGCCCTGAGTTTCTCATAGAGGTGTTACTTAAGGTTCAAGTCTCCTGGAATGTTACGCCATGTCGATTGGTAAATACCGACGTTTCCAAGTCACTACACTCTTTCGAAACGTCTATAAATATTTACCTATCGGCAGGGCGTAAAATCCCAGCAGACTTCAATGTTCAGAGTAAGATGTGAAAGGCTAAAATGAATTCTGCTCTTTACTTTATTGGATTAAGGGCATTCTTCGTTTTTTATTGGCATCGGAAAACGCGCTGTTTTAATTAAAGTACTGTCTGGTAGTGTGGACAGGAGACTAACGTCACCTTTTCAAATACTGCATTCTTACGGTTCATGTGAAAGGCGAATGCTCTTTGCACTTTATTACAAACTCCTTTACAGTCTCTTCTCCCCCCCCCCCCCCCCGCACCATCTGGCGACATCTCAATATACTTGGTGTGTGGTTAATATATTACGTTTTACTGCTAGGTTCCATTCACATTATTTTCCCATCTACGACCGCCGCCATATCAGCAGAGAAGCACAGCAAAACTAACCGCTTAAATAAACACAGGGTCTATTCTTTGGTTTCTATACATAGCCAAACTTCATCTCTTTCGTTTTCAGTACTATGATTTACGACCCTCGGATGGTTTCTGACTAAGGAAATGGAGGACCGGGATACAGGTGCAGGGGCGGTATAGTACAACCACCCGTTACGGGTGTACGGTTGTACATTATTATTATTATTATTATTATTATTATTATTATTATTATTATCCGAATTTCTCACTTCTCAGCTTTAGCTGGGAAATATTCACCTATACTGGGATGTATCATCAACAGGATTAGGCTTGGTGGTCTTATGTGTAATTTAGAAAATTTCTTACAATTGAGCATGTGCCAAGAATTACCACTTTTTGCGTCCGTATATATGTGTTTGGGTGCAGGTTTATTATTATTATTATTATTATTATTACAGAAATATTATTTTACCTTTTGTTTTGTATGGGTGTGAAACTTGGTCTCTCACACTGAGGGAGGAACAAAGGCTGAGGGTGTTTGAGAATAGGGTGCTGAGGACGATATTTGGGCCTAAGAGGGACCAGGCGACAGGGGAGTGGAGAAGACTACATAACGAGGAACTTAACGACCTGTATTCATCACCAAATATTATTCAGGTAATCAAATCGAGAAGAATGTGATGGGCGGGGCATGTAGCACCTATGGGAGAAAAGAGACGTGCATACAGGATTTTGGTGGGGAAAGCTGAGGGAAGGGCGACCACTTGGGAGACCCTGGCGTAGATGGACGATAATATTAAAACAAATCTTCAACACGTGGGATGGGGCAAGGACTGGATTGAGCTGGCTCAGGATAGGGACAGGAGGTGGGGTCTTGTGAATGCGGTAATGAACCTCCGGGTTCCATAAAATGCGGGAAATTTCTTGACTAGCTGAGAAACTGTTAGCTTCTCAAGAAGGCCTCTGCTCCATGGAGTTATTATTATTATTATTATTATTATTACTCTAATTTCAGCAACTCCTCCCTGTTTCCTGTCGCTCATAAAACCCTCCCGTCTCCTAGATGCTTTTCGGTTGCTAACCTCCTGTCAAAACATGTCGACACCGTTAGGAAACAAATTTATTCGTTAAAGCATTCTGTACTAATGTGCGGCGTTCTGCAATCAGGTTATCAACATCTTTCACTTTTACAAATTTTGTCCCAGTATTTCATTTATCTCTCTTTCTCATTGTCGATGTATCTGCTGATTTTGTTTTGTCTTCCGTTTTTGCATATATGCGCTAGTTTTGAGGTTTTAGCTACGGTATAACTACGGATTCCATGCTACTGGGATACGACGCTACGTCATGTCCCAGAAGATGGTAATCTTCAACGTAAGGTAAACTTCGATTTCAAATTCTCACTCCCACGCAAAAATAAAAATCCAGAATACGTTTCTATGTTAGAGTAAGCAAACACGCATATAAACATCAAATCCCGATGGAACACAAGCAGATTTTTCTCCAAATTCCAATTGACTGTTGAACCACAGACGCAGCTAGCCTACTATTACTACATCGCAATTCTTTTTGTATCGCTTCTACACAATGCCATAGCAGGAGGGATGGAAATGAGCCAATGAATTTTATTTGCTACACAACCGAAACTGCTCCAACAAATAGCAAGTACACAAAACCCATTCCTCTGAAGGTACACGATATTAAAATGTAATTTACGTCGCTAAAATACAAACAGGCAGCTCAAAACAAACTTGAACAGAAATTATTACTACGTCTAGTACATGCAGTATTATAACAGGCACTGGCATGACACTTTGTATTTGCTTATCGTGCGTCATTATTCTGAAGTTTGGTTAGCAACACAAAAGAAGAGAGCTATATATTATCAGATGTTGATGATACATATAATGCCGAGTTCGCAGAGAGGGGAAACGCGAGAACAGCAATAATTCCATAAAGGGTTAAAAAAGAAATCTGAAGGATACGTTTGTCCTGCCTTGGTGTCTTTTGTTTGCAAAATTCACAGCACGTATATCGAAGGTTAAAAATTTTGTTGATGTGTTACAAGCACATCACATTATACCTTCTGAAATACCTACCTCCATACATCCTGAACTTCTTTTTCTCAATGGCTCGACAGCCCCCAGTGGGCCAGGGCCACCCCATTATCGAGGATTCACGATCACATTCAAGACACCCTATACTCGGTAGGACTCCTCTGGACGAATGATCAGCCCGACGCAGAGACCTCTACCTGACAACACGCAACAATCACAAGAGAGAGGTTTCCACGCACCCGGCGGGTTTCGAACCCGCAATCCCAGCAAGATAACGGTTGAAGATCCACGTCTTACAACGCGCGACCACTGGCATCGGCATCCTGAACTGTCACTTTTATTAAATGCTGTCGGTACAAAACGCAGTAACGCATTTAAGGGATATCGTGTCCATCCGTCTGTTACGTTTCAACTCCTACAGTAGTAAGAGGATTACGCTTGGTATGCATCTAATGTGACTCCTAATTTACACAAACCTAATATAAACTCTGAATTTCCCCGAAGCGTCGTCACACCTTACAAAGAAACAGTTGGCTACACAAACCAAAATAAGATCTACAGCCTTTATTTGAATGACACCTGCAACACTACCACCCGTTTCCGTTTAGGGTCGTCTGGGTTTTGACACCAGTTTGTTGGGAGACACCTACCCGTAATCAACTCAGCGTCTACCCGTAGGTAATTTCTCAATATGGAAGCAGCACGTATCCCCAGCAAGTCGGCGTCAACCCACGAACATTCACGTAGTTTTGCAACCAAATATTTTATCTTCATTACGTGAACATGGAGATCCATGAAGCATTCAGAGCGAAATGTACCATGCAAGGAAACGTATGTGTACTCCTGAAAAGGGCGCTTCTCTGTTTTTTGATGTTCAGTGCGAATGGCAAACATGGGTACCTTGTGGCAGTGGATACGGCTCTGGTTTCTTCAAATGAATCACAAGTTTTCTTATTTCCTTTTAATTGCAATTTTCACACTACTTTCACGACACAGACAAAATGCCCCTAAACCTCACTGCACAACCACAACAGCGCAAAACTTCACGACATAGCGCAATCTATGACAAAACATGGCCACTTGGTTTAAACCCCGTGAGTATTTGGCGAATAAAACGCACTGTACAGTTTCCCACTTCAATGTCACCCAACAAAGAACCAGTACCTGCAAAACGTGCGTAGAAAAAAATAGTAAAATTTAATTTAGTTTTGGGTATGGATTGATTTTTGTCATTCCTCTACTTCGAATATTACTGTACAAAGCACTGGTCAATTCCGACGCTCTTGGCATAACTTAGATTTGAATCATGGGCAGTTAAGCCAGGATAACTCAGTCGATACGGTGACTAGGCTATGGGCTGCACGACCGAGTAATTTTGGTTCGATTCCAGGCAGGGACGAGAGAATTTTCTATTCTCTAGACCGGCTCTGAGACCCACCCGGCCTCCCAGTAAGTGTGTGAGTACAGCTCCTTTCCCCGGGGTAAGGCAGCAGGGAGGTGAAGCTGTCCACTCAAGTCGAATTAGTGCCGAGTTGAAGAATCCATACAGTTACACCTCCACTCCCCCATACGTCTTAATTGCGTACACACGGACAATTTAACCTTTCCATTTGCTGGGGGCAGGGGGGCATATCAATTCCATGTGCAGAGTACCCATTCACTCCACGTCTTGTATTCTTTTAGTGTCCGTCTGATTGAGATTGGCGCTATGAGGCACAGCAGTCCACGGTTAGCCAAATATCAGCAGTAGGTCAGACAGTGTGTGGTCCGTCACTCGTCATTAATGCTCAAATTTTGTTGTCAGAGTACGGAAGGTAGAGGATACCTAGAAAAGTAAGGCGAAGGCAAGTGAGAAAAAGGATAAGACAAGAATTGAAGAACAAAGGACAAGTAGGAGGAAAAGAAGGATATATTGATGAAGGTGGCGGTGACCATGATTATGATGATGACGAAAAGGAAGAAGCAGAAAAACAACGGTAAAGGGAAGAGAAAAAGTATGTTGGTAATATGAGAGGCAGTGGGAAGAAATGAAGAGAAAGAGAATAATAAGAAATAACTATAATAAATAATGATAATAATTATGGGAAAATAACTTTGATTCAGTTCTTGCTTATTTTCTGATTAAACAGCCGAGTGCGCACTTATAAAACCAGCACTAATATGGTGGTGGTGGTGGTGGTGGTGGTGGTGGTGGTGGTGGCGGCGGCGGCGGCGGCAGTGGTAGTGGTAGTAGCCATTATTTCGTTTATTTATACCCTCTCCAAACCTGTTTTGTTCATAACACTCTACAAAACTAGTGTGCATGTAGACTAAGCCTCCACTTCAGTTAAAGAAGTCAGAATACCCCATGATTGAAGGACACGTCTTTCAAAATACAGCTTCTATTTAATTTTATGGAGCGACTGAAGTGACGTTCAGGCACAGGGGTGGGTATAGGACGGTGTAATGAGAATCAAGAAACACCAGCCTTATCTGCCCCATAGCCTAAGGCTTTCGATACACGTAACACTCTGCCTGCCATAACCCACATTCATCAGCTTTGAAATTCACACAGGCACAATATCCGAGTTTGGCAATTCAGAACAATTCCTCCTACAGTCATTCATTTCGCCTTCTGTTAATTTCAAGAAGAATAAAAACTCAGAAACATATGTACGCCGAGTAGTAATAATACTTATACATTGAAACCTGCGTATAACGAAAACCGCAAGGAACAGAAATTTTTCCATTCCACAAAATTTCCTTTTAACAGAGGTACTTGGAATTCGGATCATTGGGACTGTATAACTTTTCCACTAAAGGCGGGTTTCCGTTATGCCCAGGTTCTGTTTAAGACAGGTGTCAACGCACTTCAAAGCTTTACAACAATCAGGTCAGAAAGTAAAGTTTCTGTCTTAATGCAATTTTGAGGAGCAACAAGAAAAAGTGTAAATAAAAGTGAGTTATTTGCAACAATGAAATTCGCTTCCTTTCATTCAAAGGTTAAGGGCGACATATAAATACTAACAAAGACGAGCCAACTACGTTTTGTAAACGTTAAGATTTGCAAACGAAGAACTAACTAAGTAATAACAAATAAAAAGGTTTCTTTCCCTCCAGAAGCGGAAAGCGGCAAACCGCTTGTAAACGTACGCAGTCACTTCGAAGCTCGCCCAAGGAGCTTTGGCCGGAGGTGAAGCTCTGACGGCCGGTCACTGTTTTGGTCCGTGTTCGGAGATTCGCAGTCTACTAGCACTCCCTCTTTAACTGCAGTTGTTACATTTATTTGTAACGTGCGACGCTAGTCGTCCAGTAAAATGAATTTCTACCGTTCAAGTACGTATGTCTTGCACTAATAACTACTTAATTCTATTTGGTTTTTAACGCCTGAAAACTTCTTTGGAGATATCACGTTCCGTAGACAAATCCTTGCCGTTCTTTGATATTTACAGCCATTGCCTTTCATACAGCCTACAACTTCGTCTAATTTAGATAAATTCTGGAAAGTTTTGACGACGGTGTACAATGTAATTAATGTAATGGGTTTTTTGGACTTTGTCCATCGTCCGAAGAATAAAATAACTACAATTAAAATTACAATGTTTCAGAAGCTGGTTCTGCTTCCGTCCTCAGGTAAGAAGAGGGGGGAAGGGAGGAACACCTACTCTGTTGGGTCCCTTAGAGGCAAAGGGAAGCAGAACCAGCTTCCGAAATGTCGTAATTTTAATTGTAGTTATTTTATTCTTCGGACGATGGAAAAAGTCCAAAAAACGCATTACTTCACAACTTCGTCTAATTTGTTTCAGTGCCTAAAAATACAAAAACTACCGGTACCTAACAACCCCACAAAATAGTACCCTCTCCTTCCACGTAAATAAGGTGAAACAAAGAAACTTCAAAGTGGCATGTTCTTCTTCCGAAAAAAAAAAACATAAAATAATCATCATAAAAATGGTACAGTAACACCAGTTTTGGTATTCACGTATGTCTGTACAAAACACGCATTTCTTCTGTCTTCCTTGTTAGTTCAATCACTTGAGGCTCTTAGTCAATTAAAGTTTCACATTATTTACCGTGGATATTAGGTACAAACTAAACAACAATTAACCTGGGAAGAGTTAAGTAATATTATCTATTGACTAGAAACGTGTCAAGGATAAAACTACGTTCTTCGTAAACAGGTACTTACTGTTCTGAGATACGTCAGGTTCTCACAGCCGTGTTTCAGAGGATTCACCTTGGACTCTTTGACCCTTGAAGAAGTAGGCTTTATTTTACTTCAAAACGTAGAAAAGCAATAACCCAGGGACAGAGTGTATTTTCCCCAAAACATCTGCACCCTATTTACTATCAGCTGTCATAAAAATCACTCTACGCAGTTTTACATAATCACAGGGCGTGGCATCCCGTTTTGTTACCTGCTATGAAATCAAGATTACCTTTGTGAAGCAATCGACAAAACTTTACTGGTAAACAAATTTTTTTTACAATAAATAGCTAAAAGTTTCGTCTGTAATACCAAAATATGTTCTTTTACAGTAGTTTAAGCTGATGATGACTTCGGTGCACAAGCCGAAACACGTAGCTACGTATTGTGGACAAATGAAACTTATGTAAAGGTAAAGTTCTGTTTAGTGATTTAAAAAAAGTATTTTCTGTTTCAAAGAGTTTAACGGCTAAGATATTTCAGTATTAAACTGTTTAGTGGGAACTTCCAGTTAAAAAGTCAAAGCAGTGCCGTGGAAGAAGATAATTACAGACTCATGCATTTAAATTTATATTATTATTTATAAATTGTTTATATCTCAGGTGTCCTCTGATACAACACGGTGCAATAAAACAATTAGCTAACAGATTTTCTTACAATTCTAAACAATATTTTATCTTCCACGGCCGATAAAAATTGGCATAAGTGTCTGTCGGTCACGGAAGATAAGACACTACAAGTTTTCTTGAGAGAGGCCACGTACCGCGAAGTTAAGCTGTTACGAAATACGTTATCTGTGTGGCCAAATCAGTTCACTTGACGTTAACATCTCCTAAGCGTGCTTTAACGTCAGATTCTCCTGATGGACGTTTCCTCAACATCGCACTTAAGACCGATCCATAAACAGTACATCTCAAGGTCTCTGGGAACACATGTTCACGATGTGTTCAGGGTTTTTATTAAGCCAATTTGTTCCTACATTTTTACTAAATACCTACCGCTAATAAAATTCTATTCTTTATACTGGCGTGTCAAACCTTCCACGTTGGAATATTCTGAAAACAGCAGCGTAAACAGCTGGAATTATAAAACATGGCAGTAGCAGTCCTTTTATAGACACCGTCAAATTCCAGACGTGTTCATATTAAAATATTATTTTTTCTAAGTGATAAATATATTCAGCAGTTCAAAGCACAGGAAAAATTAATTCTTTTCCACTTTGACCACCCTCAGCACGAAACGCGGTGCTAACCGATTTTGTTGACAGTGCTGTTGATGATCCGTCTAAACACAGCGACAGGTGGCGAACTGTTGTGAACTGGGTAATGAAACTGCGGGTTCCATAAAATTGAGGGGTATTGCTTGAATGGCTGAGGAAGCATTGGATTCTCAATTAGGGCTCAGCTCCATGGAGCTCCTTTCTGTCGGTAGTCATAGTTCCCTCTGCAGTAAAGTAAAAACCAATTAAAGACCTGCATTTTCAGCAATATCGCTGTGGAGTTCAAAATCTCGCAAAATTCAAGTACAGTTGAATTCGGTTATAATGTCACGAAATCGGAGGAATATTTTGTGTCGTTACAAACGAGTGTTGTTATAACCGAGAAGTATAATGTTGTGGTTAACAGTGAGGAATTAACTGATACCACAGAATGTCTGACGTTATAGACGAGGTGACGCTTAAACCGACATCTTCATAACTGGGTTCGTCTATACCACTGTAACACAGCGGCGTAACATAGTAGAAGACTTGCATCTTCAACAAAACGTCAGATCATGCATTAATGTGTCTCTTCTAAAGCAACTAAACCCCACAGTGCGCATATGATCCAAATTTCTTTCCCGTAACACAAGCCAGAACTGGCTAGTGACAGATCTATATGTAACTCAGCTATGAAAGCTGATGGTAATGGTCCCCTCTGTGCCCAATCATCAAAACGGCATAGATCAAGGAAAATATCTATCCACTTTATAATTAGTCTCCCATTTATGATTATGTCTCCCATATGGACACTTCCCTAAACAACAAGCCCACTCCCGCGTGGTGTAGGTAGTTTCCTCTAAAACTGATGGTTGCGCAGCCATTCAAAAGACTTGAAAATTTATTACCATGTTCACATCATGCATTTGACACTACTGTGGGCCATTTCAACCCTTTAAAGACGAAGCGTATCTGTTTTATATAAGGACTCAGTGCGTACCGCGCTGTAAACACTCCACTTCGGTAATAAAAACCAATCTCTTAATGTTTTATAAGGCAAAAGTTGCTGTTTGTTCTGAGATCCGTACAAAACATATAAAAGCAATGTGGGCACCACGTAGAATTTTTAATATTAAACCTGGTGGTACGTAAAGTTACCGCTAGACTTTAAAAGGTTAATACAGTCCCATCTTCACAGTCTGTTTCTGCAATGTCTATAACGGATTATACTTTCATTAACGCCTAGGTCTGTCTCCAAAGTTCAATGTAACTGTTATGACGCACACTTTGTATGAATTTCTTACTTCTCCATTTCACAATCCCCCAGCAAGGTATATGGAATGCTGGAAAAAAAATAAGTTCTATTCATCTGGAAAAGGGCAAAATGGACGTATGAAATCACAGTTCTATAAATTCGAACGCAAGAAATTATCGAAGTTATTAGAGCGGATCTCAAAATAAAAAATAACTTTATTATATTACAACCAATTGGACATGGAAATAAAAGGACAGCCTATGGAGATGGCGAAGATTTGCGGCAAGCAGTGCCACAGGCATGTAACTCACTGACGTCACAACTATACATGTTACAGGCTTCTTCATAGTATTAGACCTGTACAATTTATTTTCATGCTATTAGCTCTAATTTGTCTGCAAGACACCACTAATGGAAGGTAATGTCACGAGACACAATTCTTGCACACTTAAATAAAACCAGGTTAAGTCTTTGTGTTATTTTCTCAGATAACTAGAATTCTCAATTACTTCTTTTTGCAAGCAATAAAATGTAGCAACAAGGTAAAGTTTAACATCATCGAAGCAGACAGAACTAAACAGAGTACATTCGGTACAGTTATACTCACAAAGCTTTACACACTTATTTATCTAATCAGAAAATATCATTCTTTATGCAATCCTAAGGATCATTACCCTGCTCGCAATATTACCGCTTCTGGAGACGAGATTAATCCAATTGAATTCAACCCACATCCACACATCATATACCTTAAAAGTCCATTTTGACTTCTATCTACGTCCAGATTTCCCAACTGGCCCTTTTGCTTGAAGTTTCCCAATCAAATTACATGCCCAGTCTATGTTAACCTCTTACCTCTCATATACAAATATTCTGTTTCAGGGTAACACTGAAAATTGCACACACTTGTGCCGCGGCAAGTGAAATGCACAGGACTCCTTTTCTTACAAATAGAAAGGTAATGTCTACCCTAGAAAAAAACCACGAAGGCTCAGAGAGGAAGCACATTTATACCTCTACTCTTTCTTTAACCTCGGCAGTAGATGGGGATGGGTAGTCAATGTCACGTCCCGGCCGCTTTACCCCCAGGAAAGAGACCTGGCACCCATTGTACAGGACGTTGTGTTGGTCCAGGAGCCGGTCTCGACGGGTGTGGGATATCTCGCCCACACGGGGATTCGATCCCCGGACCATCCAGCCCGTAGCAAGTCGCTATGCCGACTACGCTATCCCGGCCCTCTTGTTTACAAATACGTTTTGCTGTTACACACTGCAGCCATCCATACGCCCACCTTCAAAGAAGATTGCATGGCTGGTTTGTGTATTAGGAGTAAGTCAAGTTTTAATACATTTTCAGCCATTTTAGTACCCTGATCGATCTTGATCAATAACAATTATTATTATCTTAAAATACTAAAACTTTAGTAGTGGCGGCAGTAGTAGTAGTAGTAGCAGTAGTAGTAGTATGCATTTCTTGAACCCGGAATGCTATAGGCCATATAGCTCCTTCACGGCGACCCGTATTCCTCTAAAGTGAGTGGTATTTGAAAATATTAATACCAGCTTGAGTCTGCATAGGTAGCAGGGGCTGAAACGCAAGCAGTTCTGGAATACCGGCTCACACAAGGACAGGACACACGCGATCGCTTCGTTATGGTTGCGGCCTCTTCACTTAATAAACCCAGTGTGATTATTAAATTTTATATGGGTGATCAAATCAAGAAGACAGATGTGCGGTGAACGTGGAGTGTATTAGAAAGAGGAGATGTGTATATGGGGTTTTATGGGTAGAAAGCTACGGAAAACATACTTTAAAGACCTAGGCGTAGATGGGAGGACAGTATTAGACTAGATATCAAACAAATTGGTTGGGCGAGGACTCGACTGATCTGGGTCACGATAAGGAGAAGTGGTGGGCTCTTGTGAAAAAGGTAATGAACTCCTGGGTTCCATAAAACGATTGTAATTTCTTGCAGAACATTGAATAATCTTCTCAAGAGAGACTCTGCTCCAGGAAATACAGTTGCTTAGTTGAAAGGTCAAAACAATTACGTACACATAAAATTTCAAATCTTTTCTTAGGGAAACAAATTGTCCAGCTACCAAAATAGTGCTTCTAAAGGTATATAAATAATCGTATCAAAGAGGTAAAAAAATTTTCTGAATGATATTTACAGCTAATGCTCGATACGCTAAAAGATTGCATATCATATTACCATAAGGCGTAATGTCAAAAACAGAGGAAAGCTGCCTTCTGGAGATATGAAGGCCAGATCAGAAGTTGAACACTGATGGAGATATCAACGTTAGGTCAGAAGTGAAACTTCAAAAAATGACTACTGATTTAAGGCATAAATCAAATACCTCACACAACAATCGGCATTCTAACCTAAGAACGAGACGAAACAAGAAAGTCATGTAAAATTTTAATTGGAAAAATATTAAATGAAGAGACCTGCTGAGAGAGCAGGCGTAACTGGGGAACACACACAGCAAACACTTGAGAAGGGTGAAAGTATTCTCTCACCCTAATTAAAGGACACATATGGGGGTGTTTAAGGAAGCACTGCTTGGGAAGACACTTTACTACGAACCATGATGTAGAAAAGGGCTCGAAAAAAATAGGATTACATAAATACGAATTAAAATTTCTAATCTTCTAAGTCGTAAGGGTGACTAAATCGAGAAAATCAAAATACACGGGTAAGTACAGCAGAGGAAGTGAGAAACGCATACACAATTCCGGCCGCAAGGCACCAGAGAAAGAGAACATTTAGTGAAATATAAACATACAGAAAAGATAACATTAAAACAAATATTAGACAGCACTTGAAGGAGTAAGCTATATTTAGCCGGACCACGACAAGACACCAACTGCAAGTGCTGATAACACTAGGATTTCTTAAAGGCCGGACTGTCCGGATCAGCTAAGTAGCTATTAGCTACTAAAAATAAGCATATGTTTACAGATTTACGCTAACATTTAGAATACTGGCAAAAAGGATAGCTACGCTGAAAGTTAACTTGACGTGTACAGGATACTTAAATTCAGTGGTTATGGGACACATTTTTGGTAGCACCGGTATCGTTGGGGGGGGGGGGGCGGGGGGAGGGCGGAGAGTTGCGGGAGTGGTTCGGGAGCAACATGGTTAAGAAGAGGTGGGGGGGGGAAGGGGAGAAGAGCAGTCGGACGGTCACTACAAGAAAAGTAGTTCCACTCTTTTTAACCTCTTCGATGACGTTTCTGTACTTTGTTTTGGGCCATCTCGTCATTCAAAGCATAACAATTTCAAGCGCATCCCCTTTCTCTCCTCTCTCCTTAAAGAGAGTACGTAAGACTTGAACGTGTGTTGCTCTAATATTGTCAATAACTCAGATGATGTAGCAGGTTGAGAGCTGTTGAGTATGATGGAAGACCCGGCCTCGGCCAGAACTTCTCCTACTGCAGCTGCACTATTTTACTGCTGCGGTAGGAGAAGACAGAGAGCGAGTTAGGAGGCTCCCCTAGCTTGCGGCTACAGCCATATTTTATGTCGTCTGCCGCCCCAGCTCAGTACAGACATAGTTGCCACATCCTCTTTTAATACCGCTTCAAGAAATCCAGCTATAACATGTATAGAAGAGGAACAGAAAACCTGGGCAATGTTCTTTTTTGTATGCAGAGAAGAAAGAGAGATAAAAAGAATAATAAAAGACAGAGTTGAGGAGTGAGGTAATTTTTGTGCTCCAGTGACGAGGAGGTGGCCAAACGATGAAGGGGGAATATCATGATAGATATGATAGCCTTTAATACCTAAAGGGCACATCGCTACTGCTACCGTTTCCAATACGAAGCTAAATTGTGATACAGCATCTTTATGTGAAGTGATGCGGTCCGTAGGAAAAGGGCATGGGCATAAATACAGAGAGTTTAACAGCATCAAGGGCCACGGAAGTTATTTTCAAATGAGTGAAAAAAAAACATAAGATAAAAATAAGTTTCCCAAACTGCTGTACAGACCTGTCAGTTCTCGTAGATATAACGACTTCACATATTTTAGTATTACACAATAATAATGAAATGAGAATAATCACTCCAATGTGATATTTTAGGTTCTTAAGGCGGAAACTGCGAACAATTCTCTCTTCCGGGATGTGGCGAGGTGTAGTGTTGTATAAATTCACCACCTTTTCGGACAAAGCTCCTGACTCCGTTTTCAGGACACAATATTAATTCACACACGGGGTTCTCGTCTATTTTTCTCGGTTCCTATCCGATCCCCACGACCATTCGCGACCATTTCGCATATTTCCGTTCCTCCACTCCCCTTCAAATCACCACACCCCCACACTTCTTCTGCCCCTTTATAAATATCTTGTGAGCGCACCTAGAACTCTAGATCCTTGTAATGCTCTGCCACCACCAATGGCTCCCGCCCCCGCCATTTAAGACCCATCATCTCCTACTGGCTAGCCTACAACCCTTGATTGTGTCCGCCTTTTGCTTGCGTCCCCCACTGTTTTTCCACTGTTTTCTCCCCTGAAGATGGAAACAGAAGTTTTCCATAAAAGTTGGTAAATTTCCATAAAAATACACGGAATCACATTCCAGGAGAAAATAATTTGCCATCTTCTTCCCATCAACGGCCTTTGCGTTTAATTAGTTCAAGTACAAATCTGCCCTTGCACATCACTGATTGAGAAGCAGAATTTTCTTTCTCGTTTTTTTTTCTTAAAAATAATCACCAAATTATAAATTTTCAAAAATAAATGTAACAGACAGTAAAGAGTTCCGTATTTTGTCTCGAGTGAACACTATATTTTACATGATTTGTTTGCCATATATTTTATGCACTTCGATGTCAGTTTCAGGCGTCGTTATTGAATTCCTCAGACATAAAGTAATACAGACCTTCCAGTACCAAATTTAATTAAATCCATATGCTAGTTTCGTAGTCGAAGCACGTGCGCAGAAGGATGTGTCTGGTCTACCAGTTGGTATCCATTCATGTAAACATAAGAATTGCAAAAAAAAAATCCTACAGAAATATCTGATCTGAGATATTCGCACCGTTGATGATGAAGATTACAGTTTTCTGCTACATAACACAGTGTTGACTGGCAGTTTGTTACCGACGTCTGAGAGGTTCTTGCTGCCTCCATCACCAGGGTAGACGATGAAGTCTAACCTGCTGACGGAGGCAGCAAGGCCATAAGGAATCGGTTACGAATAATCAATCAGTACCGTCTTATAACCTAGCAGAGTATAAAGTTCATACAAAATGTCATTTTACTTAATTAACCCTTTCAGTTATAACAGTTAAAGTACAACTGGACTGCAAATTAATTGTCATAATTGCAACGTCCTCTCTCTACGTTGTACTGAAGTCACAGATTCCTTTACCAGATCCAGAAATACGCAAATACATCTTTATTTGTTCTACTGATATTTAAATAACAGTCTCATTGAGAGGTAAAGATAATAATGTTTCTAAACGATATACCTCGATTCTAACATTTAAACCGTCCAAAGAACTGATGACTCATTCCACTTTTCTCAAAATTCTTTGGCATTCCAGTTCGTGGCTCGCCCAGCATTGAAGTCTCCGCGACATTCACGCTCTGTGGCCCGAAGGAAAATTCTTCAAGGGTGAAAAAAATTACATAGTCAACTATGACTACGAAGAAGACGTGTTAAACAACTAAAACACAGGGACAGACAAATATGCTACTGAATTCTGTTGCAAGTAACTGACAGCTATCGTAAATCAGATGCAGCAGTAGGCATACGGGACTACATCTTTCATTCGCGTCGCCAACCAGCTGCAAGGAAAACCATTTTCTATTTATTTTAAGTAAGTACATTTATATCTTTCGTCAATAATATTTAAGAATTTCACTGCTTTCGAGTCCCATACAACATCAAACAGATGTGCAATTTAAATCTAACACGACGCTAACAGTAATACGACCAACACGTATTTGGCTACACGTTTCGGCTCAGATTTTGAGACACCATCAGACCACATGAAATAGTCATGACACGGTTACTGTTGAAAGAGAAGGTTTTAATATCTTAGTGCCATTCTTACACTGGTATAATATACACAAAGGGATGACCCATATCAACGCGAATTTCCATATTTTGGTGTCCTAGATCGCAACATCGTATACGTGGTTTCAAGGCGATGAAAGCAATTTGTGCCCCCAGACTTTTGGCTAAACTTCTAAAGCACATGTTTACATTTTGGCGGACGAAACGTAACGACACGAATATCAAATGTCTTTGATTTACTGCTGCCAAAAGTCGTGGTGGTGGTGGTGGTGGTGGTGGTGGTGGTGGTGGTGGTGGTGTGGTGGTGGTGGTGGTGGTGGTGGTGGCGCGGCGGCGGCGGCGGTGGTGGTGGTGGCGGCGGTGGTCGTGGTGGTGGTGGTGGTGGTGGTGGTGGTGGTGGTGGTGGTGGTGGCGGCGGCGGAGGCGATTATCTTCTTCGTTACAGACGTCACGACTGTCTGTAAAGCAAGCAGCTATCGGCTCAGCATAGGTTATACTGCGATACTGAACTGCCCAACCTTTCCCCTTACAACGACGCCCAGAGGGGTGTATATAAGTTCCTACACGGTCAGGGTCGGGAGCAATTAGGATGTGTAAATTCCTACATCGGGATGTGTCAATTCCTACACCAGGATAGGTAAATTCCTACAAAAGACATTTGTAAGTTCCCACACGAGACAAAATTTTCCCTCGCAATTGTTCCACAGTTGGGACAGGCAACAAAATTAATATGGTACCTGTGGTTAAAAATTTTGTCTTACAGCTTAAAATGTCATGTGTCGTATCGCAGTAGTTGCTGTACAGCAGTATCACTGCTTTTGTTGCATAGAAGTAACATTCTTACTATTGCACGCAAATAACTATAATATCGTATAAGTTTATACATACTGTATAATGATTCAGAAACAAGCAACAAGGAACTGTCCAGAACAACCATGCACTTTGAGAAAGTTTTATCTATACTTGTACAAACAGTGCAAAGTGATAAATGTGTTCTAACTTGGTATTCGTCCTTTGCTTATTTCGAGACTGTTACCAGAAAACTGTGAAAACCAAAATACACACTATGAGGACATCTGGCACAAGTTTAGTAGCAACAAACATCACACCTAGGAAGAATACCGAAGTCAGTGAAAGTATTGTTTATAACACACTTCGAACTTTGTCAGGGTGTTGGATTGAAAACTTAAGTGTATACACCCTTGGAAACCAACCCCCGATTGCTTTCACTTCTGAGTTCGCACATTGGCTGGTTCATGTCGAACTGACTGCCGCTGCTGGTTCACGGGTTCCATTCTGTACTCTTGTGTTTAACCTCTTAAAGCCTAGCGGTAACTTTACGTACCACCAGGTTTAACATTAAAAAATTCTACGTGGTGCCCACATTGCGTTTATGTGTTTTGTACGGATCTCAGAACAAACAGCAACTTTTGCCTTATAAAACATTAAGAGACTGGTTTTTATAACCGAAGTGGAGTGTTTACAGCGCGGTACGCACTAAGTCCTTATATAAAACAGATACGCTTCGTCTTTAAAGGGTTAATAAACTTCTTGATTTGGAGCGTACTCTAACTCGTCACGACGGTCGATCTTCATCATCACCCCCTTCCCAGCCTTGCAAAGGATTCAAACCCTCTGGTTCCTACACGTCATAATATCTAAGATACGTCCGTCTATCCACCAGCATATTGGGGATACAACACATGTCAGGTCCTTCAAAGTGTTTGCACATCCTTAAAACTTCTGTTTTCCATTCTATATTTTATTTTTGTAGGTCACAGCTTTAACAAATTGGAATCTGGAAATGCGTCCTTCTGAATATTCCTTGAACATTTTCTGTGTATAATTCAGTTTCATTTGGGATTTCGGTTTTTTTTTTTTTCTGGAACTGATTCCTGATCGAGCACTGCGGATTTTAATGTAGGTATCTGCCTGGATGCCCTCAAAACTTCGACGAAATTAAAAATTTGTGGCTAGTGGTGGTAAAAGTTGGACTTGAGGACTGCATAGAAGGATTCACAAGCATTGGTAGTGTTAAATAAGCTGTGGGATTCAGAGGACCATATTTGTATAGGGAAAATTCTGTCTTCACTGATGTCTCAACTAAGTACTCGCAGAATTCGTCCAGGTTTTGCTTCTGTGGTTTTATAGCCATTAACTCATCAGTGAAGCACTCACTTAACTCTTCTGGGCGAAGAAAAGGAAGTCCGTATGTATGGATTAACTATTTCCCTACTTCAGATTCACCTGCGATGTACTGTTTTGCGAGGCCCAGTTGCTGCATTTTGCGACACCAGGTTTGAGGTAGATGAAAACGGCATCCTTGAATTATTGAGTGCGGAAAAACTGTCTCAGTTGCTGTTTTGGTTGCATTTTCAAAATCGATAACAAATACTGAAGGGCTAACACCAAGATCTTTAAGTTTGTTTAACAGCCTAATGGAGGTATTGGAGGTTTTATCTGAAAAAATGGCAAAAACTAAGGGGATATGCACGTTATTTACTAGCCCATGGGTCGCACATAACTGATAGAAATATCGGGGACAGCACTCGGAAGTTCCGTCCATGTACATTCTGCTTACGGTGTTCAAGCGCATTGTTTCACATGACGGAAGGACGATTTCATTTTCAGCATTATTATCTAGCAATAATTCTTCATCCCGATTTGTTTTAATGACGACTGAATCCAAAGCTTCCTGGATTTCGCGTCTGGATTTCGGTAAACTGGGGTAAACGCTTAACCTGGCATTATATAAGTTGTGTCTTATACGTAGAACGTCCACTGTCGTTAGTTCATTTTCTCAGTCGCGTTGGAAAACCTCTGCACGAATGATTTTTTAAGGTCTTTCAGATAAATCTTTCAAAGCTTCTCTTTCAACAAGCATTATTAACTCCTTGTCGATTGAGGTTGTTTTCTTCATCATGGTTGTGGTTGAACTGACACTTGCTAAGGTCGCTAATTTGTTCTGTTTCACCTTGTGTGTACACTTCAGCTCGACAAGTTTTATGAACACAACGCCACGTGCAAACATGACTTTTTGAAACAAGAAGTTTAAAAAATTTAAAATTGTTCACCGCTAACATGGGTTTATTTTTTTCACTTATCACAATGCTCATGTCCATGTTATACCAATACACCACATGCTGCTGACTTGTAGGACGTTGTGCTTGCGTGGACTGGGGGGTCAAACAAAGCATGACCGCATTTACCAGAAAAATTGACGGCGTAGGAATACAGACGTCCCCTTTTAGGAAATCTTTATGCTTGCACTGACCGTGTAGGAACTTACCAACCCCTGCCCAGAGGCCCTGTCCACATATAGATTAGGTTGGGCATCAAGGGTACTGCTGTGCCGTAATGCAGCGACCGGAGCTTGGTACCACATCGGACATAACGCAGGAATTCTGAAAGCCAGGCTTAATGGTGCGGCGTTTATGCACAGGGAAACTTTTACAGTTACAGAAGTAACGACTCTGTACAATACATCTATATTATACTGTCATAACAGGCGATAGAATAATAATAATAATAATAATAATAATAATATGTACAGGTAAAAAGTACAGTGTTCTGTTGCACGTTATAAAAGAATACGAGGCACCAGAATTACAAATCCACACATTCTTAACCTGGGCACTTGACAGGGGATGCGTGTTTAGCTTTACGCCCCAGCTACTATACCGATGGGAAGGAGGGCCCTGCGTCCTTTCAAGATGTAGCTAAATGGTTTCGAGGGCCGGACCGGACGTTCTGCGGAAGGATCAATCTGTCTTCCCCTACACTATTCCTCGGTCTTCCAGCCCCCAGGCCAGTTGCTATGCTGAATGAGCTATCCCAGCCCCTCGTACAGTACCTGCGGCACTAACAGCAGCAGTACTCAGTTCTCATCTATTAACGAGCTAGTTTACGAAATGCTTGACAAAGCCTCGAATTTGGACAGGTCTTTTGAAATGGAATAACTGTATTAAATGGATCTTAAAGCAAGAAGACCGGGGGGCTTCGATTGGATTCATCTGGCTCAGGATTAAGACATGTGGCGGGCTATTGTGAACATGATAATGAATCTTCGAGTTCCATGAAATGCGGGCAATTTGACTAGCTGAAGAAACCGTATCTTCGCAAGAAGGACTGTGCCACACATAGTTAATTCGTCAGTTAGTTTCATGATGATGATGATGATGATGATGATGATGATGACAGTTCAGCAATCGGGACAGCTTAATATCCCAGAGTTCTTGGGTCTTGAGTGTGTGCTTCTTTTTTGTCTTTTTCATTCCTTTCTGGAGAAAAAAGGAAGAAACAGAGAAAAAGAAGAATGCAATTTTTATGATAGCTATTTCGTCAATGAGGAAGCGGTGTTCGTGGAAGTGACTGTCACTTCTTTAACATCAATTAGAGCGATCATTCCAGAAAACCTTTCGGGCATGTTATTACTGTGTAAGGATATTATTCCAGCTACACTGTGGAGGCAGTACGCCAGCCCGGCAATGTGCCGCCTGCATCTCATCGTAATGTTACCATATACAACCATACCGCCTGACTGAATGTCACGATAATCCAAAGCTGGCAGGTTAACGATGGTATGACACCGACTGTCACGGGTGTCAGATAATTAATGTGCATAATACTGATAAATGAATGTGAATCAGGGGTCTTGGTTTCAAGATATGTAAAGAATTCGAAAGACTAAGGACAGAAGCCGAAATATCAAAAAATGTTTCAAGACACATTTTATATTTAAAAAGGTGAAGCTGTCGTCCCTGTCCACACCATGAAGGTATATGGGGCGGAATAAGAGGCACAGCGCCACATATTTTACATCAGCAAGCCGGAAACAGAAGAACTCGCGCTCTACTTCTTAAAGAATTCGACAACAATTTTACAATCGAATTATGAGTGACTTGTGGTACATTTATTCAGGGGTGCATACATTTCCCAAATATCTAGCAGTCACCTCCAAGTTCTAGGGGCGAAAAGGGTGTCATTCAAGCAAGTTCCATACTGAGGACACACAAATATTAAGTGCCACCGTACAAAATTTAGTTACCACGAGGAGCCGGCGACCGGGTTTTGTGCTACCCTGCATTTATTATATATGGAATAAGACTGTTGTCATCGGTGACTGAATTGGCCGCATTCTAGAAGGACCGAACTGTACGCAACTTTGTAATACAGTAATTAACCCTTTAAAGACGGAACGTATCTGTTTTATATAAGGACTCAGTGCGTACCGCGCAGTAAACACTCTCCACTTCGGTTATAAAAACCAATCTCTTAATGTTTTATAAGGCAAAAGTTGCTGTTTGTTCTGAGATCCGTACAAAACACATAAACGCAATGTGGGCACCACGCAGAATTTTTTAATGTTAAACCTGGTGGTATGTAAAGTTACCGCTAGGCTTTAAAAGGTTAAATTTAATCTTTCCATTTTAATTAATTTAATTCCAAACCATGGGTTGTCCAACCTTTTCCTGGCAAAGGGGCACACCCGTTATTGTGGGCCGGTTCGCGGGCCGCGTTTGAAAAAATAACAATAAGTGTATACCTAACTGCCTAAATTACTGTGTAACCTTTATAGAGTATACAAAATTTACACATGTGGCCGAGGGTCGGGGGGTTGGTGGAGTTTCCCGACAGATTTTCATAGAAGTCCCCAATATCAAATTTCACGGGAAATCCGTCCCGTGGGAGTAGCGCTGATACATGCGGGGAGACAGACGGACATGAACCTAATAGGCATTTCTTTCGCGACTATGCGAAAAACTACTAATTGTGCCCACAGAGTTTAATTAGTGTGTGCTTCGAGTTTCATAATGAACAGCTACTATGTATATACACAGCAGTACCCGGTACTTCTTTGTAATGGAGATGCAAGGTTCTCTGTGAGGTAGGAACTAATTATATCAGCCTTAACCCTTTAAAGCCTAGCGCTTACTTTATGCCCCATCAAGTTTCACATTAACCTTTTAAAGCCTAGCGGTAAATTTACATACCACCAGGTTTAACATTAAAAAATTCTACGTGGTGCCCACATTGCGTTTATGTGTTTTGTACGGATCTCAGAACAAACAGCAACTTATGCCTTATAAAACATTAAGAGATTGGTTTTTATAACCTAAGTGGAGGGTGTTTACAGCGCGGTACGCACTGAGTTCTTACATAAAACAGATACGCTTCGTCTTTAAAGGGTTAACGCTGTCTTTTCCAACTTTCGAAGCCAGGACCTCCAGACAGCTACATAACTCTGGGACATACAGGTACGACAAAACTTATGGAAATCATGACTAAGGGTTAAACAAAGAAAAAAACATTTAAAGCACGCCGTATTAATAACGCATGTTTAAACGGTTTTACTTCGCAATGTAAGATTGGTTTAGAAGAAATGTTAGCCTGCAACACGCAACCAGCTATGCAAAGTTGGATCATAAGTCAAGTTGAAACCTACGCCTTACACTAGCACTGTGAATATTGGTAGAAACGTTATTATTACAGCTGCACATACGGTCTACCGGTTACCATGGTTACTAGGTTCAGATGAAGGATGGGCTACCTGAGAGAAAGGTAAGAAATGTGGCAACACTGATAATGATGGGGAACGAGAGAGAGAGAGAGAGAGAGAGTGAGAGCGAGACGGACATATATGCGAAGACTTGGGGTCCTCTATCTCTTCTCCATGCCACATCAATGAGAAGAGAAGAAGAAAGGTTCCAACAGAATTTTTGTGTATCTTTGTCTCTGTCATATTCTTTACATATGTGAATGCGCTTCTCGTTTTTTTTTCTATCTCTCCCTTTCTCCTACAGCGCATTGTTCAAGCAGCAACTTCGCTATTTATTTCCTTACTCCCTTTCGTCAACCTATTTTCACCTCGCTCCTGACACCAGAATATCAGTGGCATATATTTCATTTACACATTTATTCTTTGACTACATAAAGAGGAACTTAATGACCTGTACTCATCACCAAATATTATTCGGGTAATCAAATCGAGAAGAATGAGATGGACGGGGCATGTAGCACGTACTGGGGAAAACAGAGGTGCATACAGGAATTTGGTGCGGAGACCTGAGGGAAGGCGACCACTTGGAAGACCCAGGCGTACATGGGAGGATAATATTAAAATGGATCTTCAAGACGTGGGATGGGGCCATGGACTGGATTGAGCTGGCTCAGGATAGGGACAGGTGGCGGGCTCCTGTGAATGCGACAATGAACCTCCGGGTTCCATAAAATGCGGGAAATTTCTTGACTAGCTGAGAAACTGTTAGCTTCTGAAGAAGGCCTCTGCTCCATGGACTTAGTTAGTTAGTTAGTTAGTTAGTTAGTTAGTTAGTTAGTTAGTTAGTTAGTTAGTTNTTAGTTAGTTAGTTAGTTAGTTAGTTAGTTAGTTAGTTAGTTAGTTAGTTAGTTATTCTTTATTTAAGAACAAATATCTTAATTAAAACGCATTGCATTATACGAGTAACAAATCATTATTTAGACAGGTGTGAAAGAAAATACCTTTGCAAATTCTTAAAGCGACTAAACGAAGAAAACCACAAAGACCTGCCCGGAACAGTTGAGATTTGTCGCCAACAGTCCTTGCCGTACTAACGTATAAGACGATATCGTCTTCCCACCTAAGGCAATGTTTCTGAAGAGATTTCCCTTCACGAATTTCTCCAAACTAAGCTGTGAATATCTTATTTTTGATTCCACGCCTACATATCGCTTCCATTCCACCTGCCTTTACTTTAATACCGCATTTGGTAAACCAAATAACTTCAAATTATAAAGCCCATCCATTTTGTAATCTTACCCCTTCCTCTGTTACGTCATCTTCGGTCAAAATTATGCTTCCATAATTTTGTTCTGAGATCCCCTCAAATATCGTTAAGGTAAAGAAGGCAATATTTGCTAGATTTGAGGTTCTCATAGCGTTGCTAATAAAGACTGTAGTCAACCCGGAAATGCCTTGTAGACTGAAGTCCCTACATCTAAGAACGTCACGGAAAAGTATTGGACTGCCCTGAAGATGGAGGTAGCACGCTGTTCTAAAACGTTCGTATATCAGTCTACACCGCCTTATACCCCCTACAATACTGATTTTTTGGGGGGGTTGAGAAGGGACGCAGCAGATGCTACGGATGCACCGCAGCCTTGAGGCTTATTGTGCAGCCCTATGATGAAGATGAACATTAAGCTTTCTTTATTAAACCGGCAGGTCGCGGGTTCGATTCCCGATGGTGTCAGTGGATTTTTTCTTTGGCATAATACTGTCGGTCGCACTATGGCCCTGGGGTCGACTCAGCCTCTAACAAAAATGAGAACCAGGAATATTTCCTGGAGGGTAAACGCGGCCGGTGCGTAGGGCTGACAACCTTACCACCTTCATGTGCCGACTGTCTAGAAATCTGGGAGCTTCAACCTCCTGGAACCCTAAGGGCCTGTCCAGGCCTGTAATGGGACTGCTTTACCTTATTTCCCCCAGTAACTGAGCACCGCTGGAATGCAATTAATAGGGGAAAACCGAAATACCCGGGCAAAAACCTGTCCCACTGCCATTTTATCCACCAAAAATCCCACACGGACTGACTGGGGATCGAGCCCGGCCCTCCGTGGTGGAAGGCGGGAGACTAACGGCCTCAGCCACGGCACGGCCTCCAGACTGGCACCTTAATCATAACATTGTTTCACTGCACAGAAGTGCACATCTGTGTCTCCCAGTGTAACAGCATTATTCATATGTTGCATCTACTTGGATTAAGAAGCGGGGGCAATTAAAATGTAATTAACTATTTTAAATTTGCTAGTAGTTGTGAAGACTAATGACTGTACTAGTTAACCGGGCAGAAAGCTATGATTTATTAAATGATCTCCTACCCTCTTCTTGCGTTTTGAAGTTCCTGGCGAAATTAGATATTGAGATGTGTGTTTGATTATCCAAAACAAGCAAAGAAAGTCGTGTTAGAAACCTCTATACTCATTTAAATATTCTACAACTATTTTAAACCTTGTAGCTTCAGACACGCCACTTGCAGGTACTAATATCTGGTATCTACTTAACATTCAATTAATATACTGAACCAACAAGCCCCTGTATTATATATTTATTTTATTTACTGGAGCTAGATATGAGTTATATGAATCCGCACCAGCATTAACGGTGTGCTGTCTTCACATAGCTTGACGGTTGCGTGAAATTTTACTCTCTTTACCATTTCCAAATTGTTACTCTAAATTTACTTACCTACCTTACACTTACGTATGCTTTCCTCGTAATTTCGTCTGTTTCACTTACACGCCGTTCTTCCACATACACTTAAGCCTTAATAAATATTTTCCTACCAAATCTACAGCCTCAAGTAAATTATGCCAGAAACAACTGACATCTCACAAACTATAATGTATCAGTTTACAATGCTGTAATGTAAGTGGAATTTCAACCCTCCACTCTCAGCCAACAGTCTGAAATTTGGAGTGCATATATTTTAAGTTTTCGTTATCTCTTCGCAAATTTCACTGACCAGGATACCCATATAGACGATAATAAGCTATCACTGTATGTCCTTAAGTCTCTTTAAATTCTCATCATATACAAAAATGTGTAAGCAAACAGTTGTAAATCTGTACATCTCACTCATTCTCAGGCACGGGGGCGTTTTAGTGTTTTTAACTTTTTAAAAAGTGGGTTTAACTTGAATCATATTTAAAGACTCGTTCCGTACCGCGCAGTAAACACACTCCGTCTCGGTTATAAAAACCAATCAGTTAATGCTGTATAGGGAAATAATCGCTGTTTGTTCTGAGATCCACACAAAACACATAAATACACTGTGTGTGCAGAACGTAGAATTGTTGAATGTTAAACCTGGTGGTACGTAAAGTAACCACTGGGCTTTAAAACGGCTAACTAGAGAGCACATTCACCAGGACAGTCTGCGGAGCTAAATGTTCAGTAGTGTATTCTAATGTGCGTTAAAATCCACAAAAATAATACGTAAAATTAAGATAATAAAGTAACTAATCCTACAAGTTCTGACAAACCAATTGTGAATGTACACCAATGAAAAGGATTCAATGGTGAATCGAAACATATCTGGTATTGAAGAATAAAAATGCCATTAAATTAAATAATTTGGCTCATTTCGATGGAAAAAACTAACGCATTAATTGCTACAAGCACCCGGTAGATATGAACACAACTAAAATACAATCACGGAGTTTGATGTGGACACTTCTACGACTCTCTCAACGTCTGTGTTTCTTGCCCACTGCGCGCTGCGGCAGTACAACTGTGTGTGCTCTAAATGCTGTTCCCAAATCGAAGAAGTGGAAGAGATGGACCAAAAGAGAAACTAACTTGGCTTCCAAGAAGTTCCAAATTTTACACCGTGGATTCTTCATATGGAGAAACACGTAGGTGAAAAACCTTGGCTACGCCGCCGACCGGGTTCGCGTGATTTACGCCATACGCGGGAGAAGCTTTACGAGGCTGAAGCGACAATAACTCTGGACATGCCCCGTCGTGCTTGGGTCGAAATCGAATACCGCTTGGTTGCCTGCAAGGCTACAGACGCTGCTCACACTCGGATTCTTTAATAGTGGCAGCAAAAGTCAGGTTTTCTCCCGACATTTAAAAGAATTACAGTCGAACCCGGTTATAACGACATCGGTTTATACGACACCTCGTCTATAGCGTCAGATATTCTGTGGAACGAATTAACTCCTCAATGTTAACCATCAAATTACACTCCTCGGATATAAAGCATTCGTTTATAACGACACAAAATATTCAGTCCCTTTCATGACGTTATAACCGAGTTAGTCTCAGTTTGGTTTTACTTTATATTTCACAACTTAAAGCGTCTTAAATGTATGGAGTTCTCTTCAGAGGCATTTTGTTTTTATCGTCTGTATCTAACAACTTCCATACTCCAAATCTCTCGTCCTCCTAGTACGAAATAAACCTACGCAATAATTCGTGGAACCTGGTATAAACAACAAGCCATTAGTGGCCACTGTACCTATCCAAATCTACTTCTGTGTTACTGCAGTCAGCATAGTGACTAGATTACAACGGGCAAGTACGAGCAATCCTGGTTCGCTTCCCTGTAAGGGCAATAAAAGCTTCTCAACTCCGAACCATCTATACTGCCTCTGAGGCCCCGACAGCTTACTATCGAATCAGTACCGGGAGCCCCTTTGCACGCGGTAAAATGGCCGATGCATGGAGCTGAAAGCTCACCCTGTGTCTAGTTCCGAGGTTAAGACTAAGTAGATCTATACATCTACTCCCCCCTCATGATTTCATTGTGTGGACTGGGACAAATTTACATTCCATTTATAACATACTGTGGCCGTGCAAATTTCAGAGATAGAAGCGATCTAATAGAGGAACCGGAAATATCTTGTTTCAAATATTTAAAGAGAGCTATTGTCTATGGGCAGAATGATCATGACGCTGAAGGTCAAACAACATGGAGACGGCGCAAAGGTTAGGTTCGTTTCTGTCGAACTACTGAACCACCGCAAATGTACGTGAATTTCTGGAATAGCCCATCAATCTGACTAAAATTACGCGACAGACATGATTTGTGTCTTAAATATTACAAACATGGCGATAATTTGTAAATTTGAGGCTATGTCTGATAAATGTAAGGCAGTTTAACCTTTTAAAGCCTAGCGGTAACTTTACGTACCACCAGGTTTAACATTAAAAAATTCTACGTGGTGCCCACATTGCGTTTATGTGTTTTGTACGGATCTCAGAACAAACAGCAACTTTTGCCTTATAAAACATTAAGAGACTGGTTCTTATAACCGAAGTGGAGAGTGTTTACAGCGCGGGACGCACTGAGTCCTTATATAAACAGATTACCATTCGTCTTTACAGGGTTACAGTTGCAAAGAAGCAACAACTACATACATGAAGGGACAAATAATTGTAAAAGAGTTAACTAATCCCTCTCCTCGCGATTAAGGCATATACAGGGAACAGAGTTATAGCTCCACTCATTCTCACTCTCGGTACTAGATGGACGTGAGTGGTCAAATTCACGCCCCGGCCGCTTTAGCCCCAGGAAACAAAGACCCTACCCATTCAATAAGAGTCTGCATGAGCCAAAGAGCCGGTCTGGACATTTCGCCCACACCGGCATTTGAAACCCATACCCAGCAGTCCCGTAGCTTGGTCTCTATACCAACTACGCTATTCCGACTCCATAATTAATTGCAGATTTATTAATTTGCTTTACCCGTTGGTCTCAAGATACAGAAGGACATGAAGAAATGTCTGAAGGTATTCCAGGTGTCCGCCGCGGTGTAAATAAGATCGTAGCTTTTCTGTAATGTCACGCAGCGTAGAGTGGTAGTTAACGACGTTTCGGGACAACCTATCAGTCCTGTCTTCAAGTGTAAAGCAGTTCAAGGAGACCCTTGAAGCTGGGACCGATAAGTTGTGCCGACACGTCGGTAACTACCAATCTACGCTGCGTGACATCTCAGAAGACAGTAGATCTTATTCCAGGAGCTTGCATTTTCTCAGCTTACATAAACCAAACAAAGACAAAACACTTAAGAAACCAAAAATGGGGTGCAGTGTTTATGAATCCTTACAATTCCAAACATATTTTGTTAAAGGCAATAAAAACCTTCAATGAAAGGCGAGGCTAGAACTCAAAAAACTGTTCGAATCAGAATAACATTTTTCTGTTGGTGCCAATTAATCTGCCATCTATACACACACACACACACACACACACACACACACACACACACACACACTTTCCCTCCCTTATGGTTAGAGGAAGCAGTAATAAAAAGTACAGTAGGTAGGTAATGTTCAAAAAATATTTGTCGTGTGGCTGTGAAAATCCATTCACACCTGGCCGCTAAACTGTCAGACCATGAAGGAGCGTTTGTGTTGTAGCAGAGGGGGAGCAGAAGCGTTTCAGCTACAGACTGACCTCCGGTAATAAATAAAACCTCCCGCAACAAAGCAACCACCCTCTCATGTCTGACCACAAAAATGAGTACAGTACAACTTTACAGCAGAGACAGCTCAGTCAGTATACTAAACAGATAATACGTTGCACGTCTAAAGAACCGCGGTTCGATTTCCGACACAAGCATGAGAATTTATCACATCCAAAGTTCCCAGACAGGCACTTGGGCCAATCCAGCATGCTAATCAACGCGTACCGGGAACGATTTCCCTTGGGATAAAACGGGAGAAGCTGGAAGCTGACCACTCAGTCCCATCTAGTGACGAGATTAACCCTTTAAAGAGGAAGCGTATCTGTTTTATATAAGGACTCAGTGCGTACCGCGCAGTAAACACTCTCCACTTCGGTTATAAAAACCAGTCTCTTAATGTTTTATAAGGCAAAAGTTGCTGTTTGTTCTGAGATCCGTACAAAACACAAAAACGCAATGTGGGCACCACGTAGAATTTTTTTATGTTAAACCTGGCGGTATGTAAAGTTACCGCTAGGCTTTAAAAGGTTAAGAATAAGTGAAGCTACATCTCTACTCACGTTTATGCCTCCATGGGTTAGACAAGGACAGCTTTACATTTACTGCAAGGGTTTGCTGAAAAGGATGTTTGTAAAAATGAGTTTAGGGCTGACTTATGCATACCTCGCTTTAGAAAACTATATTTGTTGATATAAAGGCAATGTTTTCCTTGTCCATCCCATGAAAGAATATTGGGGTATAGAGGTATAGCTCCACTTATTCTGAGCCTCGGCGCTGGATGGAGATGTCGACTTCACGCCTGGGCCATTGCACCCCCGGGGAAAGTAAAGCGGTGCCCATTGCATAGGAAGCACGGCGGACCCCAGAGCTGGTCTTAACGTTTCCGAGAAAAGAAAAATTTCAAAATATTTATTAATATATTTTCCTAAACATCACTGTAAGTCAACTCATCAAGCAAGCTGGTTCAAGCGGTAACAGCATGGTACCTTCAGAAAGCAGCGTTCCATTTGAAAAGCTAATAACAGCTCATTTAGCCAAGAGATTCCCGCATTTTATGCAATCTGAAGGTACATTAGCGTGTCCATGACAGCACCACGCTGATCACTATCCCAAAGCAGAAAAATCCAAACCAAACCATCCTATCCTAGTTCTTTAACCCTTTAAAGACGAAGCGTATTTGTTTTATATGAGGACTCAGTGGGCACCGCGCTGTAAACACTCTCCACTTCGGTTATAAAAACCAATCTCTTAACGTTTTATAAGGGAAAAGTTGCTGTTTGTTCTGAGATCCGTACAAAACACATAAACTCAATGTGGGCACCACGTAGAATTTTTTAATTTTAAACCTGGTGGTACGTAAAGTTACCGCTAGGCTTTAAAAGGTTAAGATACATTTTAATATTACCCTCCCATCTACGTCTAGGTCTTCCAACTAATCTCCTTCCGTTTTCTTTCCAAAAATTCTGTATGCATCGCGTGGTTTTAAATAGTTTTAGAAAAAAATTAACATGTTTACACAGAAATATTGTAGAAAGAAGCCAGCAGTTACAGAATACTCTGGGCTGCATGTGTGCCACGCTTCCTGCTTGCTGAGACTGGTTACTTATAATGCATATAAACCTGATAGAATTAATACTGTTAAGGCAGAGTTTACAAATGCCCCTGAAGATAAATACGTAGTCTTCATCTCCTGTTTATTCGCATTACCCTGGACACAGAGAAAGATGACAAAGCTCAGAGTCAGCTATGTGGGTAGCTATGTAATCCATTCGTCATGCTACCTATTCTACATAACGTTCGCGTGCCTAAAGAGAGGGAAAGAGAGGGAAAGCAGTTCCAAAATTCCTTTGGAAATCGACACCCTTAAATGCCTTCTCCTTTATCTAAAACGATTAAGTCCGTTGACCTTTAACGGATCCTAAATTTTATAATTTACCTATCCATTTGTTTAAAGGCAAAAATAAAGTTGGCTCTAGCGTCAACGTCTCTTTCATACGGGAATGCCTGCTTTAAATTTCTCTCAAGAAAAATGAGAGGATATTACCCTAAACTAAGCAAAACGATATCATATTCATGATTCATTATTACAAAATCATTCATTGTTACAGGATAGCCTAAGTCACTGACAGAGTATTGAAATAAAATACAAAATACAGGCAAATCTGAACATGCCTTCCTAAACAACTTCTTGCTTTAGATGTCTACTATCACCGTTCATACAAACACTACTACACAGAAAAACGATAACAATAAAAGCCAAACTAAATAATCTCTTACGCCACGCATAAACGAAGCTCTGTCCAGACCATGGGTGCGCTGTTACCTGGTGGTGCTATGTTAACTTGAAATGCTATTTGGTTTCCATGGCAACCACACAAATAACTGTGTGGTGTCACGCACAAACCAAGCTCTATTCTAACCATGAATGTGTTGTTATTTGATGGTAATGTGTTAACTCGAAATGCCATTTGGTTTCCATGGCAACCAAAAAACAACCCTGTGGCCTCATGCACAAACCAAGCTCGATCGTCATCACGGCAACCACGGTGTGACTCACGCGGTCACACACACAAGTGTATTATATATATATATATATATAGGCAGATTTTTGCTTTATACAGGAGGATAATATTAAAATCGATCATAGAAGCGGATTATAACGACGAAGTGTGACATGAGTGACTCAGAATCTTATTTAATGGCAAATTGAATTTGGGATTGAATTTTGGGTCCGGATGCTCGAAGTGTTACTTACTGCTCATATTCCATCCCTCGAATTTAACCATATTTTCTATCGTAAATTCTCTTATTCAGCTTAAAAATGCTTAAACGTTCATTTACACTCACACGCTTTGTGTCCACCTTATAACCTCACACTACCAATATTTCTCAAGCAGTCGGTTCTGTAATTTTTCTTTTCGTTTTCTTACGCCCTGTCTTCACCCACATTACATCTACAAGGACATCGGGAAGAGGTGGTAATATCTATAGCCATATAAACCTTCAAGTCTTATTTCAGTTTAATTATACAACATTCGGTAGCCAACATAATTCAAAGCCTGCAACATGTTCAATAATTTCTTTATTTACAACATTTTAATCAGCGGCCTCCGGGCCGATGCTTCAACCTGATACTCACCGACACTCAGCGGCCAGAAGGCTGAGATGTAACGGGGGTCAGTAACTACCGGGCTGTCAGATGTGTTTCTAACATGTCACCACACTAAATTAATTTATCGGATCACACCCATTTATCATATCATCATTGAGCCAAAATGTTTCATGCAATCGACTTCTCCATTTCTTCTTCCCTTCACATACAAATTTCAATAATAATAATAATAATAATAATAATAATAATAATAATAATAATAATAATAATAATAAAGCAATCCCATTACAGGACTGGACAGGCCCATAGGGTTCCAGGAGGTTAAGGCTCCCAGATTTCTACACAATCGGCACTTGAAGGTGGTAAGGTTGTAAGCCCTACGCACCGGTCGCCTTTACCCCGCAGGAAATATTCCTGGTACTCATTTCTGTTAGAGGCTGAGTCGACCCCAGGGCCATAGTGCGACCGGCAGGATTATGTCAATGAAAAATTCCAATCGGGAATCGAACCCGCGACCTTCCGGTTTGTAGCGCAGTGCCTCAACCAACTGCGCCACAGCGGCCCCTACTACTACTACTACTACTACTACTACTACTACTACTACTAATAATAATAATAATACCGCCATTTCCCACGTATCTATCAACGTGTCCGTGTCAGGTCACAGGCGGTTATTCCGTGGCCTCTCACAGCGGAGGATATAAATCGAACCATGGGCGATTCGTTGTCGAAGAAGGTGACACTGGGACAGGTTTCTATCCAGGCACTCCCGCTTTCTTCTAACACTATCATTCCACCAATGCTCCATACTTACTCATACACCAATCACAGACTTTTGTCATGTCAGCAACTGGGATCGCCATTAAATGACGCTTAAAGTAGGTAAACTCAAGTCTCTATTTTTAGCTTCGTTACTGTTTTTTACAGTTTTCGTTTGTAAGGCCGCCATGTTGGTATCGTCGCATTAACGAATACAGAAAGAATACGAGTTGCTCAGTACACATATTCACAAATGGTTAACATACCACCGATGTCGGTAGCTCGCTGACCAAAATTAAAATAACTTGATACGCTAAGAGTATGTTTGCACAGACTGAACTACGGCGCTGCGACATATTGGTGGGCCTAGTGCGCCGCATTATTTTTTGTTAGACAAATACGCGGCACGTAACTTCATTAAATACCTCATTAAGCGAGCAATGGAAGTCGAGTCTGCACAGGTCGCCACAGGCGAGGCGTGACCTCACTCAGGGTAGGCGCTTTGTTCGGGTATTGGAAAAAGCTAGACGCCGACTTGTCCCTATGTCTAAGCACAGCGCCATGCACATACGAGTATATACAGACTGCATGCTCTAGACGTTTTACTCCCGCACCATTTGGATACGGGTTTGTATGAGAGGGCAGGGCAGAGCTGGTACGAAGTGATAGCGAAGACAAAAATGTCCGTCTTATGGAAAACAACACTGACAAACATATTCTGCGGGTTTGTTCGAAATATGGTCACATGATTTAAACGTTCTGGAATAACAGTTCCATAACTTCGAAATACTGACTTTGAAGGAAGAGATTGGAAGGACATGCAGCATAAGCAAGTATATAAATAAGTAATATATAAAATAAATAATACATGTAAGGAAATCAAATATTTTGGATGGAAAAAAATCAGCGAAAATCGACTGGAGGAAGAACTACTCCTATGGATATGACTGTAATTAACCCTTTAAAGACGAAGCGTATCTGCTTTATACAAGGACTCAGTGCGTACCGCGCTGTAAACACTCTCCACTTCGGTTATAAAAATCAGTCTCTTAATGTTTTATAAGACAAACGTTGCTGTTTGTTCTGAGATTCGTACAAAACACATAAAAGCAATGTGGGGACCACGTAGAATTTTTTAATGTTAAACCTGGTCGTATGTAAAGTCACCGCTAGGCTTTGAAAGGTTAACATTACTATATATCTTAGATGACGACAATGCGAAATATTTTCTTCTGTATCATTTTAGAGCCCAACACTGGACTTTTGTAAATACGGCGATGAACCTTCAAGTTTCATAAGGCCTGCAATTCCTTTAGTGGTACAAACAACAGTACTATTGGTACAAACAACAGTACTATTGGTACAAACAACAATACTATTGGTATAAACAACAATACTATTGGTACAAACAACAGTACTATTGGTGCAAACAACAATACTATTGGTACAAACAATACTATTGGTACAAAAAACAGTACTATTGGTACAAACAACAATACTATTGGTACAAACAACAGTACTATTTTCAAGTAAGACTCCCACCATGGCGGTAGTAGACTAGGTGCTATTTTGCTTGATTGTTTGATCGGTTGGTCAACTAGTCAACGCGTTTGTGGTTGTTTCATCGGAAGGTTAGTTCATCTGTCCGTCAAATATCGGTAATTTGGTCGGTTTATCCTCGGATCAGAATTCCACCCTATTTAGCTACTGTTTGTCACTTAAAATAAACAAACAGACGTCTGTCATGCTGACTTACTGAAAGTACATTTACAATGACGGGAGTTCTATTAACCAGTCACAACCTAGCAGTTGTGGGCCGGGACAGCGCAGTCGGTATAGAGACTCGCTACGGGTTGGACGGTCCGGGGATCGAATCCCGGTGGGGGCGAGATTTTCCGAAGCCTTTCAGACCGGCCCTGGGGCCCACCCAGCCTCCTGTACAATGGGTACCGGGTCTCTTTCCTGGGGGTAAAGCGGCCAGGGCGTGGGGCTAGCCACCCCATCCCCTCCTCGTGCCGAGGCCCACGAACGAGTAGAGCTATACCTCCACTCCCCCTCTTGGGCCCTCAGGGCCTGTTATAGGGTGAACCTTTACCTTACTTCACAGCCTAGCAGTTGATGTACATATCACAACGTTTAATATTCACAAAGTCTACATTCTGCCCACACAATGCATTTACATGTTCTTTATGGATCTTAGAACAAACAGCGATTATTTCCTTACGTAGAATTAAGCGATTAGTTTTATAACAAAGACTGAGTGTTTACCATGCGGTACGAACCGAATCTTTAAACATAATTCAGGTTAATCATAGTCTTTAAGGAGTTAAATCCTCAGCATCCTATCTGCTTTCAAAGACACACTGGTCAACCTCTTGTGTACACAGCTGCACTGACAGTTTGTCACTTCTTAGAAACAGAGGCGATAACTCAGCTATACCTTACGTTCATGGAACAGATCAGTTACGTTGAATGGAGACATTCTGTTGCTCTATTTCACATACATACGTGGTCTGGAAACGGATGAAGATAGATACATTAGAAGTCATGATGACCGTACGCTAAACTCCTAACATGGCGATGTTTAAACTTAAAAACAGATGCTCAAATGTTAACTTAAAACCATTTATCTGTTACCACAACAAAAAAAAAACAAGACAGTTTAAAAAGTATCGAATTTACATCAGTGACAGCATCAGCATGTGCATGTAATTTACAGGGCTCACACAAGTATTCTGTTGATAGGGTGGTTCTCGTTTAAATTTGCGTTAACGATACGCCGTTTTCCGAGGTGAAATCGAAACCTGTTCAACATGCATGCAGTTCCTATGTACTGAATCCTACCCTATATGAAGTGCTTGCACGCAATGCCGTTTCATCGAGGAATATCTCCAGCTTTCACAATTTATCTCAGCCAGCATTCCAACACCGTAACCTACTTTAATATGTACCATGTCCGTGCAGTGTATCATAGGAAATAATAACGCCAACTAATGCACCAAAAAATATATAATTTTATTCTTAAAAGTCTCCTACATGTTTCGACCCTGCTGGGCCATCTTCAGGGAGAATAATATTGATACACTATTGTTGCGTTTATATAGTTAACTGAGAATGTGCCCTGGGTTTCATCCATTTGAGAGGTATCGCGTAAAAGTCTCTTACATGTTTCGACCCTGCTGGGCCATCTTCAGGGAGAATAATATTGATACACTATTGTTCCGTTTATATAGTTAACTGAGAATGTGCCCTAGGTTTCATCCATTTGAGAGGTATCGCGTAAAAGTCTCTTACATGTTTCGACCCTGCTGGGTCATCTTCAGGGAGAATAATGATACACTATTGTTCCGTTTATACAGTTAACTGAGAATGTGCCCTGGGTTTCATCACGTACCCGATTCCTCTCAAACGGAGGATGAAACGTAGGGCACATTCACACTTAACTACAAAAACGCAACCATAGTGTATCAATATAATTCTCCCTGAAGATGGCCCAGCAGGGCCGAAACATGTAGGAGACTTTTACGAATAAAATTATATATATTTTGGTGCATCAGTTGGTGTTATTATTTCGTACCGCAACCTACGTACGTTACGTGGAAACAGCAGTAGGACCTTGCAGGGTAGGAGGAAAGTCTGTAAATTTTATTTCCATTAAAGTATTTCAGTCACGTCTGGTGATGATTAAATTTGTTAGCTTTGTGGACTTTTTCAATCGCTTAATGTATTAAAAGCTAATATAACTGCATGCATTACTATTAGCTTCAATATATTAGACGATGGAAAAAGTCCACAAATTTAATTATTTGTGACATACCCCATCGCCAAAACTTTGGAGAAAAATACTTTAAGAAGACTTTATAACTACCATGCAATACGTTTTATAGATTGTTTCTTAGCGAACTGTCATTCTGTAAGATTAATTTTCAACAAGCAATTACATACAGAATACAGAAAAAACTACTTTTCTACTGCACAGGGTTCTAGTGGTAAAAATCCTACTTTTTTAACTTCTGAAGACTAAAAAATGGAAGTAGTTTCTATCCAATACTCCACGATTTGGAGCAGAGCTTTTTGCAAGGTTCACAGGCTTCGCCCGTTTGTCCTTCTGGTAAAAGCAACATGGAGATGAATACGAGTCTGGAGCATTGACGGAAAGACAATGACAGGGGAAAAACTGAAATACTCAGAGAAAAAAACCTGTCCCAGTGCCACTTCATACACCACAAATCGCATACGGACCGGCCTGGGATCGAACCCGGGCCTCCGCGGTGACAGGCAGGAGCCATGGCACAGACTACTGAATACTGAAATTAAACTAAACTGTATAAAACAATTCAGTTCGTACCTCACAGAGAAAGCAGTGTGCTTGCATTAAAGAGATCATCAGTAAATGTTGTGTACGGAAATAATGGCCGTTTGTTGTTAGAATCATACGAAATACATCGATATACTGTGTGAGAAAAACGCAGAGGTTTTAGTGTTAAGCTTGGCGGTAAGTATACTGACCACTAGCCGTTAAATGGTTAAAGTCATAAGTTATTATTCAGCAGGTACTGTATCTCATGAAATTCGGTACGAATAAACCAAATTACACACAGGAATTCCTTACCTTAACATGTTAAGCAACACAAAAACATTACACACGAACTTCTGTAATAACCTACGTAGTCTGGCAGCATAAAGATCTAAATATGCAGGAGAATTAATGACGACAGGAGTCAATACTATTTCCTACATGAATTTTAATGGTTCATGTATACCGAGGTTAGTGTCATATGGAGATAAGCAATGTAAATTTATGACCAACCGGAATTTATCGTCTGCTCAAAACTGAATCCTCGACGAGCCAGAGCGTTTTCATTGACTGCAATTCCCATCAAGGGTCAAGCTTGTCCCTTGAAGATGGGACAGATACGCTGTCCCTAAACGTCGGTAACTAACTACCAATCTACGCTGCCTAACGTCTCAGAAGCGAAGAGACCACATTTACACCGCGGCGGAAGCCTAAAATCACGCACATTGCAATTTGTATTAGTATTAGTAGTAGTAGTAGCAGTAGTAGTAGTAGTAGTAGTAGTAGCAGCAGCAGTAGTAGTATCAGCAGCAGCAGGAACAGTATTTCCATTCGAGATGAGGATATTACAGAAGAACACAAACTGTCTGCATGACATTTGCTTGCCGGACATAACCTCAAAACTACTGTAGACAAGGCGTCAGGGAATGTTGGTTTATAAATAACAGGTTATTTCAAGAGGTATTTCACTGTGTTTCTAATCTATTTACATGCCACATTCCCACTGCCTGGCACAAACATGGCATCAGATATTGCCTTCAAACACAAAGCCAAATATAAATTTAAAGCAGCTACAACATCGTTTCCCATTCAACACAAACTCAAGAAAAGCCGTAAATGTATGTGTTAACACGTAACTTCTGCATCCTTTATCAAGCGACGATAGTGCCACCTCCATAATCGACAATTCTGTCCCATAATTAGGTTAGATATCAATATCTATGGTACGTGACCGAGCGCGTACTGAGAATTTAGTTGAAAATTTCACATACGTAGCCGCCTCGTAGCCTGCAGCTGGGTTAGGAATGTGAGATGCCTGGAGCAAGGTGCCGGTCGGGCCGGACGGTGAGCAGGCACCAGCCAGACACCGAACTGAACTGGCCTCAGGGCCAGTAGGTACAACCTGGTCTGCCTCGCCGCGGCAGGGTGATACCCGACCGCTTGTATTACAATATTCTTGTGAGCAGAGTTACCGCTTCAGTCCTCGCAAAATTTCTAGCTTCTTAGGACACACACGTAGAACTACTACACTTTGATGATGTGACGTCAAAACGCATTTACAGTGACGTCACATGTCTTGTAATTATAAAACTGACATGTTTCATACCGACAACGTAAGGCTGCGTTACTGTCAGAGTACTTAGTTGTGATACATGGCAGAAGTGCATGTAAATAACAATGTGTATTCCGTCTGACACAACCTATATTTATTATTTTTCAAACACTACACGTTTCGATAAAGCTGATCGTCATCAGGCGTTTGTTTATAAAAAAAAACTTAAAATGCAAAGTAAAAATGTAAAATTTTGCGAGCCCTCATAAATGACAAAAAATGTATAAAATATGAAATATAAATTACAATCAACTTGTAATCCTTGTGCAGTGTCATTAAACAAGAACGGTGTGGGGCACAACCCAAAAGTTACAATTAAAAAAAAATTAGTAAATTTAAAGATTTAGGATGCCAGTTTCTACTGAAGTATCAAAATGACGATAGGAACTGCCCTTCCTTTCCACATCTGAACCCACAGTATGGTCCATTATCATTTACGTAAGTCTATATACACAACGTAATGGAAAGCGTCAAATTGAGAAATACACATTTCAGTCTCATAGAAAAGAATCAGTCACAACCAACTTTATTTATCTCTTTATTTAGAGAGTTCGAGCAACCGGTTTCGGCCTAGTAGGCCATCACCAGACCGAAACCGGCTGCTTGAAATCTCTAAATAAAGAGATAAATAAAGTTGGTTGTGACTGATTCTTTTTTGTGAGATCGAAACATACGCCAACGGAGATGTTAAATATCAAACACATTTCAGTGTCACACATTTTACAATACTGATTTCACCTATTATCAATAAACTCATAAATTACGTTCATGTTGCCGATTTCTTTTGCAGAAACTGACTGTACGTAAACTGGTCAATACATTTCCCCACCCCAGAGTACACAGACTTTCCAAAAATCTAGGTAAAGCAATCCCTGTACAGGACCGGACAGGCCCTGATGGTTCCAGGAGGTTGAGGCTCCCATATCTCAATAAACTCGGCACATGGAAGTTGTCAGCCTTACGCACCAGCCGCCTTTACCCCCCAGAAAACATCCCTGGTACTCATTTCTTTTAGGGGCTGAGTCGACCCCAGGGCCGCAGTGCGGCCGGAAGGATTTTGTCAGTGAAAAATCCCAGTGACCCCATCAGGAATTCAAACCGCCGCTTGCAGCGCAGCGCCTCAACCAACTGAGCAACCGCGTCGGCCAGTCTTGTTGAGAGGTGGACTATGCTGGGCACCAAGCCTAAAATCAAGAAAACCCAGATCCTGAAGAATCGGGTAATAAGTCCCCCCCACAACGTCAGTAAATTATAATGTGGACACGGCGTTGTTTCCATAGAACCTTACTGCGAGTGCGATAAGTCATGTTTATAATGCACTAATTATAAATTAAACGCCAGCGACGTCGTACATTTCTATTAACAGATCAATAAACTGAAAAATGATTAATGAAATACTGTTAATCGGTTAAAATATTAATCTACTGACAGCCCAAATAATTTTAATACACTGCCTTTTTATTTAGTATATATATTCTTTTTTGCCTTATAACACTGAATTCATTATAGTTTAAATTAAGACGCTTGTGTTTTATTTTCACTGCCCTTAATTGAAGCAGGAAATACCGATCAATAAATGAGTTTTTGCACAGCAATGTAACTCGAGTTCTGAACACATTTTCCACATACCTTAACACCAAATATCTCATATAAAGACTAAACACGGCTGAAAAGACAAGAGAACAACTCAAATAGCAGCTTTTTCTGCGTACGGAGGCAGCTTTTGCATAACACGTTTAAATTAATTCGTGTTAAGTCGGGATAGGATGCCAGAACTGTGGAACCAGTCGCTGAAGGCACAGGTCACGAAACATAAGTGGACCTCGGTGGGGCGACTATTTCCTTAGTTATTCGTAGACAAAGATGACATGTAACGGAACAACTTGGTGTTATTTCAGGTTTTCACAGAGTTGTAAATAAGGACTACAGCCTTCTCGGATATAATGCCTTGTTAACTGGTAATTTTCAGACATTTAGGAGCAACTTACCGCCTCCATCTTCAGGGTAATATTATCAATCAACACTCAACAAATCTTCACACCTTTAGAAACAATTTTGCTTCCTTATTTCCATATCTTTACCACCTTCACTTCTAATTTTCTCTCTTTCAAACTCATTCCCCCCTCTTCTTTCCATGCCTATTATACATACGCTTTCTTCCCCTTTGTTTTCTCTTCACGGTCCTCCTTGTCCAGTGTCCTAACCCATTAACTGCGCATTCTGAATGTCAAGAGGAAGCACAAAGACGCTGGTAGGTCACGGCACAGTGAAGTCTACTTGGTTAGCTATTGCATTTGGCTGTTATACGTAGAGGGCAGAGACCAATCTGAAGGTAGTTACAGACCTTTGAGTCGAAACAAAATACTTGTCTGGAAAACTACTCTGTAATTAAAATCCATTACATGAAAGCCGGATTGCACAGCCAAGAAAATCTTACACATCGGTCTACCTAGAAGTGGAACGGGCGCATGCGTGATTACGAACCCACAGACATTATACGTCAGAAAATTCGTGGCTAGTCTTTCTTCTTTTCTTTCTCTCTATCATTCCTCCTTTCTCAATTCATGCGTTTTTCTTTGCTCATTCTATTTCGCTGTTTATTTATTATTCCCTTTCAATGTGCACAGGTTTTTGGTGGGGAAACCTGAAGAAAAGCGACCACTTTGAAAACCTAGGTGTCGATGCCAGGATAATATCAAAATAAACCTTTCAAAAAAACGCTGATATGGCGCAGAATGACTTCACCTGGTTCAGAATAGAGAAAGTTTGGCTAACCCTTGTGAACGCCATAATTAACAATCGGGTTGTTCCAAAAAAATAGGGGAATTTCTTGACCAGCTGGGGTACTATTAGCTTCTCAAGAAGAACGCTGCTTCGTGGAGTTAGTTATCCGTCTTCATTTCTTTTTTTTTGTTTATTCTTTGCTATTTTTTAATCGGTCTTCCTTAACCACCACCTTTTGTCACCTTTTCATCTTCTTTTCTCCATCTTCTACGTTAATGTGGTCAAAGAAAGAAAGAAAGAAAGAAAGAAAGAAAGAAAGAAAGAAAGAAAGAAAGGCAAAACAAAGCTTGTATCGAAGAAGCGTTGTCCGTGTAGTTTCCAATGGCCTGTCTTCACCTAACTTTTTCGACTGTTTGTGCCCTACCACCTTGACTTAATAATCTAAGGACTTAATTACCAGCCGTTACATTATGCTGACCCCTGTTTGCTGTTAGTTGCTAGTGTATCGTTTATTTAATGAGCCTTAATTACACATCAGTATGACAACTGAATACTAAGTCCGTAGTACAGGGAAGCGGTTCTTGAGGAACTGACAGTTATTTAACCGGTCAAGAAGTTACCTACGTTTATGGAACTCGGGAACGTTTATCGCCGCGTTCCAAAAATCAATCTATATTCTAATATTATCCTTCTATCTATGTCTTTATGTCCTAAGTGGTATTTTCAACTCAGGATTGCAATCAAACCAAATTTTCGTTCAACCATAAATGTAGTGCTGTACATCTGCCTCTGAAAGCAATCAACTTCCAGGTATAGGGTAACAGTACACAAGGAACATTTACAGAGAAGACTAACAATAGGTCTAATGCGTATCCTTTCTGTATTTAGTGCGTAATTTAATGATGATTATGTCCCTGTCTCTGCTTCTTTAGACAAATACCTGTTCCAAATGACTGAAAGCATCATCTCTATATAGGCCATTCAGCATTGTTTAAATACAATGCCACATGTAACCGGATATTCCCTTACTTTAAAGTATATTAACCCTCTGAATGCAAAAAAAAAAACCCTCAGACATTATTCACTCTTCCTTTGAATATATTTATCTAGGAATGCTAATACAAACAAGCATGTAAGATTTTATGCATGAAATATAATCCGTGACTTTTCAACGCTAAAAGCTTTCAATTATCGAGGAAACACCCAGATGAAGGCATGGAAATGGCGAAGAAGTGTTGGTGCTCCCGAAATACTCGTATAAATGACGTCGAACCCGGTTATAACGACATCGGTTTAAACGACATCTCATCTATAACGTCACATATTCTGTGGTACCAATTAATTCCTCACTCTCAACCATAACGTTACACTCCTCTGTTATAACAACACTCGTTTATAACGACACAAAATATCCAGTCCGTTTCACGACGTTATAACCGAGTTCGACTGTATCTGAAGTATATTCAGGAGCTTGTAATGCATAGTGTGTAATTTCACGACACTCTGTGTTATTTTTCCTGAAGAAAGCCAATATTAACCCTTTAAAGACGAAGCGTATCTGTTTTATATAAGGACTCAGTGCGTACCGCGCTGTAAACACTCTCCACTTCGGTTATAAAAACCAGTCTCTTAATGTTTTATAAGGCAAAAGTTGCTGTTTGTTCTGAGATCCGTACAAAACACATAAACGCAATGTGGGCACCATGTAGAATTGTTGAATGTTAAACCTGGTGGTATGTAAAGTTACCGCTAGGCTTTAAAAGGTTAATGTAGTTATTATCAAAGAGTTTCTTTGTTTGATTCAACTTGATCGTACTTTGTTTTGGACGCTGTTTCTTTTCTATGTCACATCACCAAAGACATTCAGCGCACTGCAACATTCTTTTGATATGAGGGGTCTACATAAAGGGTTCTTAAGACTAATTCAGTACGGTTCATGACCCAACGCTAAACGCCGTTAATACATTTTGAACACCTCGTAATTTTGCGTGACCTCCACGTCTATAATGCTGATCGATGGTGTTAAAAATTTGGCAGAGGTACGGAATTTTTACCGGATTTGATTCCGAAATAAGTATTACTAAACAAAAACTGGTATCGAATATATTCAGACGGTGGAAATTCTTAGTGATAACTTTAACGTTTTTAAAAATACGTACTGTAAAATTTATGGACATAAATTAAGGCTCAGCCTAATTTCAGGCTTCCGCCGCGGTGTAAATGATGTCTTCGCTCTTCTGTGATGTTACCCAGCGTTTATTGGCAGTTATGTTAAAGACGTTTCGGTACAGGCTATGTCCCATCTTCAAGGGTCAAGAAGTCCAACTTCTTGACCCTTAAAGATGGGACGGATATGCTGTCCCGAAACGTCGTTTAACTACCAATCAACGCTGCGTAATATCCAAGAAGATCGAAGACCTCAAATTAAGGCCAACATTTAAAATTTTCCCCTAAGGTGAGCCTACAGTCATCAATGGAAAGCGAGGACACTGGTAACACTGTCTGTGACGCAGGGAGGAGACTGATTGATGTATTAGTACACACGACAATAAGGAGAAGTCATTTCTTGTAGCTTCTAACCGTCTCTGACATTTACAGTTAAAGTTTCGATCTCACTCCTTCAAGAACAAATTGTGCTGTAGCGAAGCATTCTCAAACGACCAACTACGGTTGAATAGAACACGCGTATTTTCCTGCAAGCTACAACTGTTTTAGCTTGCAGACAATTCACGCCAAAATGATGTCTCGATTACAACCAAAAGAAAATTTCAAAAGAAGAAAATTTGCTAAACTGAAATGTTGTAATATATTTTTTAACTGTCTCCACCTTTACTATCAGACATCTGGTAAAAGACCACCGGGTCTTAAGTTCTTAATTTATTTTTCGTATAAAAACATCAGCGCAAGAAATGTCTCCATCGCAACTAATTAGTTATTATTAAGTTGTATAGAGCTCCTCTGGGGTCCCACTTCCCATCTGAGATTATACCATAAGAACTTATGGGCATGAATCTCAACTTTTAACCACTCAATCACAAATTCTACACCTGTGAAAATATGAGTTTCATGAAGAAGGTGTAAAGGTAAAGCAATCCCTGTAGAGACCCTGAGGGTTCCAGGAGGTTGAGGCTCCCAGATTTCTAGACAATCGGCACATGAAGGTGGTAAGTTTGTCAGCCCTACACACCTGCCGCCTTTCCTCCCCAAGAAATATTCCTGGTACTCATTTCTGTTAGAGGCTGAGTCGACCGCAAGGCCACAGTGCGGGTGGAAGGATTAAGTCAATGAAAAATTCCAATAACACTATCGGGAATCGAACCCGGGACCTTCCGACTTGTAGCGCAGTGCCTCGACCAAAATTCGACATGAAAACATTTAAATATCTGTAGTGATGAGCCAAAGAAAAATTCAAAATAGCACCTTTTATATTCTATATTTTACAAAGCGAAAATTCCAATTTCGACTCATTTCTAAAATAACAGACTCAACAAGGATATTTTTCCCCCTCTCATGACGTTTCGCGGCAGATATGGAAAAGTAGCATGAACTTACGGAGAAGTGCTGTTGGCATTTATTGTAAACCGACTGCCATAACTTACGCTACACACACGCAGTATAATATATACAGAGCCAGAGGGCGTGCGGGTATATGTGTGCGCAAGTGTATTCGTAATGCAAGGCATGCACAGAGAGAAACACACAACCGGCCCAATAGCAATGGGAACCTCTTCTCGCATAACATACAGCAATAAATAACTCTAAGTTTGTCTTCCGATCCTTAGCAGTACGTCCTACCTGAAGAGTACACAGTAATTATGCATTTTAAACAATTTAGCATGGTCCGGTGCATCGAGTTGCCCTCACAATTGCATGATAAACTGTAGCAGTCCTTGGAAAGAAAACCACAAATCAGAATTATATTCATTAAATTTGGAGAATGTTCACTAATATTTAATCCAGACTGTATTATTTGCCCCTGTGCTCTCTAATACCTCATTACGAAGTACCTAAAAGAAGAGTTTTAAAACTGAGAGTCGCTTAGCTGCTTCGTGTTTTCATCAGCCCGAACTTTCACATCGCGTCTACAAGACCCAACCCGGACTCCATCCTGAGCCATTTCAATTCACTCCACACCGCCAAATTTATAAGCCACTTTAATATTGTTTTCAGGCCTATAGCCTATCTTCTTCTCCTACTTTCATCCCTTAAGCTCTTTTTAAACTAAATTTTACGCGTTCTAGCGCACCTTCCTTCCCACACAAGAGGGACAGCAGGTCTTTAAAATCATCATCCCATCTAATGTGTGTGTGTATGTGTATATGTGTGTGTATGTGTGTAAGTGTATGTGTGTATATGTATGTGTGTATGTGAATGTATGTATGTGTGTGTGTGTGTGTCTGTCCATTTAAATCTTTCAGCCCGCTAACCAATTATCACAAAAGTATATATGAACATACCCAAATGGAAAACAACATAACGCCATATTTTGTCACTCCCTACAAGCACTAAAAACAATATGGCGTACATGCGAACTTGTGAGTCGACAGAGACACTTACTTTGGGGTCCTGAAATGATGTACGAAGACGCTGAGGAAATATGCAACTTTTGTTAGGGCAGTATTCGTACAGAACGGTAAGCAACGGGCCGGAAGCCGTCAGAATCTTTTGTTCTGCCTTCAGTTTGATGCCGATACATAATACAAACAACTGAGAGCAGATAACAGCAATGTGGTGAGAGGATAGACAGCAAATGGACCTATACATTCTGTACGAAACCTTCTTTGTAAGGCAAAAATTACAAAGATGGCGATGAGGCGAAGTTCTGACGACGTTTCCAACAAATTTAACACACACACACACACACACACACACACACAGAACGTACGCTTAAGTGATACAGGTTACGTTGTCCCTGTCCACGCCATGAAGGCATATAGGAAGAATAGAGATATGGGATTTGTGGTGGACAAAGTGGTGCTGGGACAGGTTTTTCTCCGAGTACTTCGGTTTTCACCTATCAATTTCATTCCACCGGTGCTCCATTACTAGGAAGAGGACAAAAAATAATAATCATCATCATCGTCATATTCATCACAGGGTTGCACAATAAGCCTCAAGGCTGCGGTGCGTCCGTAGCGTCTGCTGCGGCGCCCTTTACCACTAAAAAAAATAGAGGTATGGCTCCACTCATCAGAACCCCGGCACTAGACAGAGCTGAGGGGTCAACATCACACCCCACATCCTTTACTCCCCGGGAGAGAAACCCGGTACAAACTGAATAAGAGGTTGGGCGGGCCCCAGAAAAGATCACGACGGTTTTGGAGAGGAGAAAATCTCTTGCCCTTATCGGGATTCGAACGCCGGACCGTCCAGCTCGCAGCTTGTCGCTACACCGACTGCGGAAAACAATGCACAAGAATGGGCTTCATAAGTTTCACCACGCTCTTATTGAGTAAAACAGGTTATGGTGCGGTCTCAATGCAATTGGTTCAGGACAGCATGCAGAGGCACGCTTGCATGAACAGGATGACGGACTCGATTTCCATAATCATGGAATTTCTTGACCAGCAACTACAAAGTTTTAGAGAAAGACGTTGTTGCATGTCGTCGGCTGGGTAGTAAATCCATCAGTATCACTCTAAATTTGTATATCCCATAAGGTTTCGACCGCCGTAAACATGTTAATGAATGCGCGCAAAACGACAAATGTGGAATACAGAAGGAAACAGTCGATAAGAAATAAGAAAACTTAAAATCAATGTAACTGAGCACAGAAACTGTCTTAATATGATTGAATTCATATGGTATCATCTCCATATTTTCAATATCTGAATTTTGGCAATTCTCATATTTGCTGTTTTGAATTACGAATGCTAGTAAAGTTCGTTTCTCCTGTTTGAAGCTACAAACAGTCTCTACATTCTCTACACCTAAAGGCTGGAGAAATCCTGACGTCACTAACCCTTTAAAGACGAAGCGTATCTGTTTTATATAAGGACTCATTGCGTACCGCGCTGTAAACACTCTCCACTTCGGTTATAAAAACCAGTCTCTTAATGTTTTATAAGGCAAAAGTTGCTGTTTGTTCTGAGATCCGTACAAAACACATAAACGCAGTGTGGGCACCACGTAGAATTTTTTACTGTTAAACCTGGTGGTACGTAAACTTACCGCTAGGCTTTAAGAGGTTAAAGCTTACGTCCCTTCCCTTTCTTCTTCAAAAAGTATCTTCAAGAAATGCATAGGATTTGTAATGAATAATAGATCAAGGTAAGCATAAAAATTCCCCAATTATGAGCAATACATGCATTACTTGCAAACATAATACAAACATACAAAGAAAAGCATACATGCACATACATAAGTTACATGCAAAGGTCTTTACCACATACAAACACAAACATGTATCACGCAAACACTTAAGTACTACATGCAATACAGTACGTGCTAACTGGTAGGCAAAGGCTACAAAATGAAAAGAAAAGAGAATAAATTGTATTACCATAACAATATATCATCAAATAATGGCTTTGTGTGGTAGTAAATACAACACGAAAATGAAAATTACGATGAAGAAATCTTGTAGAGTACTCAGTTATGAATTGCACTGAAACGACAGAAGTTCTCAGTGGCAAATTAAATGTCTGGAGACACCACAAGATTGTACAAGCCACACATCATCCTTCTTGCACCCACACGTGCTACTGTTCCAACCGTCTCCACTAAATAACTGTATTGCACAGATCCCTTCTTGTCAATCTGTTACTCACCTAGTCATTAACGTTTCCGTATTTTATGAAGCCAAATTTTTCATTACCGTTTTTTGATATTCATTGTCCCAGTTGGCGTGTATCAACTGAACGTGTAAAAATATTAACCGTCAACAGCCAATGTTATTTTTACGTTCTTTATTAAAAAGATGAGAGCGACCGGTTTCGGTCCTTTTGGACCATCTTCAGGCTCTGTTCTTATCCTATCATTACAAAATCTCTACATATACAAGTAGAAGGCCTTATCTTTTACAAATCAGTCAGCACAAACTTGTCGCTCTTATCTTTTAACCTTTTAAAGCCTAGCGGTAACTTTACGCACCACCAGGTTTAACATTAAAAAATTCTACGTGGTGCCCACATTGCGTTTATGTGTTTTGTACGGATCTCAGAACAAACAGCAACTTTTGCCTTATAAAACATCAAGAGATTGGTTTTTATAACCGAAGTGGAGAGTGTTTACAGCGCGGTACGCACTGAGTCCTTATATAAACAGATGCGCTTCGTCTTTAACCTTTTAAAGCCTAGCGGTAACTTTACATACGACCAGGTTTAACATTAAAAAATTCTACGTGGTGCCCACATTGCGTTTATGTGTTCTGTACGGATCTCAGAACAAACAGCAACTTTTGCCTTATAAAGCATTAAGAGACTGGTTTTTATAGCAGAAGTGGAGTGTTTACAGCGCGGTACGTGCTGATTCCTTGTATAAAGCAGATACGCTTCGTCTTTAAAGGGTTAATAAAGAACGTAAAAATAGCGTTGGCTATTGACGGTTAATATTTTTACACATTTAATATTCATTACCGTTTTCATAACAGCCCGCCAGCTGCCTCCATCCACAGCCAAATGAATCAATTCCATGACATCCCATCTTATGTCTTTAAAATCCGTGTAATATTATTCCCGAGTCTATACCGAGATCCTCCAAACGGGCTATTTACCTTAGGATTCGTCAGAAAACTCCTCTGTACATTTATCTTCTCCCCGTGTATAGTTGTATATCCCACATATTTTATAAACGTCGCCCGAATAATATTTGGCAAGCAGAATAAATCATGCAGTCCCGCACAATGCAATTTCCTGCAGCTTCACTTACAAGTATTCCTTCCCCACTTAAGCCAGAAGTCTGCAGAATCATAAAACGCGATACGTCACTTTTAAACTGAGAGCATCCACCTGTACAACAATTAAGTACATCACCAGGGACAGAAACAGTGGATCCGACCTCCTAATTAGAAGTCACTTCTGTCCTTTCACAACTCATCACAACACATTCAGCAACATTATTGATACAAATAACCACAGTCCTTGAAATAGTGGTGTTGAACGACCAGTCTGGAAGCTCCATATATTTTTTCTGAAAGATACGTATTTTCAGACGAAGCGCAGACAAGTGAATCCTGGCAGGGGGCACAGGTACAGCCTCTAAACAACAACAACAGACCACTCTAGCAGGGGGCACAAGTACAGCCTCTAAACAACAACAGACCACTCTAGCAGGACTTCAAATCCGGACTTCAGTTGCGTAAATGGAAACTGGACCGAGTGGGAATATACTGGTTAACTGGAAGGCAACTTAACCGTCACGTAGTAACTTATGTCAGGATCCTTAAAATATTAATGCAGGTTTATAGACGACGCCTCGTTGTGTCTGTGTTTCTGTCCCCACACCGCAACTTTTCCGCTAGTGAATATACGTACCTATTACACTCAATTTTTCCTTAATCAGTAATAACAACATGGCGGACACGCGAAAGTTGTGGAAGCGACACTAGCGACACTTACTCCAGCATCCTGAAGTCATGCATTGGTAATAAACATTTTAAGGAAAAGCCAAATGTTTCAGGGTAGCTAATACATTATTTTGCACAATACAAGTCAAGAATTACACACGTGATGACGATGTAAAATGTGGGGTTATAGCGCACAAATTTTGCTTAAAAATGATTTGTACTTGATAAGTACATCCAAATAATAATAATAATAATAATAATAATAATAATAATAATACAGGTCAGAGATAATTGACGTAGCAATGCCGGGAGACAGAAATGTGATAAAGAAGCCGAGAAGATTCTAAAATATAAAGACTTCATAACAGAAATCCAGCGCATGTGGAATGTAAAAACAAAGGTGACGCCAGTAATAATAGGAGCAACTGGAACCAGTTCAAAATCCTTCAGAAAATACTTAAGCAGCGTACCGGGAAAGCACGGTATCAAGGAACTGCAGAAAACAGCTATATTGGGCACAGCACACACACTGCGGGAAGTGCTAATGTAGAAGCACAAAAGAGTTTAACCTTTTAAAGCCTAGCGGTAACTTTACATACGACCAGGTTTAACATTAAAAAATTCTACTTGGTGCCCACATTGCGTTTATGTGTTTTGTACGGATCTCAGAACAAACAGCAACTTTTGCCTTATAACACATTAAGAGACTGGTTTTTATAACCGAAGTGGAGAGTGTTTACAGCGCGGTACGCACTGAGTCCTTATATAAAACAGATACGCTTCGTCTTTAAAAGGTTAATATTGCAGACAGCACTATAAGCACCATTAACAGTATGCGCGGAATAGCTGTGACACTGTGTACCCTAGCAACACGGTTTGTTTCAGGTACATAAGTGTGAATACCCTGCATAAAGGGGATAATGATAATACAGGTCACAGAAATTTGACTGGGCCAAAATCTATTTTCGTGTCCATTTGCGCAAAAGTCCAAGCACGTCAAACACATAATCGCATTTTTCCTCCCCATGGTGCAACAGCCCCCAGTGGGCCAGGGCCTCCTTATTATCGAGGCTTCAAGATCACACTCAGACACACCACACTCGGCAGGACTCCTCTGGACGAGTGATCGGCCCGACGTAGAGACGTCTACCTGACAACACACAACACCCACAAGAGACACACATCCATGCCCCCTGGCGAGATTCGAACCCACAATCCCAGCAAGCGAAAGACTGCAGACCCATGGCTTAGACCGCGCACAGAATCGCATTACTAGTTGATAAATATAGATAATATAAATAAACATAAAATATATAAATATATATGTGTTACCTACTATGGCGTTAAGGTACTTGTGTACAGTCGTTCTAACGAAACAGAAGACACGCACACAGAGTATATATATATGTGTGTGTGTGTGTGTGTGTATAGGGGATTCAATTTTTTCCCCTGATTTTGGAAACAGCACTGTTTAGATTCTTAAGCGGCCTCCCAATTCGCAGTTACAAAAATTTCGAGTGTTCAGTAAATACTGCGTAATGGTGTGCATAACAATTTCGCAACGCACAGTACAGAAAGATAACACAATGTGTAAAGCATAAAGTAATGATGTCATTGGGTTCGGCAACTCTGCTTGCACTTTGCAACCTTCTGTTTTCACCATCAGTACGGTGGAAAGTCTACAGCGAGCCGAAAAGGCGTGCTTATCTCTCGGCTTACGATGAGGAATTTACTTTTCGTTCTTAATACAATAACTTCTAAACAAATATCAAAGCAGGATTAATGGAAAATTACGCTACTTAATACTGAATAGTGTATATAGTTTCGCAATTCGTAACCAAACAAGTTGTTTGCCTGAATAAAAGCACCGGGAGAGGTAGAATACTGCTTAAAAGAATTGTGTGGTGATGGGTTTATGGACTTTATCCATCGTCCGAAGAGTAAATTATTAAAAATATTAAAAAATTAAAATCACAACGTTTCGGAAGCTGGCTCTGCTTCCGTCATCGGGTGAATAGAGGGGGAGAAGATAAGAACACCTATTCTGTTGGCCTCCGTTCCTCTGAGGACGGAAGCAGAGCCAACTTCCGAAACGTGTGATTTAAATTTTTTAATTCTTTTAATATTTTTTAATATTTTACTCTTAGGACGATGGACAAAGTCCATAAACCCATCACCACACAGCATTATACACCATCGTCAAAACCTTTTAGAATTTGCTTTAAAAAAGGCTGCATAATTTGCACTCTTCGCCACATAGTGTTAGGTTTCCTAACCGAAGGAAAATGAAAAATTTGGCGCATGCGTTGCGTATTGCAGAACAGACAATCACATTAAAACATTCAAGCCTAATAGTCTGAAAGTCACACAACACTTGGGAGACCTAGAAACAGATGGAATGACAGTATCACAATCTATCATAAAAAATTTGGTTCGAGTATGCAGACAGCATCCATGTGGTTCAGGACTGGGCACAGTGGCTGCAGCTTGTGTACGTAACAGTGGAATTCCCAGCTGTACAAAGGGCTAGAAATTTACTGACTGGCTGAGCAACTCCCAGCTTCTCAAGAAGTCCTCTGAGTCTTGGAGTTATGCAGCTGAAGCAGAGCAAAACAGTTTCGTGTGTAACGTGAAATGTACAAATATGTGTTGATTTGTCAAATAATTCTACACTCGTTCATTTATTTTCCTTATCGATGTGGAATGTGGAGGAACGACTGTATAACGGGATAAGGAAGTGCATGCGTCTCTCTGGATGTGATAACAGTTTTACTGCCCCTTTGTCATACGGGACAGTGGACTTGAATGTGGTTGTGGCACAATTTGTGACCCAGGTTTGTGACTCTCTAAGAAAAGCGCGTCAGATTAATCTAACTCATATTTCAACAATAATTTCGCGTCGTCTGCATTCTCAGAGCTGAGTACCGGACTACAGCCGTTGCGTGCTGACTCGACCTCTCATATCTACAGGCGTCAAAGATGTTAAAGTGCGAATATGGGAAGTGTGACGACCCACGTTATCTCCCGGCGACATTCCACAGTATTACTCAGATGTGCACACATCGGAATATTTGCCTATTACGAAAACCAAGGATGTTCCACCCTCTTATTCAACACACACTTGAGAGGATACAGAAGCCGTCCAACCGGCCGTGTGGAAACTCCTCCAACCCAAAGAAACCAAATGCACATGCACACATACACACACAAAATTTCCATACATATTCCAGCACATGTTGCAAGAACTGAGGTTCTCACAGCGGTGCTGCTGGAGATTCCAGTCTTCTGGGATGCTACTTTGTGTGGGTTGCTAACAGTTACAGTTTTTACGAAACGTCGGTAAATATTTACCAGACGACATGTCGTAACACAAAAAAAAGCTTTCATTCTTCTTCAATGCCGGTTATTCAAAACACGAAAAGCGTCGTTCTTTATCCACTTTTTAACTTAGTAAATATTTAAGGAACACACTTGTTTTGTTGCCCCTCATTCATCAAATGAAGGTCACTGAAGGAGATCTGTTACTAACTACATGAAAGGTTCTTATAAAAATTCTTACGTGAACAGTACCTTAAACTGTTATCAAACATGCCAAATCCAAATTTAATAAAAAATCTACGATTTTTTTTTTTGTTTCTCGACTTTTTGAGGGAAACCCTACTCACAAATCGCGGAAAACCAGAGTTCCGCGGAACATAGTTTGGGAAACGCTGCCTTAAGGATAATAACAGATGCTGGAACTTTAAAGAGGAAGCACTAGATCGCACTCTGCGGAGAACTCGCTTTGGATGAACCTATGGACCTGTCCTAAGACAGAGGAAAGGGTCACTTATGAAGCTTCTCATTATGCAGTTCCCCATAACCGTTTCTTAGCTCCTCTCTGTTAAGCCTAAATATTCATCTCAAAACCCCGTTTTCTAACACGTACTACGGCAGTGCGGGGAACAAAAGTTCACATCTATACAAAGTAACGGGTGAAATTAGTTCTTAAAACAGTAGAAGAAACACGCCATACCGATTTTTATGTTAGTCATACCGTGCGTATTTTTACAATTGAGGCACCAACCAACGTAATCACATAACACGGCCAGCACAGTGATGGTCTTACATTCCGTTGTCAAATTAACTCCCTAATGATGACACCTTGGTGCCGAAACATGCATTAGTTTTATACTTGCTTACGAATTTATTTTATTAAGCGCATAAGTCTGTTAATGTATTAATTAAATGACATACGGAATTGTGTATAAAATTTCCCTCATTCAATCCGCCATTATTTTCATTATCATTACTATTTTAATTCTTTTCTATCGTTTTCAAGTATCTAAACTTCCTTTAAAGCGGTTTATTAACTCTTCTTATTTATAGACTTATTATATAAATTCTGAGAGAAATACTGAAGGTCGTTAGCAAATAAAGCAAATCTCAAAAAATATTAAAATCTGCTTCATGCCTGAATCGAAGAAAACGCCCAATTATTATATATAAGTATGTTTGTGTTGTTACATATCTTCGTGTTTAAAAGCAACTGAAAAACTGCCCTTAAAACATGGTTATTTATAAAATATCCATCACTCTCAATCATTTATCACATCTCATATTCATTTCCTTCGCTGTCCATACCGCAGGCAGCTGCATTTACATTAACTGTAAAATAAGAAGTTAAAATTATCTGTTCTCTGTGACACATAATGCACTGAAGTTGCAATCCAGGCAACAAACTGTCTGCATTAAGCAAAGAATGTACGACAGTGCGAGCATGTATGTGTGTAAACGCCTACTCAGTCTTTCAGTATCTGTTTTCATAGACAAGATACGTACATAAAAAGAAGACATTTACGAGTGTATTCTGAACTCCCCGTAGTTACTTCTCAAAAGTTTTGTAGCGGATCGCCAAGTTAAATTTATGATGACCAATAAACCGTATTTAATATCACGCACATAAGTGATAAATGGCTCCAGTTATCAAAACAGAAACCAAATGTGATAAAAAAGTTCACTATTACATTCCATTTACATTACATTCAGATTTGAAAAGATGCTGAAACAATAAAAGTCACAGGGGTTAGCAAGGAATTCGCAAACATAAAGAATGGGAGACACAAGAAGAAAATCTGTAAGGTAGATACAAAAATTTACGTACAGACGGAGTAGCTCACTCAACACAGTGAATAAGCTAAGGGTTAAACGAAGAGAAAATTCATGTTCGATTCCTGGCGGAGGCAGAAATTTTTCTTCTCACCATCACGTAAACACCAGCGCCGGGAGTGACCTAGAAGGAAAGGTGTACCCCCAGGAAAGCAGCCGCCGGTACCCATTGAACAGGACGTTGGGTGGGTCCCAGTCTGTTCCCCCTAAGCTCTGCGTGTGTGCGAGTACACACAGGTTATGTAATCAGCGCAAATAGGAAATCGAAATGCGCACAAAAAATTAAACTGCAAAGAAATACGATAATAATAAAAAACCAAAGACAGTCTTTGATTAAAAAAAAATAAAATTTTACAGATTTTGTCGATATTTATTTGCGCTGTAAATTGTATAACATAAAAATGAAACAATTATAATAGTAATTTCCTGTTTATTTTTTTCGTCTCCTGTTTGTTTCCTGTTTTGTTAAAACATAATACTACAATTTTCGTACCTACGGGAATGACTATATCAACGGAAAATAATTTCAGGTTTATAATTTTACATACGATCCATTTAGTGCGCACAGGTTTTCCTAACTGGGGAAAAAAAATTTGCGCACAGAACTCATTAATGTTTAGAAGGGACTCTGGTCCCAGAGTTGGTCTGGACGTTTTGAAGAAGAAAAAAATATCTTGCCATTGCCTGGAATTGAACCCAAATTCATCGGTCATCCAGTCACATAAATGCAGCCCTAACTCTCATTCCATGTTTTTAAAAGATACTGTGTCGAGAAACAATGGTTTTCATACGCTAACACCTTAAAAACCACAAATATTCCATACTATAATGGAATAACCGTGTATATAATTAAAGGAAAGCTATTCGGCCCGAACACTGAAGTACACCACTATATTACGCCTCACTTTGCTTTTCCATTTCTTAATTCATGAAAGACTTTATAAAAACACAGGCCTAATATAAACGCCTTTCGGAATAAATACAAGTATTTGCCACGGCACGTGCATGGGTGCGCGTAGGGGATAATTTGAAGAGTTCAAAGTCTTGAACAACTAAGCATGACATGGCCTTCAAGTCTGTTATGCTGTATTTTGATCACGACCGCAAGAGAAATCAGACCTGTTTTTGTAATAGGACTTACTTGTATTCAATGAAACCACACAGAAACAACTGCAGCAATGAAACAAAACAAAATTAAAACACTGCATGCCAAATACAAATTTTGAGGAGCAGGAAGAAAATTCCGCATACATTTACTTCGAATTTGTTCTTAATGCATATACCAGTAAGTTTTAACCCAGTGCAGAGGAACTTTCTTTGTATCATTTTAACACATTTTTTAAAATGTAATATTCGCCATGGAAAATGTATACGACATTCATATGTTTGCAACTCAGCCGGCCCGTTTGCAAGGGTTAGACAGATTTGACAGCAATGGCACCTCAAGGCTGCATAATCGGAAACGATATACTGATTACTGATCGATATTTGATTCATTCAACGACATTTTTAAACACGTGGATTATTCGGACTCCAATATTTACATGGCGCACAACGACAAATTCCGTGTTAAGTGGGCCCCTGTCACCACGGCATGGCGCATCCTCGGGTTGCGGATCGAGGAATGGCCTCCAGTTATGGAGGGTAGTTGCGAATACATTGAATAAGCTGTCGCGGACACAGCCGACAAGGGGTGGTCCTCCAGCTTGGGGGTTGGGCGAGGTGCTAACAACTCCTCACCGTAAAAAAAAGTACGACGTTACGAAATATATGGACAAACCTCGGAGCTGGACCGGTTCTTTGGGACGACCGCAGCTACGGAAAAGGGATATGAGTTTTGGAACATGGAATGTGAAAATGGATCTTCAAGAAGTGGGATGGGGGGGGGGGCATGGACTGGATTGAGCTGACGCAGGATAGGGACAGGTGGCGGGCTCTTGTGAATGCGGTAATGAACCTCCCGGTTCCATAACCTGCGGGGAATTTCTTGATTACCTGAGAAACTGTTAGATTCTCAAGAAGGCCTCTGCTCCATGTAGTTAGTTAGTTAGTTAGTTAGTTAGTTAGTTAGTTAGAAGGACAAATTGGGAAAAACACTAAGCGCAGTAATCGCAGCCTGTTTCAAGGTACAATATAAAAATAATGCAGTCTAGCACAAATATTTTACTACAAAAACAATATTTTTCTATAAAATTGCATAATGCAGTATTTATTATATTTCATTGTGTTATTAATTCACGCAACACAACGGGATATCTTCCACCAAGAATATCTCAAGATAATGCCACGGAAAACACGAAAAACATAAAAGTTCCCAAATATGACACAGAAGATGTAGCGAACACATCGCGATTTCTGTTCGCTATACCGAAATTTAATCCCTAAAATATTACAAAATAATATTCACCAACTAATGCACCACAATACATACAATCTTTATTCGTAAAAACCTCCTACATGTTTCGAGCCTGCTGGGTCATCTTCAGGGAGAATAGTCTGTTACACTGTTGGATGCACTTATACAGTCAAGTGAGAATGTGTCTTTGCTTTCATCCTCCGTTGTGAGGTACCTCACAACGGAGGATGAAAGCAAACGCAGGCTCCAAACATGTAAGAGGTTTTAACGAATAAAGATTGTATGTATTGTGGTGCATTAGTTGGAGAATATTATTTTATATGATACAGTGCACGGACATGGAACACCCTAAAATATTGTTGAAATACAGGCATCAGGGGGTGACTACCGAACGCGTGGAGTTTATAATATTGGAAGGTTTGTGGTTTCTTCAACAGCGCTGCTGTACAGCAGACATTACATAGCATTCCGACTTCGGATTATTTCCCAGCCGTATAGCTCAGGATTCAGTTTTACTGGGATATGACGCCGTGTAACTAGATAATCGGATCCCAGAAGAACAGAACCATGATTGCACAGCCCTCACTGAGAGAGTCTAGAGGATGATTATGTGACGTAAACTGGTGAGAACTTAAAATAAAGAAAATGTCACGTATTTTAAAACATTCAGACATTTTGTTGGGCGGATTTTGAGAGAAACCATTTAGGATAACCACGAAAATGGTCGAAGAATGACCCGCGCAATACTGCATATAGGTCAGACACTTTACAAACCTCTTAGTGTAATATTGAAAGAGAGAAATGTCTTTTACAACTTCATTCCTTTGTAGATTCGATTAAATTCTACGTTAACAAAATAACCACACTCAATTTCATTTCCCAGTGGTCATTCCGTTATCCCACGTGCATTATACACTACAATAGGCATTCACCTGCGTCACATAGCAGAGGATAAATGACGATGATATCCAATTACTTCCATATGCAGATCGAAACGAAGAGAAAAATAGAGACGAAAATAATCATTATCTTTATGCCAAGAGAGAAAAGGACGGATGAAGCTGTCTCGGATGGCAGTTCGCTTTCTTACCCAGCGCTCGAATCTCTCATGACAGAGAAGCCTAATCTAGTCTTTAAATAACACGGGCGTGGATAGGGAAACTCTTGTCAAGGTTCATTCACTAACAAGATTCAAACGGGACTGAGCTGGTCTGAGTGCAGACGATGTACAGTGTTGCAATCTGAAGGGCGTCCTCTAAGTCTCTTCTTGACTGAATGCCCTTTTATAATTACGTCTAGCCAAAATGACTTTTTACACGTACCGTTAAATGGAAGGGATACGTTTCTCTATTATGCCATATGCCACATTGTTATAAAGCGACGCTAGCACAATAGTCCACTGCTTATTTAACCTCTCGGCTGCTGGATATCCTCATGTGATGATGATGATGATGATGATGACGACGACCACGATGATGATGACGATGATGATGACGACGACGACCGCGATGATGATGATGATGATGATGATGATGATAATAATAATAAAGCAAAAGTTTTGTTAATTCTGATATGATGTGATTTGACCATAACTGTTCTCAAATACAGCTTATGTTGCTCGGAATTTTTTTCCAAAATGTCCACACTGACAATGGGTCACAACTAGTCTCCTATTCAATGGATACCGCGGGCCAGCGCGTGAGGCTGACCACAGAATTTTACAAGATGCCAGATGGAACACACCACAAAATAAAGCTTTATAGAATGGGTCACCAAATTTCATTAAGGGCCGACAATGCAGATTACATGTATTCACGTAAGGTGGCACAACTGAAACCACATTTCATATCGTATTCCCTCCTTGCAGCACGGATCTAATAAAAACCATAATCGGCCCAAACTCTTGTTCTTTCAGACACCATTACAATATCTTATTTGATTGTTTGGGGTCCTTCCGAAAGAGTTATGAAGATATCCATCAGAGTAATCAATCATCCTTGTGAGAGAGACTTAAGACCCTATTTTAGCAGATATTTTACACAAGTTACCGACCTGGGCCAACACAGCCCACAAGAGTAATTCATACAAGATCCTACTTGTCCCCACTTTCTATCCGTGTGACATGTTTCAATATAATAGGATCAAAGGGCAGACCAAAGGCCGACCTGTACCAAGAAGAGGGGTGAAGTTTCTAGCTGGTATGAATTCTTTACAATGTGTCGACAGGTATGTTTTAAAGAAAAAGGGGGCACAAAGGGGGAAGGATGGGGGACCATGTTGTAGACAACAAAGTATATTCTTCTCTTTTTTTTTCCTTCCTCCCCAGTCAAGAAACGCATTACATTATGGTATTCTGGCCTCCAGTTTTGGCACGATGGGTGGTCACTATCTACCTGTAAATGTCTGTAAGGACGGCTTCCCTTGTAACCTACAGACTCACACTGCCACTCCAGAACATAACAACAAACCACAAAACTGATTTTTACCTTTTCCTTCTTTACTTACAAATACAAGAAACTGGAAATACCTGCACTTAGCACTGAGGGTTTGTTTATTGTTCAACAGATTGTTTAAAATCGAGACATTAATCAACTAACATACTTCTGAATTTCTTGAATACGAAGTGCCAATATAAAATCAATGCAAGCTTCAAAATAAATGCTTAAAAATTATCGCAAAACTTCCGTACAAACTAACAGTTGTCAAAGACAGCTTAAGTGTTAAGGCCTTCAGTCACTGCAATTTCATGCCTGTCAATGCATTTATCTAATATTGAGCCTCCCGCCTACAAAAAGAAGCGGGGGTCTTAGAGCCCAAAAATGTGTTAAATAAACGAATAAATAAGATCATTTAAAGAACAGTCCTTGAATGCAACTAACAACGCTCATCTCCAGAGCACTTTGTAATTATACACAGTTATAGTAAAATGTTAAAAAGAACACTTTTACAAAACGCAATAAGAAGTACTTTTACGCTAAAAGGTAAAATAAAATACCAACGTCAAGCTTCGTTTTCGACAGGGCTTAACAGTTTCCTTTTTTTTTTTCAAAATCATTGGACTCCAAGAAGCTTCGTAATTAAACTGATAGCAATACAAAGATTATTATTAAAGCAGAGATTCTAATTTTTAGTAACTTTACGACGAAATTTCACTGCAGACAAATCAGAAGCCGACGTATACATTCTGATTCCTCTTATGACCCTGCTAAAATATCAGGGCAATCTATGAGGGAACTGTGGTTGGGAAGTTTGAGGGAGGGCAAGTTTCCATCAATTTACCGGTTCTCATTCCACTGATGCCCCAAATGCAAGTGTAAGTATAACCCTAACTGACACAATAGGCCAATCTGAGGTCGCAGCACTAAGGGATGGCCTGACTCCGCGCCTACCTCATTAAATACGTCACATATCCATAAATCTGAAACCATCTGTAACTTTTAGTGCGATCTATACGTGAATATGAACGGAGACGATCCCTACCTTGAGAATGCAGCGTCCCAATGGCTCGTTCTCCGAGATGGACACGTTGTAGAAACTCTGGTCGAAGATTGGTTCGTTGTCGTTGACGTCATGAATGGTGACAAGTACAGTTGCTGATGAAGAGAGGGGAGGGGAACCATTATCACGTGCCATTACAGTCAACTGGGGCACAGGATCTGTCTCGCAATCGATATGTGACCGGGTGGTGATAAGACCGGATCGGGGGTCGATCTGAAACCACGTCGAGTGAGTGTCAGGGGTATCTATGATGGAGTACGCCAAAGCAGAATTATTTCCCTCGTCACGATCTATAGCATGGATCTGAAATACTGATGTGCCAGGGTCGGCAACTTCAAGTACATTCGCGTAATATACTGTGCGCTCAAACTCGGGAGCATTGTCGTTTATGTCAGTCACACGCAGATGAAACGTCCGGGAGGCGTGCAGCGGTGGGTTTCCAGTGTCCGTTGCGATGACGCTGAGGGTGTAGTTTGGCTGCAGTTCGCGGTCCAAGGGCAGTGACACAATCACGAGGTAGATTATGTTATCTCGTGTCGCCAGACCAAACCGACCGTCCCCACCCTTCAAGGTCACATTCACATTCGAATACTCCGTTTTCGAGTCCGGATCATTCACCGATATGCGAGCCACAAACTCCCCCGGCTGAGCCGACTCGGAAATCTTAGGAGTGGCATCGTCACTAAGGAAGATCACGTTGATGGTAGGTTGGTTGTCATTCACGTCTGTGACACGGATGGACACAAATGCGGTAGTTTCCAGGGGTTGCATTCCGTGGTCGCGGGCCACCACAACCAATTCGTGCACCTCCTTGGTTTCGAAGTCCAGAGGTCGATTGACAGCGATGAGCCCCGTGCCAGGGTCTATTCTGAACATACCTTCACGATCGCTCTGCCGCCTGTTGATAGAATACACGACTTGGCCATTCTCTCCCGCGTCCGTATCTGTCGCAAACACCTGCAACACACTTGTACCCACTGTAGCATTCTCAGGAATGGTCGCAAAGTATCGACTCTGATTGAATATCGGTTGGTTGTCGTTAACGTCTTGGATGGTGATGTTGACGGTCATGGAGCCTCTAAGTGGTGGGTTCCCACCGTCTAGAGCCTCTATCAACAAGCTATAAGCCGCTGTTGTCTCCCGGTCCAGAAATCCGTTTATCTGGAGATCCAGGTACAGCACTCCGTCGCGTTCGCGGTGCGAAGATAACCGGAAGGCGTTATTCACATTTCCGGAAACGATATTGTAACGCTGTGTATTATAGATTCCCAGATCCAGGTCCCTGGCGGGATGAAGGGTTCGCTTCACATCGCGTGGAGTGTTTTCAGGGAATTCTATGACCATCACTTGCGTAGGAAATGTCGGCGCATTGTCGTTCTCGTCCAGCACCCTAACCACAACTCGCACATTCTCACCACTCAATGGTATCGCCACTAGCGAGTAGGAGGACCTTGTCTCTCGGTCAAGAGGAACTTTAGTCCGAATCTCCCCTGTGGTTTGCTCAATGGCCAGATCAGAATCAACGGCACTTCCTGGTACGGGGACTATAAGGTATGGAGGCCCACTGTCGCTGGAAGAACCGTCCCCGATGTAGCCAACTCTAGTGCCCACGGGGGCACCCTCAGACACCTCCAGGTCACGGACATGTTCGGCGTGTGCCCCCCGCTGCAAACAGAGTCCAAACGCCAATAACAGCAGCAGCAGCCACATCCTCCTGCAGCAGTCCATCGGGTCAGCCGGCCACCATCCTGTAACATAACCAAAAGACGGCATCAGAAGCAGTACCTCACGTGCATCCCGAACTTGCGGATGCAAAAACTTACTATTAACTACGTAAAAAAGTACCTTAGCCTTCTATTTACCATGGGGTACACGAGACATATCGCGAAAAAAAGGTCCTTCTAATCCGAACGCATTTTTATGTTTGTCATCTCGTTGTGTTGATTGCAGTAATGATGAAATTAGTTACTGTCAACCTGATAGGCCAACCTACCAACTACGTCTCACACAATTGCTTGTACCGGAGTGTTATATGTGTGATCTATCTCTGCATACTTTATATAATTACTGGATTAGGTGACGAGTGCAAAAAATGTAGTGTCCCCTGTGTCCAAGAATCAAGCCACAAAAGCGTATAAGAAATGAATTCCGTGCAGCAGACACCTTCTGGAGAAGCTACGTGACTCAGTAAAAAAAATCACCGCCTTTAATGAAACCCGTAAATTCATCACCATATTTACAAAGGACAATATGATGAATGGCACGAGTTCAGTCCCAAGCATCGGCTTTCATTCAAAATCCATTGTAAACCAGCCTTCCATCCAGGGAAACGCACCCAAATGGGAAAAGCTACCGGGCTGCGGGGGGGGGGGCCCGCCCCCAAAAACCCGAAACTGAAATAAAAGAAACTGGTTTTGTAGACATGATATCAAAAGTTTTACGTGATTTCCCCTTCAGCCGAAATCAGCCACTGAAATCGGCCGATGACTAATACATCAGTGTTTTGAAGACCAAATTAACAAAATTTAGAAAACAAGACGATAGGACACTGTGATTGAGTCATGGAACATGTAGTTATATTTGTATGTATATAAATGCAGTTGCAGACAGTATTATGTTGTACTTACAACATAAATTATACATAGCCTCAGGGTCAGCCCCCCCCCCCCCCCGGAAGAATTTTGGGTGCGCGTCTGCTTCCATCTACACCTATATATCCCAAGTTCTTTCCTGCTTTCCAGTTTTCCGCCTAAAACTTTCTGTGTAATTCTGTGTACGCTCTACCCCCGAAAAAAATTTCCCCATGCCCACTGTATAGTACATCGTGTGAAGAACAGACATCGACATGCTGGCAAACACGAAGTAGGCACTTCGCCTGTAAATCGAACCCCGACCGCCTATCTCATGGCCAGCTCCTTTATTACGTGACACATCCCGACAAAGAGCCAGTGTCTGGGTCCCTTGGAAAGCGAACTGAATCTAAACACAAATTCTGACCTGGTGAACTGTTGCGAGACGGTTCAGTGTCGCCACGTGAATAACACTGCCCACCAAGAGCTGTCAGACCTGCTTACAAGCGCGCTGACTGACCTGCCACTTGCATATAATCCCATATTGCCACACACAATCTGCATACCTGAATGAACTTCAGACTGTCACTTGGCAGACTTTAATTATTAGCCGCATCACAACACAGCGTGATGCTACAATGTCGCAGCACGCAAGGCTTCATTTTAACGTCTGCTCATACTGTCACATGGTATTCACATCGAAACCAATCAAAACGCCATTCAATTTTTTATTTCTACCTTGCTGTTTTCCCCATACCAATACCCTTCTCTTATTTTCTGTCAATTATTCGTTTTATATTTAGTTACCAATTTACTTGTGTCCCGTTCATGCTACATGCCCTCTTCATCTCCTTCAGATAGATACGAGTGGCAATTGGGCATATTACTGTATTTTAAGCGTCCATTTTGCATGCAATAAGACAAATTGTGGGGAAAGTGGAAACTGCAATAAGTGTAAGAAAACATAAGTGTAAGACAAGCAATTTACAACAACAACAACAACAACAACAACAACAATCCTGCATCCGCCCAAGTAAACACGACTTTTGCACAGTAATATTTAAACAGTGACACTCTTATTTTTCATATCACTGTTTAACTCTTTAAAGGCGAAACGTATCTGTTTTATATAAGGACTCAGTGCGTACCGCGTTGTAAACACTCTCCACTTCGGTTATAAAAACCAGTCTCTTCATGTTTTATAAGGCAAAAGTTGCTGTTTGTTCTGAGATCCGTACAAAACACATAAACGCAATGTGGACACCACGTAGATTTTTTTAATGTTAAACCTGGTGGTATGTAAAGTTACCGCTAGGCTTTAAAAGGTTAACCTCTTGAGCAATTAATCTGGATATATCAATCATTTCCGATGACAAAACACATACTACAACCCAATTTCCATTCCGCAGGATTACATAAACAAATATTTTTGTAGCTCTTGAGGAACGCCACAGCATTTATGTGATTCAACTCGATAACTCCTCTGACATACTTTCCTTCTATATTTGTATGGCCATTACATTCACCGCTCTGCACAATGACATTTGTAGAACACGAAAGGAGTGAGATTAAAACGTTCAATAATAACGTTCAAATTAAAGCTTCAAAACATGAACCAAGTTCCTACGTCATCACACGTAATGACAATTAAAATAAGACAAACACACTTAGGAATTCAATTGACTTGCAGTCGGGAGAAATAAAAAAGTAAACTTAAAGTAAGAGTAATTAAAAACAGATGTTTGACTTAAGAATGATACTAGAAAAATCACGAATACAAGAAGCACTCTTTTCGCTAGAGAACTTAATGACTCAACACGGTAGAATTTATTCCAGCCATGAAAAGTTAAGCACCATAAAACAGCTCGTATACCCTCTGACACCGAGCAATAATCACGAACGATGCCTTGAAGTTTACCACGTTAAGAGTTCGGTGATTACGCCATAGGCCACTGTAGAGCACTTCTGGCTAACGAAATAACCAATCTCCAGATGACGTCAACAAGACTGTAGTCTCATAAAATACAAATTTGAAAATCATCCCGATATTATGATTCCAAATACTGACGCAAGAGTTCGCACAACGTCACAGTCTTTTAAGAAAATTGTAACGAATATTTTCATAAGTTTAAAAAATAAAGATTTCTTAGTCAATATTGATAGAATTAGTGTCGAGGTTAAGAATTGGTGGTTCTATACCTGTATGCCCCCTATACGCCGTTGTGTCTTGGACCCAGCCAACTTTCGCTTTTACCTTTTTACTCTAGGGCAGAGGCCGTGTCTCGTGCGAAAACGTAAGAACACGCTACGATGTTTTATCACTAAATAAACATAACCACTTGTTTCAATTTCGTAACAAGTGTCAAGTCTTGAATACAAATAAAAATACAAAACAAAAACCTGTACGTCTTACAATGGAGTGATTAACACTTTCTGTGTCAGTGTATTCGATTTAGGCACAACCACCTTATTTCGTACGTGTTAATGAGAAAAAAATGTGAAAGTTATGCCGTGTAATTAATTACTCGAAGACTCAGTGCCAAACATTAGAGTACTCAAGGCTCTACCCCTCTTAAGTAGTTAATGAGCAGTCAATAGTTTAGGTAGGCCTAATACAGGGTCAAAAAGTTCATCACTGCGACACAAATATCCACCAATTCAATTTAAGTTCAGTGACTTCAACAGCCTTCAAATTTCACAGCACAATTCTCTAAGACCCATCTTATGAAAGTTCATTACAGGACAAGAATAAAGTACAAGCATTATGACAAGGCAGTGTGTATCTTTCAGCACAGCTTACTGCAGACTTCTTTTCCATCACATTTAATAACTGTGCCTGCTAAACAATTTTACTTGTAGGTATATATAAAGTAAAAACGTCTACAGTCAACGTTATATGGTTTATTAAAGAATATGAGCGACTAAATATAACTTTGGCTGTAGACGGTTTTTACTTTATATATACTTGATATACGCCAACTGAGACAATGAACGTCAAATTTTACTTTTAGTTTTATCGTCCAATTACAATAATAACCCTCTACTTTACACAAAGCTCAATAAAATGTGCATTTTTTCTTAAAAAACCGTTCACTGGCACATAACTTCTTCCATTTCAAATATGCCAGGAGTACACAAATCCCTGGCGTCAAGTCACGGTAGCACCAAAATTCTGTACGGTGACGCCTAATAATTGTGGGCCCTCAGTATGGAACAGGTTTCATGTCACCCTTTAGGTGCCTGAAACTTTGGGGTGGTTCCTAATTTTTTTTTTTTGAAAATTTGTGCATCCCTTACAAAGGCCAAAAAATGCAGTGGAAAAACTGCAAGCTTATTTCTGCCACAAGAATGCAGCGCAACTGCGGACAGGTAAATGGACTACCCCTCCATTATGTATTCACGTTGCACATTTTGCAAACTTGTCCCTGTACTTAAATAGGATAGGATGGCGTTCAGCGTATTCTTCCGGCTCAGAACACGAAAGTGTGGTGGGCCCTGGTGAGCAATTTCTTATGAAACACTGGGATCCACATAGTGCGCGGAATTTCATTAACAAGATGAGAAACCATTATGTGCTTCAGGATGGTTGTGCTCCATGATGTCAAATTTAGCTCGGCTCTGTATCTAATTACCATGCCAGGAATAAGACGGAAAGATGTGGTAAGGCTCCACACATTTTAACCACGACAGTCCGCATACACTTCTCTTTAAACCCCAAAGTACTGAACGCACTGTTTTTGTGCCCTGCGAAAACTTGCAGTGCTCCAAGTTGTTACAGCGGTCAGACGTAGGATCTGTTCTCTTTGCAACTGTGCTGGGTGGATGTCTGGTGCCCACGCAAACAGAATATAAGCCACTGCTACCTACACTATTCAAACAATAGAAAGTAAACATATTATGTCACCAAATTTTGTGAATGTTTCAGTGGTGGAATATTTAAATGCCCTGTAATTTTGTGCACTGCGAAAGGCAGGGAATGGGGCTTCAGAACATTATGACCATAAAACCAAACAGGGAGATTTATAGGATTAATATTTCCATTAATCAAAAAACAAGCAACTACAAGCAAACAACAAATCAGACCAAAAAATAAGACATTATATTAAAAGGGCCGATCCCAGTGGCCGCGCGGTCTAAGGCGTAGGTCTGCGGCCAAGCGCTTGCTGGGATCGTAGTTTCGAATCCCACCGGGGCATGGATGTTTGTCTTGTACAGTGTTTCTGTTGTCAGGTAGAAGTCTCTGCGACGGGCCGATCCCTCGTCCAGAGGAGTCCTACCGTCTGTGGTGTGTGCTTGAGTGTGATCAGATGAAATTACAAAAACCCTCGAGACCTTCTGTGAACAAGTAGGTAAAAGAGGGAAGGACTAAGAAAGAAATAAAGAATATTTCCATTAATCAAAGAATCACGCAACTACAAGCAAACAAAAAGCCAGACCAAAAAATCAGACATTATATTAAAAGCTCTCCTAATTATTAGCTAATATTATTTTAGATCCATTATATCAGGGGGAAAGAGACGAATGAAAAATGTAGAAAGCATCAACGAGAAGAGAAACGGAAAAACACAAAGATCACTAAATACCTACGAAAGGATAGTGTTAAAATTAACATTAGGAAAACGGGATTTGGGCTTCAGAGATGGGTTTAACTGGCGCTGGATAAGATCAAATTAAGGGCGATTGTTAATAGGATAATGAGCCTTAAGGTCACATAAAACCCGAGAAATGTTTGGACCAGTCAAGCGCATATTAGCTTCTCAATCACGATTCTGCCTAACTCCGTGGAGCAGAGTCCTTCTTGCCAATTAATAGTTCGTCAGTTATTCAAGAAATTCCGCGCATTTTATGCAATCCATCGGTTCATTACCGCATTCATAACAACTCTATCCAGAGGCAGTTGAGCTTACGGTCATTCGGATGTTATACTTCTTATCGTCCCTGTGCGTACTACATGTCCAGCCTATAACTCTCCTCAATTTGACTGCCCTAACAACCATAGCGTAAGTATACAAGTTATGATTTCCCACGTCATATCATTTTCTCTACATCCCAGTCTATTCCTTCCCACCCTACGTTATTTTACGAAGCAGACAGGGTATTTTCCCAAAAACTAGAAAAGGACCAAGTTATCCTCGTAATGAAGGTGAGGTATGTCTCCTTATAGACATACAAACAAAATTTTTAATAATTAATGCTAAGAACTTTGCATATTAACCTTTTAAAGCCTAGCGGTAACTTTACATACCACCAGGTTTAACATTAAAAACTTCTACGTGGTGCCCACATTGCGTTTATGTGTTTTGTACGGATCTCAGAACAAACAGCAACTTTTGCCTTATAAAACATGAAGAGACTGGTTTTTATAACCGAAGTGGAGTGTTTACAGCGCGGTACGCACTGAGTCCTTATATAAAAGAGATACGCTTCGCCTTTAAAGGGTTCATGGAAACGACAAATTTAAACACGAATGGAAGCTATGAACCCACGGGCAGAGGAAACTGCACAATGTAGGACGAGTATTTCATTAAGAGCAGGACCCTGTGTTACACTTTACAGTTCTGCAATTCACAAATCTGAAGCTGTACTACAATCCGACTCGATGGGCGGACAAGTATGAAACACGTTATAAATGTGAAAGTAGTAACGGATACCACACACACTATGAACAGCGCTGTCAATAGGCCAATAGAAGCACGTTTACTTTTTTATGAATTGTCACCGTAAAATAGGGCGGGCTTCATATACTGTCACTGACAGATTTGAACTGTTTACCAACACAACAAACACCGTCGCTTTGCTCGAGGGAATTCTTCTTACACTTCCTGCATATCGAGAGATCGATGGTGTTTAATCGGGTCGACTATCTCGCTAGCTACTTTCTCCCCAGATGCATTTCACTTGACTGCATGGAGCCTGTCCTTTTCACAGAGTGGGCAAAATGTTTTTTGCGTTGCGTCTCAAGTGAAATCGCTTTTGTATACGATCCCAAAGCATAAACTTATCTGACACACACGTACAGAGCCTGCAGCGTCTTGGCAACAGGAACTTTAACCCTTTAAAGATGAAGCGTATCTGTTTTACATAAGGACTCAGTGCGTACCGCGCTGTAAACACTCTCCACTTCGGTTATAAAAACCAATCTCTTAATGTTTTATAAGGCAAAAGGTGCTGTTCGTTCTGAGATCCGTACAAAACACATAAACGCAATGTGGGCACCACGTGGAATTTTTTAATGTTAAACCTGGTCGTACGTAAAGTTACCGCTAGGCTTTAAAAAGTTAAGTCACAACACTAGTAGCCTGCGCTGGAAGTTTGCTTGTTATGTATCGCTTCATGGACGAGTCAGATACATAAACATAACCTATCCGATATTATTACATAACCACTACGTCTGTCCGCTGAAATAGCTTTGTACTGTAAACCTGGGATACAAGAAGTACCATGGGAATATTGACATCCTCACGGCGGAGTTGTTGACGTTGTTTTTCTGGGAAGTGACGTCGTACCGTTTTCCTACGTTTCGAAGAAATACAGTACCTTCATCTTCAAAAGTCATTACAGGTACTCGATGAAGGCACGCTCCTTCGAAACGTCGGTACATATTTGCCGTCAACACGACGTAACAACCCAGAAAATTTGAATTTTCTGCATAATGAGATTTCTGTGACATTTTACTACTTATTACAAGACCAGCTCACCAACAAAATGCAAATACGAAGAAAAAATATATCTCAATAACATCAATGGAAACTGAACACTACCAAAAGAACTGGCCACAGCACACAGAGACAAACAGGATAAATAAATTTAAGAGTATTCATGTTACGCGCAGTACGATAAGTTACCATATATACATCAACAGCTGCACTATAATTAGCTACAGTGATACACAACGTGTGGTAAATTCCTACATATTTCGGCCTTTCCCAGCCATTTTCAAGGAGGCATTCAACAACGAAAAATAAATAAATGGCTCGTTATAACAGACGTGCAATAATCCAATCAAAATACATAATATTAAAATAGTTGAAAATGTTTAAAAAGTAGAGTAAAAAATACATATCAAAATAGTTATTATCTGAATTGCAAACAAAGGTCTAATGCAGCAACTCATATTCGTTTTCAGGCGTATGTCCCTGTGTCCCGGGTAGTTGTCTATATCACTGTGGCTAAATGCATTCATAAACCAAAGGTCCTTGTCGCGTTACATTTTGTCAAAAACATATTTTTAATAAGCTTCGTTAATATTTTTAACATTTTTCTTCGTCTGCGTTTAATTAGAAATATGTTTCGGAGACTAGATCTCTCGCCGCCTTCAGGTGGGGAGGAGAGATGGGAATGTTACACCGTTTGGCCCATTAAAAAGACTTGGGACTAAACCAGTGACAACGAACAACGTCCAAAACATCGGGCAAATCTATTGTAATAAACAACCTTCCTTCTTCTGGGACCTACCAACCTTAGTAATGAAGACACTACATTCCTTCGAAACGTCGGGAAGCGTGATGTTACCCGCTACACAGCCAACCATCTCAGAAAACCTGAATCCTTAACATCAACGCTGTGGAAACCTAAAAAAATTTCGCTTCGTGGGACTCCTTCAGAGCGCCTTTTTAATTTGTCTCATATTCTATGTACTGGAGTTGGGCCCATATTCCCCCCCCCCCTTCTTTATGCAACACTAAGAGTAGGCTAACGATTTCGGTCTGTCACCACATCGCGGGTTCTAATCTATGCAAATGTTAGCAAACGCCAATAAATTTTATCTACGTCGTACAGTCCCCAGTTTTAATATTACCATGACTTTCCCTTAAATGAGGATGTAAGAAGTTAAGTGCATAAACTATCGGGGGTAATTCTACAACACCATTACCTGTACCAGTTATAAATTATAACATCACAAAACAAAATTCATTATAACATCACAAAGCGAAATATATCTCCCTTCTTTGCTTAATTTTGGAGCCTTTCTAAACATCAGATGTTGCGTAGTTTAGTATTATATTAAAAGGGAAAGATAATTTTACGAGTGAGTGGAACGGATGTGGAAGGATGCGGTGAAATTAATATTAGACATATCTTGACACAGTACTAGAGAATGTGGTGGGTAATAGCTTAGACACGGGCTATGCCGATGTTCGGATTTTGCTAGAAAAGTGATCCCATATTGAGCCCTAATTTTTAGTACAATGTACACAAAAAAAAACGAAAAACCAGAAGTTAAATCTACTTTTCTAACACACAGAATTTTAGTCCCAAAAATCCTGTGCTGTTTATGCTAAAGCTACTCTGGCTAAAATCAGTTATAATCCATAAAGGAACAAAATTAATATTGTGAGTTCGCATGTTTAACTGGTATGTAGAAGGCCAAAAGACCGAATCATTCAATTTCTTGCAATTAAGTTCTCATAAATATTTTACAGACTGTAGTATTTTATTTCAGTAGTTGTAGTCAGAAGTAATAGTATTTTCATTTTTATACTTTGGTACAGATTTTGTTTGCATTAAAATTTCTTGGACGCCCCAAGCCACGTCAGCTGTTGGAGAATGTAACTTAGAAAAGAAACACCTCCCACAAAATATCTAAGGCTTTACAGTGTCAGAATTAATTCTGCAACGAACTGCCTATACCTCTCCGCGAACGCAGCAAAACAAGCAGCAAAAGGAGACTGTTATGATCGGACCCACGTGTACAAAGAGCAGGGCAAAGCTGATTTTTAATTACTTTTTTTTCACCTGATACAGCCTTGGTTGTACCCCATGGTAAAGGTAATTAAAATATCTTGAAAGCAATACAACGGAATGGATGTTGGTATTAAAATTAGGCCATAAATTATGTTTTTGTTAGCCCACTTTCCTTTCTTAAAGTAAAAATGTAAGTTAATGAGATGATCTGGTGTGCGTGTGTGCATGTGTGTGTGTGTGTGTGTGTGTGCATGTGTGTGTGTGTGTGTGTGTGTGTGTGTGTGTGTGTGTGTGTGTGTGTGTGTGTGTGTGTGTGTGTGTGTGTGAATGTGCCTGCGTCCCTTTCAACTTTTGTACCTGATGAAACATTTTAGCGAAAGTTGATTCAAATTCTGCAGCAATGGAACCCAACCCAAACGCGTAAATTTTGTTTCCTATAATCAGTAATACCAACATGGTGAACACATGAATTTGTGGGATGAGAACGATATTGAATGTTGACGTTTCTTGATCAAACATGGACAAATAATTAGAGATTTTAGCAATGGTTATCAAATAAACAACACAATATACCCCGTCCAGCACAACTTACATTTAATACGTACTCACACACGACATGTTTCCGTCCCTAGACCATCATCACGTGTGCCATATAAAAAAAACTTTATACAAGATAAGTGTAAAAATTTTTGTGAGATATCACAAAACATCAAATAACAAGCGAGTAATTGTTACAATAAATATTGTAACTTGTACTTTTTTCTTATATGGCACACCTGAGGACGGTCTAAGGTCCTCAACATGTTACGTAGGAGTAGATATTAAACGCAAGTTGTGCTGCACGGAGTGTATTGTGTTGTTTGGTTGTACGTGCAAAGCGGAATGGATTATATCAAATTCAATTATGGTTAATTTTTAATTAATTTTCGACTGTATTTTTCGTTTCGTAGCCCTTACCTCTTCTATCTACCCACAGTAGGTATCGAGGTTGTTTTTATTTTCACTTGATCACACTCAGACACACACCACAGTCGGTACGACTCCTCTGGACGAGGGATCGGCCCGTCGCACAGACCTCTACCTGACAACACAAACACTCACAAGAGACAAACGTCCATACCCCCGGTGGGATTCGAACCCACGATCCCAGCAAGCGCTCAGGCGTAGATTTACGCCTTAGACCGCGCGGCCACTGGGACCGGCGACTGTATTTTTCTCTCCGCAATATTATTAAGTCGCAGTGCGTGTCAGTGACTACGCGTATTTCAAATCTTAATCCAATTTTCTCACATACAAATACGCACATGACGGTTGTCTTACCACGCACAGGCAAATACTTGAGCGGACCTAACTGCTTTGATACTGGAAAAAGATTTGCGTTCAAGAATGCACTTTAAGTTTCGCCACACTTCTGTCTTCTATTTTACAAATACTTTTTCTACTCAAAAAAAAATATAGAATACGCTGAAGAACAGTTCAAAATTCTAAGTCGCTTGTAAATTTATACATTTTTCGTAATTAAGTGCCTGCATTGCATTAATGATTTCCTTACTTGTGTTCGGCACTTTTAAGTGTACTCGATTTATTCAGACATTTCATCAGGAAGCGAATACGTATCTCTTCTTGCTATATCAGACCAGTTCTATGAGCGGGTTCTCGGGGCGCTAAAATATTCCGCATATTTCAACTGTCAATTTGACACAACTATTCAAGGGACTGCTGTCAAAGTGGTACTAAAACAAACCCTGACATTTTATCTAAAACTAATATGCTGAAAGTTTTTTCCAGCGACAGCAGCACCAGCCTAAACACCAATAAATGAGAGGTTGAACATTCCAGTATTTTAGGCTGTTAAAACCATATCAACACAGCGCTATATCCCAGAGGACTTGAATCTTTAGCAATACCGCTGTGAGAACCTCAAATCTCGAAAATGGTTAAGTTGTTACAAAAATTGACATTCCGTCCCATGTACATGATCACAGCGGCCTCATGAAGTAAAGGTAAAGCAGGCCCATTACTGGCCTGTGCAGGCCCTAAGGGTTCCAGGAGGTCGAGGCTCCCAGATTTATAGACAATCGGCACATGCAGGTGGCAGGTTGTCAGCCATACGCACTGGCCGCGTTTAGGAAATATTCCTGGTACTCATTTCTGTTAGAGGCTGAGTCGATCCCAGAGCCATAGTGCGAAATGAAAAAAATCCAATGGCACCATCGGGAATCGAACCCGCGACCTGCCAGTTTGTAGCACAGTGCCTCAACCAACTGCGCCACCGCGGCCCCAGCCTCAAGAAGTACATTTAGATATTTACAGCACGCCCATACCCCAGGAGATTAGTCATCCGACTCAACCCCAAAATAATGCATGTGGGATGTGCGGTGGACAAAAAGGCAATGCGGCAGGTTTTCTCCGAGCAGATCGGTATTACCCTGTCAATCATAGCCCAACCAATACGTCACACTCCTTCACCATCTGGAAGTGCTATAATAGTCCCCGTGGCCATTGCAGCAGCAAAGCCAATGTCCCATTCACATCGCACCGCAAGAATAAAAGCAAACGGAAGGGAAGTTAAAACATATCCCACCTCAGAATTATGATCGTAGTCATCCGTCGAGATTTATCTTAGCGAGATAATGTGAAGGTACAACACAAACACATCTCAGAGATACCCCCCACCCCCCCCCCCCCCCAAAAACAAAGTTTGTTACAAATTTCTCGATCACGGAACTCTTCTCAGGCTACAAGCGGTGAAGTTGCGGGAGCCAAAACCATTTAAAAGTTTACCAATGGAAAGTTCTTCCAAAAGTTCACGTACGAATAGGTTTACTTACACGCTAAATAACAATATCGTAACTTTAGTATGCCCTAAATTATGGATGCATCTTTTCACAACGTGCAACAACAGTATGTCGTACATCATATGTAATATATAACAATACGTACGTAATGAGGACGCTTATTAGAAGAAATTATCTTCTGAGAATGGGGTCAACCCCTCCACGAACGGAACGTAAGTAACACACCATTAAATAAAAACACACAATTGTTTCTCTACTGAAAATTGGTCAGATTTTAAACACTGAAACTCGCAGCCTAAAATCTATCTTTCCCAGCTCTAAGAATGTAAACATGGGCAGCCAGATTGACACCTGCTGCATTTCAAGTTCCCTCTGTGTCAATAAAGTTAAACTCTCCGATGCAGCACCTGGATTGAACAATCTTTGTGATATTAATCTAAAGATATCAGGCAATAAGAAACAAAAATAACGCGATATTTTTAATTTAATCTGGAGACGGAACATGAAAACGTTTATATTGAGATTAAATTTCTACAAAATTTATCTCTTCCATTTGCGGGCTTCTGACTTGCAGTGCAACTGGAACTGTACACACATTGTTATAATGCGTGGCCGTGTAACACGGTTACTGGACACTATACAGTCTTGTTCTTGGAACCTGCTACTGAGTGCGTCAGTGTCATAGCAGTTGCTACATGTACTTAAGGCCAAATGGGATACAGCCTACATATTTCAATTTCAAAAGCAGATGTAAATCCAGAATTACAGGTTTGTAAGAGGCAGAATGCTTCCTTTAACGCCAACCAAACATTGCCGTGGTTCATCCTCTTGCAAAAACTAAACCCCCAGAAACTACAAGTCGCTCATCTCGTCAAAAAAAAAATCCCATAATTTCACGGCATCCGAAAGTTCATGACGGTGTCAACAACAGCCCTGCCACTGGCTGCTAACCCAAACTACTTGTATCCAAGCCACAAACTTAAAGCACTGTTTCTTTATTTCTTTAAGAGTCACTATCATATTACCCTTCCATCTTAAATTAAGTCTATCAAATAGTCTCTTCCCTTTAGGTTTTTCGATAAACTGTATGTACATTCCACACATCATCTTGCTCCGCCCACCTCGATGTTATGAGTAAATATTCACAGTACACTGCATGTTAGTTAAAGAGCAGTTTTTAAGGTTTAGTTTATCAGTTTGTTACACTCGCATATAACTACCGCACTCAAGTGGACATTTAATTTGTTGACAATTCCATATATACAGTACTAGAAGTAAAGCAAAATTCACTTATTTATTAACACTCTTAGGGTCCATTCGAGTTGGTCTTATGACGGCTTTTTAAGACAATATATTGCAAAATGACGATATTGTAGGAATGTGTAGAAACAAACAGTTGCGAGATTTGAGTTTCACTTCTTGTGGGACGTTAGGCCTACGCGGCATACAAGACATGCAACTTTACAATTAATCTTCCAAGAGGGACGCTGCTTCATGTAGTTCGTTAATTATGCAGAGACTATGTAATAGAAATATGTTGCAATTAATTACTACCGACCCTTCCATATCAGTTGCTATTCAACTCCGGATTTATTACATGTTTATGGCCCTTTATATCCACCAAACTTATTACCAACACAACTAAGTCAAATGCGGTGCATTCCTCAGGGAACAATTGAGAGCTGCATAAATTTGTCATTAATATTTCAGTAACTTGGAACAATAACAAACAATGCCATGTTTAAATAATATTAGGCTTTGACTGTTCTTGTTCTAAGGTACAGACCCGCTTCTTTCATTGCTGCGGTTATTCGTAGTGGTTTAGAAATTCGTGTGTATAAAACCTACTTAACAAGAAAGATATCTGGCCAATTAGCGTAAAACTAACGGTCTTTTCGAAATGTAGGTTCTACATGATATAAAAATTCCTGAGTTAACCCTTTGAAGACGAAGCGTATCTGTTTTATATTAGGGCTCAGTGCGTACCGCGCTGTAAACACTCTCCACTTCGGTTATAAAGGCCAGTCTCTTTATGTTTTATAAGGCAAAAGTTGCTGTTTGTTCTGAGATCCGTACAAAACACATAAACGCAATGTGGGCACCACATAGAATTTTTTAATGTTAAACCTGGTGGTACGTAAAGTTACCGCCAGCCTTTAGAAGGTTAATTCCTTGTTAGAAATTTATATTAACAAACACTGCACAAAAGGCAACTTACTGGAAAAGATATTTGCTTTTAAGAGACTGTCTGGAATTGTTTCTATGGACGTTATGTAATTGTCACAGCGACTAATGAATTTCAGTCATTTTACGGAAGAAATTTAACTGCCATCATGTGATGACACAGCTCAGTTTCAGGTGAGCCCCAAGCAACGAAATCCTAAGACATAATATTGATCCCCTCTGTGCATCGGATCCGGAATACGCGACGTTAATATAATAAGCACGAGTAGTACCTAGTTCGTTTAGTTTTATCCACTGTTTGCACATATTGACATCACAAGACATATTAGACGATACACATTCCTCTGCTAAATTCTTTGGGTTTACATAACAACAGGACACAATTTTATAAGCGTATATTTCGGATCAATTTAAGTTAATGTGAAATATTTCCTTGTATTACTGGAATGCGAGGTTTAACGAGCTCTTTTTACGTAGACGGCGCAAAACAAAGTACAATGAGGGTGTCCTGTAAGTCCGTACGTGTGTTTCAAATCCGAAACTATTGGTCGAATTTCGGTTGATTTTGGTTTAAAGAGCCTACACTAAAATTTATTGGGCGAATTTAATTTCATTTCATATTATAAACTCTACTTTGCATGATGCACAAATCAAATTTGGCCCAAATTTCTCATAAATTGCTCACCGCAAAATAGACTCTACGTATGATAAAACACAGACCTTTTTGCATGAAACAATGTTCCTGAGAAGCTAACACTCGTCAAGTTAGCATGTACAAGATTCCATACTGTTTACTAAATCCGAAAGTTCACAGCCGTAATCACAAAATCATGCTGTTCAAATCCAGATTAACCCTTTAAAGACGAAGCGTATCTGTTTTTATATAAGGACTCAGTGCGTACCGCGCTGTAAACACTGTCCACTTCGGTTACAAAAACCGGTCTCTTAATGTGTTATAAGGCAAAAGTTGCTGTTTGTTCTGAGATCCCTACAAAACACATAAACACAACGTGGGCACCACGTAGAATTTTTTAGTGTCAAATTTGGTCGTATGTAAAGTTACCGCTAGGCTTTAAAATGTTAATCTACTCTATGCCGTCACACCCTACTTGTTTAAGACCAAATTTACGTTTCATTTTGAGCACTCATCTGTCTGGTGACGATTTAGTAAAATGGCTACAAGTTAGTTCTTTCCGCCAGGGGACTTGCGAATTTTCTCTTTCCCAAAACGTCCAGAGCAGCTACGGAGCTCGCTCAGTCTCCCACCCCATCGGGAGCAGAGTTTAACGCGGGAGCTAAGCGGCCGAGACGTGACGTTGACGACTCTACGTCCATCTAATGCCAAAGTTAAGCAAAAGCGGAGCTATACTTCTACTCCCCCTTCACGTCTTCAAGGCATGAAAAGGGGCAACACTGCCTCGTCGTATAAATACCTTGACGCCATTGTATATACATAAGTGTTTATGTTTAAATGTTTTGCCACATTGACTTATGTAGTAACCACAAGAAAAACCAAGGCAGTTAACGTAAAGGGGCTTAGTCTTTTTCCGAGAGATATTCTGTATCAAATGCATACCTGTGAAATCACAGATGCAATGTTACGAAGAATATATACACTGAAACTGCCCAGTTTCAAAATTTGTTATCAGGTAGTGAGGTAAGTAAAACTGCTGGTAATAAATCTAAAAATCTGCATCTTTATCGATGACATCCCGTTGTGTTATACGCACAGAAGGAAGAAAGCAAAGAAGCAATGACAACTAAAGTTTTATCAATTTTATTGCTCTGCTACATGTTTCGGCTTATTGAAAAGCCATCACCAAGCAATTAAAAAATCGATACGTATTTTGTATTTTTTACTTGCCTGGTGACGGCTTTTCACACAAGTCAAAATATGTAGCAAGCAATAAAACTGATAAAACTTTAGTTGTGATTAACGCTCTGTACCTCCCTTCAGCTAAAAAACTGTACGTTCTAATTCTAGGAACGGGAAGTGAGAAAGCCATGTTGAGAAATGCAAATAAGCTGAAGGTGGTATGACTTGAATTTTTCTGTGCTAAATACAATCCAGTTTGGAGTAGCTGCAATTATATAGACGGACGGACGGACAGGCCGAGGGTGGCGAGTCAGAGTCCCACCAAGTTCAATCACATGTCAGTTCTCCTTTACTCCACTCTCTCTTTATGAAAGTCCAATCATACATTCTGAATCACTCTTCCACCATTCTTCCTTCGCGATCAACAAACTCATCTTCTCATACATTCAAGCGGATTTAAGTACCCTGAAAGGTAACCTTACAAATCTGTAAAAGAACCCCACGAATTCCACCCGACTTAACATCTGCAATACAGAATAGTTAGCAGAAAAAATTTACTGCATCATTTGGTGCCGGCGAGGCAGTAGAATATAACTGTGGCCGGCCAGGCAACTCAGGTAGAGGAGACGGGAGCCTTGCAGCGTAAGAGAACAGAGAGAGAAAGCGAGAGAGAGCTAGTCCTTCTGCAGCCTCAGGCGCGGTAGTAAACACGGGTCCAAGAGGTGAGGTGAAGCAGCAGCAGAAGAGATTTTTTCAAGACAGTATGAAAGAGAAAGAGAGAACCCATCCACAAAACCCCCAAAACTTAAAACCTAACACATAACATGCGGGTCAGCCCGTCTTGCCAGCCATGGCCATGACATACCAGAAAAAAAAACACGAAAGAAATGAAAAACAGAGATTAACAGGAGTAAAAAAAACACACACACACACACTAATGTATTACAGTCCATACGAATATGAACAAACGGGTAGGAGGGGAGAGATGGGCTGACCACTATCGCCTGGACACATGACTTTGCAAGCATAATAGAGTGATTAGGTTACACAACATGTCCGACCGTAACGTGCCAATACAAATCTCGAAACATCAAACGCCGCCCCTACTCAGCAAACAGCCCTCTTTGACCACTAGTCGATGTAAGTCGTGAAGGTATGTCATTAACGCCACGAAGTGTTTCACTTATCACTCAATAAGGTGCATTATGCACAATGCACGACATACCTGAACATAACACTCCAACCAGGGCAGTCACAATGTGTACATGTGTCAACACAACTAACAGGAGTTCACTACTTAATCCTCCGACGAAAGTATTGGCGGTAGTACTCCTTAGACGCCACACAAAAACAAACTTCACTAAACCACACAACAGTGAACAGTAAAATATCGTAAGAATTCACAGCTTACACTACTATTGTTGTAATATTCACACCCACGCACGCTGCAGTTACAGAAGACATAAGTCATTTGTGTTGAAAACACTTCACACAATTGTGGGGATCATCACAGATCACACCAGACATCGGCTGGTGACCATCTTGCAGCAAACCAAACGATGCACTCTTCGGCTTCCTTAGCACTGAACTGGCAGCCTGGTTGGTTGGCAGCAGAGTTCAGTGGGCAGGCCGTCCGTACGGCAACAGGTTACCAGCCGGACTAGAAGAGACCTTCAAGGGCGGGTTCGGAAACGAGTTGGGAAGCATAGTGGCGCGAACGTTTGAAGCGGGTTCTGAAAAGCTAGATGCACTTTGTAGTACATCAAGATGTAGTGGCACAAATAAGATGGCACCACTTTCAGTCGTAATGTCGACATTTCTAAACTTGTAAATGGAACAATATGCGACATGAAGTAACAAGCTGGTAACTTGTCAAAATGGTACACTATGTTGCAAAAGGTGTATTTATTGCTATATATTATTTTAAAAGTGCAAGATGAGAAATATAGAAATTGAAAACAAGACCCCAGTCATACTGATAATAAGTCGAACTGTCCATTGATTTCCTATAACTATTTCTATCATTCCTCAAGGTTTTCAACATATCGTACGGCAGTTTTGTAACGCTATGGAATTATTTAAGTCCTATGGCAATTAGATGAAGGATAGCAATTAAATTAGAATTTAAAAGCTCTACACCAAATTATTAATGTGTAATTCGTATCACAATATGTTACATATATAATAACACTACTGACAAAGAAAATAATATAATTCAAGACTGAAATATAAGACCCAATGCAGGTTACCTATGCAACAAGCATAAAGAGAAAAATCACTTCAATGCTGCAAGGCCTGCCCGTCTCATCCTCTATTATGCCTATTACAGTAACCGCGAGTTTTAAAACGTGTACTCTGTTCTAACTCCACGGGGCAAAGTCCTACTTGAGAAGCTGATAGTTCCTCAACTAATCAGAAAATAACCCGCATTTTATGGAATCCGACAGTTCATTACCAAGTTCAAAACAGTCCGACACTTGGCCCTATCCTGACAATGATTAATCCAGTTTATGCCCTCCCATCCTGTCTACCGGAGGTCCATTTTAATATCATCCTCCTATGAACACTGTACTGCTTACTGTCGCTAGAATACAGGGATTTGAGTCAGGGAAAGATGAAGTTCTCATTTTGTTGGCGCTGTCCCGAAACGGACTGATCCCTCCTCCAAGTAACTTCTACAAAACGTCTATAGCATGATTCAGAAACCCAGAAGAAAAGATCCCCTTACTGCAATGGCCTGTAGTGCCATACAGAGAGATACACGATAGAATTTGGGAAAGACTGCAAATTATGAAACACTCCATTTTGCAGTCTTCTCCGTCTCCTTGTTACTTCCTCTGAGTTGGTTCTAGGCATTCTTTTGACCGCCTTTTTCACGCCTATAACTACTCAATCTGTGTTCTTGTCGTCGGGCGAGAGACCTTCAAATTTCCGTTAGTCTACTTCATGACATCGCAGGGAATTTTGTAAAGTTACGGACGCTATGTGCCGATCCCAGTGGCTGCGCGGTCTAAGGTGTAGGTCTGCGGCCGAGTGATTGCTGGGATTGTGGGTTAGAATCCCACCGGAGGCATGTGTGTGTCTCTCTTGCGAGTGTTGTGTGTTGTCAGGTCTCTGTGACGTGCCGATCCCTCCTCCAGAGGAGTCCTATCGACTGTGGTGTGTGTCTGAGCGTGATCAAGTGAAAATAAACAACCTCGATACCTACTGTGAGAAGGTAGAAGGGGTAAGGACTACGAAGGAAGCTATGTGTTCATAACTGGCACACTCAGTCAATGAAACATTTCAGCAAATATTAAAAACCCTGCATGTTTCTCTGTGAACGTGGATCAATCGAAATTAAAATACTTGAAAACAAAATGACGACGGAGATGCATATTTACGGTTAAAGAAAACAAATTAAGAAATATCCTCAAAGCATTAACAATTCTGACGCTTTCGCTAAATTATTCTCCCTAGATATTAAAATTTTCATAACTTTCGAGAAAGGCACTCATTTTACGTGTCTTAAATATGCTTTTCTAAATTTTATACAACGCACACTGTAAGTTCTGTCTCGATCATAGCAAAATGTTTCAAATCCGTTATAATCGATATGTCATACGCGAAAAGATTTACAATAGGTCATGCTCGACTGGTATGTTGACGAGTATATATTTTTCTTCGGCCTCATATCGTACTTCACAAAGAACAGTCTCTTTTAATTATATAGATCAGTCACGATGAGATGATAACACAAAATTAGTCATGGCATATATCTTGTTTTGTAATGGTTTTTAACGACGGCATTTGTCGCTAGACTATAGTATAAATTCTAAATACAAATTTCACGAAAATTCGTCCAGTAGGAGTCACTGTGGCCCATGGGCGCAGTCAGACGGGCAGACATGAAGAGACTAAGACTGACATCGCTAGTACTTGGTTCGATTCCTAATACAGCTGTCCCTAAGATAGCCAGCTAACCAGACTTTTGGCATATATATCTGGTTATACGTACGAGACGTGTGATTTTGGCCGTTGTACAGCATGCGTATCCCGACTTCAGTTAATCTGATTTTAATTAAATTTTATTACGCGGGAACTTTCTTAACTTCAGCGTGGGAACATCGGGCAGAGCTAACGGTGAGGGCCTCTTTGTCTGGCGGAATTCGTCACTCCAAAAGGGCAGGGAGGATTAGCGGATGCCTGCGCTGAGGGAACCTTTATGCTAATTTTCGGAATAGGTATTTGAGAGAAAACGATTTAGAAAATAAAAGATTCGGGGCAACTAGTAGAATTTCAAACTAACCTTTTTCGGGTATAACATTCAATGTCGACACCTTAGGCAGCCCATAACATCCGATTCTGAAGGTGATGTGATTTTGGGGAAGGTGTAAAATGATGTTCCGTAATGGGGAGTTTGTCTTTCGTTTTTAAAGAGGCAAGATGTGAATTTAAGGGACTCGAGACACGTCATTTAAGTGTAAATTGTGTTGGACACCAGTGCACGACACCGCCTGAAATAATATATCGTCAAAGATAATAAATAACGCATAATTCGTTGGTGATACTCGTTTGACACGAACTCGTCCTGGTGCCGTAACCTTCCCTCCCCTGTAAATATTCCCTGGAGGAGACTTACGCTCCTGGGCCCAACTGATGCGGGAAGCTGCATCCTTGCTGGGCAACGCTAATGTGGAGCGCTAACTGTAGCAGCAGGTGTGAGAACGGGTGCAAGACTCAGTTTTCAAACTTTTCTCTTAACGTCCCTATAACTATCAGCCAAATAGTTCAGTTTAAGACGATGATAAAAATCTTAATCATTCGAATATCGTCATTAAACATCAAAAAGGGTGATATGGAAGGGACGCAAGGTACGGGTAGAGGAAATAGAAATACGTACAATATTTGGTTAGAAAGGGTGAGAAAGGATCCATAATCACACAGAGATTTAAACAAGAATTTAATACGTAAATTAACCTTTTAAAGCCTAGAGGTAACTTTACATACCATCAGGTTTAACATTAAAAAATTCTACGTGGTGCCCACATTGCGTTTATGTGTTTTGTACGGATCTCAGAACAAACAGCAACTTTTGCCTTATAAAACATCAAGAGATTGGTTTTTATAACCGAAGTGGAGAGTGTTTACAGCGCGGTAAGCATTGAGTCCTTATATAAAACAGATACGCTTCGTCTTTAAAGGGTTAATCTTACGCACTATGCATAAGGCCGATCCCAGTGGCCCCGCAGTCTAAGGCATACGTCTGCGGCCAAGCGCTTGCTGGGATCGTGGGTTCGAATCCCATCGGGGGTATGGATGTTTGTCTCTTGGGAGTGTTTTGTGTTGTCACGTAGAGGTCTCTGCGACGGGCTGATCCCTCCTCCAGAGGAGTCCTACCGACTGCGGTGTGTGTCTGAGTGTGATCAAGTGAAAATAAACAACCTCGACACCTACTGTGAGTAGGTAGAAGAGGTAAGGACTACGAAACGAAACTATGCATAAGTAAAATCTATTTAATGAAAAAAGGAAGCAGAATAGTGGGTCAATGTGACGTCAGTGATCAACCCTCGGATGCAGTGGCAACAGGGTCTGTTGCGATGTATGGAATAAGAGATAGTTACCGAAATCAGGCACTATGGCCCTGGGGTCGACTCATTCTGTAACAGAAATGAGTACCAGGAATATTTCCTGGGGGGGGTAAACGCGGCCGGTGCGTAGCGCTGGCAACCTACCACCTTCATGTGCCGATTGTCTAGAAATATGGGAGCCTCAAACTCTTGGAAACCTAAGGGCCTGTCCAGGCCTGTAATGGGACTGCTTTACCTTTACTGAAATCAGGCCGTGTGAAATTAATTAACCTTTTAAAGGCTAGCGGTAACTTTACATACGACCAGGTTTAACATTAAAAAATTCTACGTGGTGCCCACAATGCGTTTATGTGTTTTGTACGGATCTCAGAACAAACAGCAACTTTTGCCTTATAAAACATTCAGAGACTGGTTTTTATAACCGAAGTGGAGAGTGTTTACAGCGCGGTACGCACTGAGTCCTTATATAAAACAGATACACTTCGTCTTTAGAGGGTTAATGGCGCAGTTTAAGAGAACAGGAATAAGAATCCTTCCTCGCATAATAACTACATAACCATGCATGGTATGATAATAGTGAGGAATATATTGACAAAGATGTCGAAGGAAAGTCAATGCCTATTTTAGGGCAACCGTCCAAAATGTTCGTGTAAGAACTAACAAAATCAACTAAGATCAACAATCAGGCACGATGATCGATCCTTGAATCTCCGGAATGCTAACCACTACGCCGCGACATTTGGTCACTTTATAGTAGTGAAATTCTTTAAGTCGACATATATATTATTTAGTCCCAATTCCTATGCTTTCTAATTGGCGTACAGTGAACGAATTAGTCTGCCTACAGGTTAACTGTCAATTTTGTTTTACATACCCATACAAATAACACAGGTCATATTCCATCCTCTGAAAAATGTTAACCCATTTAAATATTTAAAGTTCAGTGGTATCTATGTATTATTCTAAAGACCCTTCGTTTTGCCTATAGGTTGCATTTATTACAAGTTTCACATGATTTTCACAAAAAAAATTATTATTTCCCTTTACAGTATTAACAATTCATTTTTGCGGTGCATTGTGTTTTCTGTGACGTGCGAGCTGAACTTCTTAAATAGTTATATTCACAACAAATTTGTTGTGCAGAATGTTTAAAGTAACACAGTTCTTACACATGAGTATACGCGCCGCAATGCATATGCAACTTACCAAACATTTGTGCTAAGCATTTAGGCTAATCACGTTCCTAGAAGGGGCCGTGGTAACAAATATAAACCACATTTAATAAGAACCTGCACAATATCTCTTTGCATATCTACACTTTGTGATTCAAAGGCAGAATTCCCACGGTATCTGTTACAGCAATCCACGTTTTACAGTCAAATGTTTCGCTTTCTTACTGCTTTTAACGTCACCTCGCCCATCCTCACCCGTTCACCAACTTCCAAATGGTGACAAGTTAGGAAACCCAACATAAAATCTCTCCTGTTCGTAGTTGTAACATTACCATTACTCTGTGCAATGTTGTTTCAAAAGACAGTTTTATAGCTTATCACAGCAGTAAATATTTCTCTTTGACGCAAAGTGCGGGCTGGTTCTCTGCGCGTGTAGTACTGACACTTAAGTGTCAGTACTACGTACCCCATTCCTCTCAATTAGCTCTACCTTCAACAGTAAAAGAAATTATAAAGTACTCAACGAAGCTGGAATAGGTCAGTGAGTGTAGCGGCTTGCCTATTTAGTGGGGGACAAACTTTCAATTTCCAGTAGGGGGAAGAAATGTCTGTACCCACAGCATCCAAATCGGCTCCAGAACTACACAGCCCCCTGTCTAAAGGGTACCGGAGGGGGTAAAGCAGGCGAACGGGAATCTGGTAAATCTTCATCCATATAGGACCAGCGTGAAGAATGCGTGGAGCTATTCCTCCAACCGTCTATATGTCTTCACTTCTTGGTACGCAAACTCAAACGCAAATTTTTTACCTTACTCACCAATCAGTCGTACCATAAATGCATTAAATACATTATTTTCCAATACTTTCTGTGCGTTCTTCCCATCTCCTTTGCTTTTCTTTTTTCATTCCATTCTTTAAAGTTTTTTCTTCCTTTAATTCTTCTTTTCTGTCCTCTCTTTTCCTTACACATTCTTCTTCCCTCTGATTACAAACAACTCTCCTGTCGTCAAATTTAAGGTTATCACAGCAATGCTTACCAATATCCCTGTCTTTTGGTTTTTGACTCCATGCACTTCCCCACATAAGCACCAACCTTATGCAAAAACCGTCTACCTGCATTCGCATCGTTTCTTATTACCTGTCAAGCCACACGGCGTCATATCCCGTAGACCTTCACACATAACTGCATATTCACTTGACTTTCGAGGCAAATAAATGAGTAATCCCCCAATCACAGAGGAAGACTGAGTGACGAAGAACGCTTGGAAGACACGAGACTAGCTGGGGGAAAAGCCTAACGTTAAAATCATCTTATAGACCTCTAGACTTAGATAACAATATTTCTACTGTATGACTGGAGGCCAGCGGTTGACTGTTCTAACAGAGCAATTATCATTCAAGTTCCGCAAATTACGGGCATTGTTTCACAAGCTATGCAACCACTGATTTCCCAAGAGGGACTTCATTCTATTGTGTCAGCCAATCAGCCAGTCACTCAGATAGTTTAGTTGTTATTTGAAGTGCAAAAAAAATTAGGGCCAAATTATGACTGTAATTTGAAACTTATGATGACAAACATTAAATTAGGGCCTTGAAAATAAGTTAGTACTTCATCAAATGTCATTAGAACGATTAAATTAGGATGAGATGGGTATAACTTGTAGTATGGAGGCCGATAATCTAAAATGCACGTAAAATATATAACAAAAATTCTACAAGTGGGACAAAATTGGTACATAATAAATATATATAGGCCTACTGTGTATACTCACATACACACGTATCCCTCCACCAAATGGCGAAGTTAAGAATGAGTGGCGCTACAGCTCCAGTTCCCCATACGCTTTTATGGTCTTCACAGGGACAATTTTAGCTACGGCTACCGAGAATTATTTCCACGGATTCGAGAAAGCTGGAAATACGAAGCTGACAGCTGCCACGCTTCTATGGTTTGCAATTTTGCGTTGAAGCCCCAGTACGTCCTTATAGCTTCCCTGTGTCTCACTAATTCTTGTCTTATTTCACAGCGCCTTTCCAACTGAAGGTTTTAATCAATAAAATGACTAATTAGGAGCTGGGTGACAGAGATGCGATTCCCGTCTAACAAGATACTTTTCTGTCCAAGAAATTTTCCAAACTCCTGCCCCAGCCTCCTACCAAATGGACAGCACAGCGTTCTTTTGTTGGAGGTATAGAAGCCGGTTTGTGAAACCCACCACTTACGTCCATCTTGTTTCGAAGTTAAGAATAAGTAGAGCTTTACCTACACATATCTTTATTCTTTCTTGAAATGGTGCTCAAAGTGCAAACTTGTAACTCTGAAGGGTAAGGGCTTTAGTGAAAAACTTGAAAAGAAGAGACCACTTAAAATACACAACCGTGTATGGGAGGATAATATTAAAATGTACTTTCAAGAAAAGCCTTGCAAGTGGTAAAGAACTTTCGGTCAACATTAACCTTTTAAAGCCTAGCGGTAACTTTACATACCACCAGGTTTAACATTAAAAAATTCTACGTGGTGCCCACATTGCGTTTATGTGTTTTGTACGGATCTCAGAACAAACAGCAACTTTTGCCTTATAAAACATTAAGAGATTGGTTTTTATAACCGAAGTGGAGAGTGTTTACAGCGCGGTACGCACTGAGTCCTTTTATAAAACAGATACGCTTCGTCTTTAAAGGGTTAACTTCTTAACTAGCTAATCTATTGTCAGCTTTACGAGGATTCTGTCAACAAACATAATACTTCGAATGGTGAAAGAAAACTGTAAAATGCGGGAAGAGAATATGGTGTTTTATTGTAAGTTAACACCAAATTATGTGATTGGAATAATACATACGAACTGAGAAAATTTCAGAAAGGATAGCCGGACTCCTTAGATTCGAATATGGAAGCACCCGAATACGCACTAGACACGCTAATCACTACACAACAACAATATTTCTTAGTTATAGAGAAAACTGTAACACAAATATTGAATTTTTTCTGGGATACAACTCAGCGTAGCTTGGTAGGTATTTACCAGTGTCTCGAAGATATACGGGAACGTATCTACCGAGCTATTAAACGTCACATCCAGGAGGAAAGCAACATTTACAGTCACCGACGTCTGAACCCCAAAACTAACAATTTTACTGTCACTTATCTGCTACTATAACCTACGTAAATAAAAGAGTGTCGTTAAACAACGCGGCTGCTGCTTCCACATTCCGTAGCCCTTTAAAGGAACAGCATGCAGGGGGCAAGGTCGAGGAACCAGAGGCAGCATGATCGTCGGAACTCAAACTTTCTTTTACCCCTGAAGAGTTCCCGCCATCGCTGCCGGTACCACGTGACCACAACTACTCCCAATGAACCAGCAAAACTACTTGGAGTGTAGCGGCCTGCCATCAACGTACATACACCAACCTTTCTTTCCTTCTCATATGGATGTCTTTTTTTATTATTCTAATGGGACTGAAAGATGTTTATAGCTTGCAGGGCCTTAGAATTCTCTGTCTCTTTTTCCAGACTCATTTATTGGTTCTCACCTGATGCCATTTCAAGACCTACTAAAACAATACACATTCTCTATAGTAGAAGACCCACTTCACAACAAATAGTGTTGTTTTGAGTGGTCGAATCATGTCCTGGACACACAGATAGGGTGCAGGATACAAGAAATGAATACACAATTTTGTTAAGGAACTTTCTGGAAAATACCGTTTAAAGACAGAAAATCCAAAAATATTATGTCATTTAATATTCTTGTTACACATGTAAATTCATAGCAGATTGAATTAAACTGGAAGATGATTATGAATGGTAAATGGCTATCCGACTTATTAATGGAGATTTTGAACTAAATGATCTTTATAATCAAGTAAATAGATAAATAAATTATAACAACACAGAATGACCTACAACACTTTGCTGAATAAACACAGCTACGCACTCCTAGAGAAAATAAGTAACTTCTCTTCTTACAGATGAGGAACACTGAATAATTATTGTTAAATTTTAAATCTCCCTCTTTCTTCAAATTTCCTTCTACTGTTCTGTTCATTATTTATTTACTTATTTATTTTTTATTTAGTTACTTGTGTATTTTTAGTTATTTTCTTTATGTACACTAGGTTTATTATTTCTTCGCCTGAGAATTAAAATTTATTTACTTATTTATTTATTGTCAGTGTAATATATTCGTTCTGTTAATGGAGAATTATAAAAGTATACTTTGATAAAAGTTCAGCACGATAAAAAAAATTACGCGCCATATCCAGTTCTTTGCGTGAGATTTCCAGTAGACATAGCGTCGTTAAACAAACATACTCTCATCAAAATGGTAAACCGGGTAGCATTTGTTTTGGCCTGCAACTCATACTGTATAAGAAAATATTTTAAAGGTGAATTGTGAATACTCACTGGCCTGTGAATGAGTATAGAGGTATACAGATCAAGCACCAGGAATTCTGCACCACGACTCTTCACGCCTCAGCCTCTTTCCTCCATGCAGAATAACTTCGCCACAAGCCCAGTGGATTGTCAGCTTGAACGGATCCCAGAGCCAGTCTGAACATGGTGGCAACGTAAAAGATCGCTGCCCTTCTCGGGGTATAAACCTCTACCGTCTGTAACATCTGAAGGAGATAAAAGCGTCATTAAGAAAGCAAACGAAAGTAAGACCAATGTGTTTTGATTTTGACTGTAGGACTCAAAACTGAACATTAAAAGTAGGTGAAATGTGAAGTCTCCTCGCGTCGAAGAATGAAAACTTAAAGGCGTATGGGAAGTACAGAAACAGCTCCACTCATTCTAGACCTCCACTTTAGATGGAAGTAAGTGATCAGTTTCGCGTTTCGACCGCTTTATCCCGGGGATATAAGCCCACTAAAAACTGCAAGCAGGCTGAATGGACCCAAAAGCGACGTAGACAGAAGAAACATTCCCGGTTTGCCTCATCTTTGGAAATGTAGCCAGTCACTTTACTGACTCCGGCATCATCTACCAGTCACTTGACAAAACAACATATTATTATTATTATTATTATTATTATTATTATTATTTACGCTTTATAAGTCAATGTCACCTCCGCTTATCGAAACCTCAGTTACTCGAGCCCAAATTTATACCCAGAAGCTCAGTCCGTACCGCGCAGTAAACACACCCCGACAGGGTTTTAAAAATCAGTCATTTAATGCTGTATGGGGAAAGAATCGCAGTTTGTTCCGAGATCCATATAAAATACCTAAATAAAGCTGAATCATAATTACAGGCTCAGATCGTACCGCGAAGAAAACGCAGTTCACTGTATTTACGTCTCCTGACATCTAGCGGCGATGTGTGAAATTCCAGCGTGCTCATAGTTGTACTGCCACCTGGCGGCGGCCCATGGAAGTCCAAGCGTCACATACCTTTCCATCTTACTGAATTTTATATGAGATTACCAGAGTCACTATTATGCGTCACGTGCCCTACCTGCCCGAATGATGACCGCAGACATCCATAAATAATGCATAACAATTACTCATGAGAGGGCGTTGCCCCCTACAGCAGCACAGAGAGATTGAAGACACTAAAAATTGTTACTGTTTCCTGAATACTGCTACTTTGATAATAATTATGATTCATATGCTGAAGAGACAAAAGGGAGTCATAAAACGAGATGAAGCCAGTCGGAAGAATTTCTAAGAAAAGAACTTTATTGCTTTGAAGAGATGCATCTAAAAAATTCTCTCGGGAGTAACAAAGAAACCTAAACTTGTTTGAAGTTTTCTTGCAGAAATTTAGGGGCTTAACTTCTGAACTGGGTTATAAAAATCTCAGACCGAGTGCTGCAATAATTTGATAATGTGGTCGCGTAATTTCCAAATAGTATTCCTCGAAAACAAGAACACGCGTGGAAGCATGCGTTTGGTGTCAAATTTTACGCGAAAATTTAGTAATCAAGAGAAATATTAGGTATATATTAAAGAAATAAATAGATTTTTCAATACATAGAAGGTGCAGCAGTAGTCACTTGACAATATAGAGGCAACGCTTTGACGTTAAAGTAAAACTTAAATTTAATGAATATTGTAAATGTCTAAGTTGACTTCCTTGTACACTGACACATCCTCTAAGTCTTTACGGAACGCTGGTACATACCGTCTTACAAAGCTACCTCTTGGCATCAGTGTCACTGACAGGGTCTTCTCCAACATCGAGTGTCAAGTGATTTTTGCACCACCTTGTATTTTTCGATGAATAAAACAATTTGACTACAGAGAGTTTAGAGTTTGAGCTTAATAAATTTTGATACATTATGAATTTCATGATATGAGATACAAGAGCACAGTGTTTAAGACCGAAATTCGACGCTAAATTGTCTAAGTTACTCAAACCCTTGTTAAATAAATGAGACAAATGTACTCGTTTCAAGTAGCACCCAATAGTTTCTGTAAACATAAGTTTCATATGCTAAAATTATTCGAAAAAATATCCGTGAATAAATAATTCCCACTTAAACTAAAATGAAGCTGCTATGAACGAGATGAGTTTAAAGATGCACCTGTGACTAAGCGCCATGCCATGAAGTTTTATAGGGGGGCGTGGATGTAACGCTCCAGGCATTTTTAATCTCGGCACTAGATAGATGTGAGTGGTCCGCTACAGGCCCAAGCAGCTTGTTCTCACTGAATGAAAGGTTAGGTGGGTCTCAGGGTCTGAATTCATGACGTGGGGAGGGAAAGAATTTCAGTAACAGCCGGGAATTGAACCCTGACCCTTAACCACTTTGTTTACCGAATGACGATGAACCGTATCCTTGCAAATGCTAATTTCGGTTTCATTTAAAAACTCCACTTCAACTATTATTTAGCATATATGTAAAACATTTAACATATGGATGTATCTCAATACAGCTTCCCTTCCCCTCAAAGAAATATAAAATCCTGATAAAAGTATTCATATGGGCGAGCAAATAAGGAAAGTTACCTCAGTTGTCCAGCGTGTAGCATAGTCACAGTACCGACTGCGGTGTTGCATCTCCCCCACATTTAACATTCTTAAACTGCATCTTACAAGAATATAAAATAAGGGATTTCAATGAACAAATTCGAATTGTGGGGTTTGGTAAACGCTACAAAGGATCTTCAATGTTTTTTACTTTTTCATTAAAAAACGCAGAATGAAATTGCTTGTAAATAAAGGGTCAAGTCTTCTGGGACGTTATGCCGTATGGGTCGGTAAGTATTTATCAAAATACCAAAGAACCTGAATCTTCAACAGCCAGCAGCGAGAAACCTCAAAACTCATTGTGTTACATATATTTTCCTACATCAGACCGTCCGGCTGTAGCATGGTAAAATTTATTAAAAAATCAGAATACATTGTGATATAACTGCACAGTTACAAGTTCCGAGGAAGGACACACATGCGATCCACCTTCAGGAACAGTCTAGTCATTTGCGCGTTGACCATCTCTAATATACATGACTGACGCCAGGTTTTTGATGTTAGCACTGCCGCATAAATACAGCCGTACAGCTGTACGGTCTGACTCCGCGTGTCACTGTTTATATTTACATTTTAATATTTACCTTTTATTTTTTAATTATCTTCCAACACAATTTGCCCCTTTTTAAATAATTTGACATCTTAATTTCTACTATATTTTCTTAGGCAATATATTTATACACTGACATATATATTTTTAATGTATTTATTATTGTACGAGGGGGAAATTTTCCACTTACAAAACATATGGCGTTTTCTAATTTATATTTTCTGTTACGAGCTAATGATGGATCTTATGAGCTGAAATTCGTAGCCTAAATACGCATTAAAAATGAAATGTTAGTCATATATGTGTAATCAATAAAAATAAATACGCTTTTTTATCTGCACATCAACTGGGACGTCTAATATTAATATGAAAGGTATTAAAATGTATTAAAATTCCAGGTTATTTCCTCGTGGTAAGTACGGTGTATATCCGAAGGAACTATCAGCCTGCATGTGGCAGCACATCCCAGCCGTCCAGTTCAGTTTTGTCGCCTTGTTGATGTTCCGTCAGAGCTGCTGTACAAGACAGGTTGTTCGTAATCTGTGCAGTGGTGGGATGAGTGCTCCAGGTAGGCGAACAGGTGGAAATTGATGTGGTTATTTAGAACCGTTAGGAAACTCGAAACACCGAGGGTTGAGCCGAACTGCTGCACCCCTAATGACAACTCAGTGCCAGAGCAGCCTGTGGCTTGTAATTTCCGGGTCGCTCACAGGACTCTGGACGCCACGGCAACCCGAAGTTTTAAATTCCATAATTTGGATTTGAGCCTTTTTCAGGATGATGGATGTTGGTTTCTTAACCTTCATTTACTCTCTCTACACACACATACATAGTACAGTATGTTTGAACAGACCCGTGTCCATATAAACATCATCAATGGTACACGATTCTTCATGCCTTTAAGGGTTAGACAACTTAAAGCCTGTACCGGCCTCAATTTTCCTTCCACCATTTCTTTGATCTTTCTCTTATTCTTCCGCTTGCTGCTACACGATTTCATATAATCTACGAGAATCTATTTATGTCCATGCTACGTATATAGTCGTATTCTTTCCGTCGTCTGTCTTACGACAGGTCTGTAGCCTTTGCCAAGGCGAGTTCTCCACATAGTGCAATCTAGTGCTTCTTCTTCCAATTTCCAGCATTCCGTCTGTTCCTTAAGGTCACCCGGTAGCTGATCACATACCATTCTTCGTCTTCCCGTCACTTATATCCTTCCCTCTACCTTTCCTTCAATAACGTGATTTAGAAGGCAGTTTCTACGCAAGATGTGACCAATCCAGTTAGCCTTTCTTCTGTTTATTTTACGAGTACGTAGGACATTCCTCTCCTCCTTAATTCTACATAGTCTTCATTTCTCACATGATCGATCCAACTGACTTTCTCCTTCCTTCTCCAACACCACATTTCGAAACTTTCCAGGTATTTCTGATCCACTTTCCGAGATGTCCTATAAAAAATCTATGAATTTTTTTTTATACAGGCAGTAATCTGCGATATTTTAGTTCCTCGCAGTGGTGCTAATGAAGAATGTAACATCCTTCCGCAGAGTCTCTAATTATTTACCAATTAACGTAGTGTATTATTATCAGAAGACCAGAACATTCATCGAATAATCTCCTCGTTTCCACAGTCGACAATCAATTCCTCAGACAAAAAGTAAAGTTTCTTCCTGTCCACTTCATGAAGCCACAGGGAGGGAAGCAGAGGTATAACTCCACTAACTCTAAACCTCGGTACCAGATGGAGGTGGGTGGTCAAATTCACGCCCCTGCAGCTTTACCCCTGAGAATATTTTGCACATATTTGAGTGTTAAAATTTCTCTCTAATTATGTACATGCCACGTCTTAAAGTTCCCGTGTTTGTTGCTTATATTCCCTTCTTGTTCTACGATAGTATGCACATGCTATCTACCGTATCTACTCGACATTTGTTTCATTAAATTTTTGTAAGATTCCTCAAACATGCGGGCAAGCCCAGGACTTAAGTTCACCAAAGTTCATATTATTCCACGTAAAAGCATAAATGTTTTACATTCCCTAGATGTACAGTCAGCTGGGATTTCCGAATTACCTAAACATGTACTTAAACTGATTTATTAAGAAGGCCCTAACAAAGAGTCAAAATGAGTTTTGAGATTTCGACGGATGTACAAATAATTCACGTACCTTATGAGGTACAGGCGAAAATGGCGCAGACCCCAGGTGACTATCACATTTTCTAAGGAACGTAATGGCTCTAATTTCAGGGTAGAGGACTTGAAAATTTTAACAGAATTCAAAATGCACGAATTCAGTAAGCGGTCTGTTATTCTAGAGATATCTGGGGGGAGAGGTAACAAAAATGCATATTTTATTCGTGCAAATACAACAAGTATGACTCCAATCCCAAATGCTTAGAAATTCAATTCATGCTTTAAAATTGAACGTTTGACGTCAATAAACACAGAGTGAAAAGCTAAATGCATTTACAGGGCAAATGACAAATAATTTTGTAGAAGACAACACAGGATGACGTATCAGAAGGGGCAGCTCACGTTCCCACGGGCGACTTCCAGAAGCAGACATACTCAGAATAAATGAGGCACCTATGAAAAAGGTTATGACAGCGGCTGAGCCAACTGGCCACCAGCAGCATCGCAGGACCAATGTCTTGTTTTACGTCGTAATGAACCAAGTCACTGCAGACGCTGAGTTCCCACCTCTGTAATCAAGACCTGAGGGGCGGCGCACACGATGTAATTTACTGGTCCTTCTTAGAAATTATTCTTATTATTTCCCCCCTTTTTCTTTTTCTTTCGTCTATTTTTCGTCTTTCTTTTGCCTTTCTTTCCCTCTCTCTACTCTTCCTTGCTTGTATTATTATTAGACTTAGCTTCAAATTACAGCGACTGATCTAATTACGATGCTTGAAGAGAGAGACAGTGAAAAAAAAACACGAAAAAAAATATTGTGTCTGTTGGCTCAGGGGACGTGTATGGGTGATTGTGTCAGGAATTACTGTGAAACAAATATGGCGGGTCTTCTTTGGGGATAATTGTAACGTTGAAGGACTGAAGCTGTAAGCAGGGTATGCATCGGATCGTAGAACAATGATCACTGGCGTGCTTTATTTTATCTATTTATTATCATCTACGTTTTAGATTGCAGAAACCGACGGTTTAAAACATATTAGCTACGTTGTCAAATATGCACTACATTAAATTATATGTCTCTGGGGTGTTATCAATAAAAATTGTTGAGGTAATAATCAGATAGGATGAGATGATCGTCATGTGTCTGTACGTGCACAACAGTGCTGCTCCTAGTGGTCGTACCTCGAACGACTCCTCCTTATGATTATTAAAATTAATTACCATTTTTACTTCAAAGAAGAGAAGAAGTCTATAGCATGAACTTCAAATATGTTACAGCACTTGATTACCTTCAAATTTAATAAATAATGTTCCCAAAACCATGACGTCATTCCCTTTTCTTGCAGCGAAAGGTTTTACCTGCAGGACGCTAAGTTATTCTATTTGTTTCTGTATCACGTAGGATTTATTTTTCAAACTGTGAACGCAGGGAACGAATGTATAGGCTACAGTGTTCGCGTGTAATATTTCCGAAACTACTGAACACACGTCGCTTAAACCGGGTATTAGGTATTGTGTGGTGTTGGTTTTATGGACTTCATCCATTGCACGAAGAGTAAAGTATTGAAATATTAACAATTAAAAATCAATACGTTTGGGAAGCTGGTTCTGCTTCCGTTCTCAGGTCAATGGACGGAAGCAGAGCCAGCTTCCGAAACTTAGCGATTTTTAATTTTTTAATATTTTACTCTTCGGACAATGAATAAAGTCCATAAAACCAACACCACACAGTATTGTACACCATCGTCAAAATCTTTTAGAATTTATCGGGTACAGTATTAGGTGTCTAAGTGCAAAGCGAACCCTGTTTCTCTCAAAGCTTGAATCACACATGTAAGCAAGAAATATATTTATGTATGCATCGAGATAATATGAATTATGTTCACATTATTCTTCTTCATATTTGGTTGTGTTTATATTCATACATTTTTAAAAAATGCATTAAAAATTGATTAAAAACTAACACGTCAACATATTACAAACATGTAACAAATGGCAAAAATGAGAGAAGTAACATTTTGCAATTAAATCTTCTGTTCTGAATATACTGCAGTACGTAACAAATATAAAGATATTTTTAAAATACCTATATAACAAAGATGTAAAAAATTAAACAGCAGAATAGGCCTACGAGATGAAAAAAGAGCTCTGAATGCTACTAGCACACTCTGTGGACCGCTGTAAATTGTATAGAAATGCATCTCATTTAAAACTGTCAGGAATACCAACAAAGGACAAGAAATTGTGTAATTATGGGCAGATATCTAGTTAGAAAATATTTTAAATTCACTGCTTCTTTCTGATGACAGTCGGCGAAAGTATGTAACACTTCAACAACAACAACAACAACAACAACAACAACAACGACGACGACGACGACGACGACGACGACGACGACGACGACGACGACGACGACGTCATAACAAACGGACCCATTCCTAACACGAAAGCCTGAAATCTCAGCACACAAAAACAAGCACCAACACTGCTACAAAAATTACAAATTATATATACACGAGACAGAAGAAACAAAGCAGATGTGACACCAGAATCAAGCTCCGTGACTTCCATGTTCCGCGAGAATCATCCAAGAAAGTCTCCACAGCAGCAACAAGATTCTAGCACTCCCAAAGATCAGCTACACTGAGCTCACAGACTGGTAAGAACGCGAGTATCCGCTCCAGTCAGCAAACTTCTAAGTAAATACATCCCATCACACGAGATATGAAGCTCTCATGGGGGTGACAACGAAGAATAGTCTGTCTCTGCGATCTGACACCGTGTAGTATGCACAAACGTACTAAAGTTTCCGTGGAACTTACTGCTCCCATCTTCACGATAAAAGTTCTACTCTACATCCAACGATATTCGGGTACGGCCTGCAAAAACAAATGGGGCAGCAGCAGCAACTGTTCGGCACTTACGTTGGCCAGATCTGCAGAGGCTGCCCGATTTATCACTGACTCCAACGCCACCCTCAACACAGAAGCAGTAGGTTTTCCAGAAGGTAGGCAAAATTCTACCAGCTTAGAGAGTGTCACGTCCCAGAAGGGAGTATTCTTCAATATGCCATTAAAATTAGGGGTTGATTTCACACGGGAAGAAACACATCTCATAAAACTACATTGTTCATTCCGTGCATTTTCGATAACCATTTCGCAACACTTAGCCAATACAATGAACAATGTTTTTCCTTAGATAGTTATAAGATCACACTGAATATTCCTACATGTTTCGATACACAGTGGATCATCATGTTGAAATATCGAGTGTGATTAATATAATATAATATAATATAATATAATATACATAAATATCTCAAGAAAAATACCATCGCGTGGAAATATTCCGTGTGATATGATATAATATGATATGATACGATATGATATGATATAATATAATATAATATAATTAATATAATATAATATAATATACGTAAATATCTCAGGAAAAATATCATCCTGTAGAAATATTCAGTGTGATATGACGATATGGTATATTATATTATATTATATTATATTATATTATATACGTAAATATTTCAGGAAAAATATTGTGCGTTGTGCTGGTTGAGTGTTGCGAATCTCATACAAAATTTCTGAATACAAGTAACCCTGTAAATTTTACTGTAAGACATTTGATCTGCTCTTCTAACTCATTTGCAATTTAGAACAAACAATAATGGCAGTAATGATGATGACAATAGCAATAATACCCTACCTTAGTCCAAAAAATGTGGCGGCCAGCGTCCTGTTGGTGAAGACCCCTTTGTGTTGATCATTATCACCAGTATCATCACCGCTCTCCTCATTAGCGTCTCAGAAAAAGATAAGGAGTTTCAAACACTCGTCAGAACAGCGGGCACAAGGTTCTGTAACAGTAATAAAGACGTTAGAGTTGTTAGCATTATCATTTTTTAAATGTTCGTCTATGGACCTGTTTTTATAGGGAGCAACGAGGGTTGTTTATAAAAGGGCGGTGATTACACACATCCGTCCGTCCCTCCCCCCCCCTCCCCCCACCCAAACCAAGGTATGTCCAGAAATACCGCCGCATTCGTACCAAACAAATTTCTTACTTGCGTGTAATGAGAGTGTCATTTTGAAAGGAAGGGAATGTTAACTGTTTGACACTCACACAATATTACAGCAAAGACATGAAATATTTTGTTGGCAATGTAAATCCTCTGATAATTAGCTTTACGAAACACAGTTGATGGAAGCCCTATTTGAGAAGCTAACATTCGCCTAGATGCTCATGATGTTATCCCAAGTTTCACGAAATATCACGAGGCGTTCCCGTATTCATAAGGGGCCAAGAGCCGGGGTAGGTCAGTCAGTACACGACTAGGTTACGAGGTGGGCAGCCGACAAATCACGGTTCGATTCCCAAGAGGGGAAAGAGACTCATCTTATCTCTAACGCGTCCAGACTAGCTCTGGAGCCCACCTTCCTCCTATTCATTGAGGAGGTCTGATAAAGGCTCTTTACTTGGGGGTAAAGTGGCCGAAGCGTGAAGCTGACTACTTACATTCATCTAGTGCCAAGGTTAAGCATGAGTGGAACTATGCGTCCACTACCCAATATGCCTTCACTGTGTGTATAGGGACTGTGGCAATTTTACCAGACGTCGCCATTCACTAGGATACATTATTTATTTGAACACTCCTCTCTCTTTCACACATTTTCCCTCATGTTATTCACTGACCAATACACTATTCGACTTTTGTTTAATCTGGGCTACTGAGATTTCATAATGAAGACGCAGCCAGAGCTAAACAACTAACCCAAAGCAATTTCCTTGACTTCACCATTCAATCAATAAAATGGGCGACATCTTTAACCTTTTAAAGCCTAGCCGTAACTTTACGTACCACCAGGTTTAACATTAAAAAATTCTACGTGGTGCCCACATTGCGTTTATGTGTTTTGTACGGATCTCAGAACAAACAGCAACTTTTGCCTTATAAAACATCAAGAGATTGGTTTTTATAACCGAAATGGAGAGTGTTTACAGCGCGGTACGCACTGAGTCCTTACATGAAACAGATACGCTTCGTCTTTAAAGGGTTAATCCATGAAGTACCTTTCTATTGTCTGTATCCCGTTGTGCTTCAGATGAGGTGCTTAAAAAAGTACAGGTTTCCTTACTTGCACAACAACCTAGGAAAATAATCACCGCCAAAACACAAACCTAGGAAAGCACTCACTGAACAGGCAACACAATTCACTACACAAACCACATCAACAGTTATCATGTTAAACAAAACAAAACCTCATTACGTTCTATAATAAACCTGAAGATGACCTACACAAGTCGAAACATGTTGTTATAATTATTATATATATAAAATCATAAAATATTTTGTACAGATAAGGACATCTATAGGTCTACTTTTAACGGAGTACAAAGTACCTCGTCTGTATTATATCGTAAATTTTCACATAATTCATCCTCGTGCTCGCAAAATAATTTCCTATTGATATATCTCAAAACAGAGCAATTAATATGAAAAAAGAAAAACTGAACCATGTATAGCATTCAATATCCATTTATACTGCGTTGAAGAATCTGTCAAGAACGTATGATTTTTCTCTGTCGATGTGCTGCAGCAAACGACATGGTAAGAAATAGTCTTTACATATTCTACAATGCTGCTATTAAATCAGTCCCATAGATCCAGTCAGTGCATATTGCAGTGTATCATTGAAGACATAACCTTACTGATTAATGACTTGACAAAAGCAAAATGTAAAACTGCTGACGTCGAAAAATTAATTCATAAAAGATTTTATACTGTAAATGCAGATAACTGGAAAAATATGCCAAAGGTTAACCAGATAAGACATTCCACAGTGTGGAAATTGGGCTAAGTTCAATATATGGAGTCCATCCACACCCAGCTAAGTGACAACACGTTATCTTCTGAGGATTCAACTAGGGACAAATCTGACTACCAGCATTAGGATGATGCAAAGTTATTAACACGACACGAAATACAGCCTACACGTAAACGTAACACTGAGGCGTGTTCGTGTAACCATTTTTGCTGTGGAAAAGCAATAAGTATTACATATTCTGAGTGTGTGTTTGTAGCGTTAGTTACACAGCATGCAAAGCGCCTGCGCAGTATTATATTGTCCTCTGTCGCCTGTCTGACTTTACCCTGTTATTCCACATTATCTCATAAAGGGCACGATGGCCGGGAAAAACCTTACTGAACATACAAAGTATTTTGATTTTCTCTACAAATTTTGTCTGAAACATTCCTCACTCTCAGAAGAACTCAGCGAGATCTTGTCATAAATATACATAAGTCTTAATGTAAAGTACCCGTTATACTTTCCAGGTTTTAACAAATCTTGAATTTTCAAAACAGATTTTCGAAAAATGCTCAAATATCAAATTTCATGAAAGTCTGTCCAGTGGGGGCCATACGGAAAGAGGGACGGACAGACGTGACGAAGCTAACTGTCGCTTTTCGCAAACGCGCCTAAAAATAGTTTGGAAAAAAAGGCTGAATTAAAGTCGTAGAAAGCCTGAAGCATTCTGTCTCCAACTTTAATCCAGTTTTGTACAGAAGGGCTATTGCCTCTGGAATAAATTTCAACATATTTACGTAACTCTATGCGTTATAATACACAAGGAAGGGCATCGCATTGACCCGTGCATTTCGACCGTTTTCCAGCTTTTATGCAGAACACATACTGTGTATGTTACCATCTCTCCACTGCAACCTGCCACCTCAGGTTGACACTAAGACAAGCGATCTGTTTTAATCCGTGCCATGTTAACCAGTGGTTCGATTGCACCGAGACTGTTTTCATTCTGATGCTAATACGTCACAAAGTAACATAATAGCAATGGTCTATTCTTCTTGTCGCACGTGCAATAGTCACCGTTAATTGTTCAGATATAGCGGGACACGTCTCTTTAACTGGAGTAATCAAATATAATATGTCAAAGGTGATGACCCAGACAAAAAGGGATAAGCTGGTCCTCCAGGTGGGGGTTGGGCGTGGGGCTAACAACCTCACCCCATAAAAATGTTTTGTTGAGAAGCTTCTAAACCGGACAGCAATTTTGGAAGAGGCTAAAGTCCACCAAGGACTGTACTGCCACAAGGAGGAGGAGGAGGAGGAGGAGGAGGAGGAGGAGGAGGAGGAGGAGAAGAAGAAGAAGAAGAAGACGAAATCAAATATAATACAAATAAAGACCAGACAAGGCAGTACCTTCGACCGAGATATCTGGTTTGTAGCACGGAGAAAGTTAAAGCATACGACGAACGGGCAAACCGATCACATCGGGCGAGTAATCTGTGAAACGTTATTATTTCTAGCTACGTCTAGAAAACCAGAGAATTAAGATCAGTAAGACAAGATGACGTCACCGTGTTCAACCAATAATTTTATCCTTTCCTATCATTCCTTTAAATATTACCTCACTATGAACTTAACTCGATCGCAATCTTATAAACTAATTTTCCTTTAGAGATGCGAGACTAAAAACCGATAGGTTCTTGCTTAATATCTTGTCTAATAACAACATGCACGGGAATTTTGATTACCGACAGATAGGAGTGTCCGAAGTGTTTGATAAGAACTTGCATATTTCTTACGTAAAACACTGGAGTATAGGCGTATCTCTTTCAAATTTTGAAGGCCTGATTTGGGGGTCAGAACAGTAGAGAAGGTGAAGGAAAATGAGGTTAAGAAGTGGGAAGAAGACGAGAAGGAGACTGTTTTGAGAAAGTAGAAATGTGGGAAAAGCAGGAAGAGAACGATAAGTAGCAAAAGAAGTAGGAGGAAAGGAGAAGAAGAAAAACACGAACAACGTAATTTGACTTTCCTTTCTTGCAGGGCGGCACCCAAGAGGGAAGGTGGGCTGCAGCCCGGCAGCCCCCCAAACCCACAAAACCGGAATTTAAAAACGCAGACTTTGTTGACATTATTATACCAGAAGTTTTACGTAATTTACCCTTCAGCCGAAATCAGCCACTGAAATCGGCTGATGACTAGTACGTTAAAATTTTGAAAAATAAATTTAAAAATTAAAAAAAAAAACAAGAAGATAGGACACTGTAATTGAGTCATGCAAGATGTAATTATATTCGTATGTATATAAATGCGGCTGCAAAAAGTGTTATGTTGTACTTACAACATGATTTCTATAACATAATCTTTAAAATCAAACATAAAACAAATATAGCCTCCGGGTCGTCCCCAACCCCAGGAAAAACTGTGGGTGCGCATTTGCTGTCTTATGTCATGTAACGCTGTGAATTATGATGCCAGATGGTTCAAAAGTTTTGGACGTCAAAGAGACATGGAAGCAACACGTTTATCCGAAACGTCTTTACCGATGTACCAAGCTACAAGGCGTCATATCGAACAGCGAAACAATCTTTATAGTAGCCGCCATCAAAACCACAAATTTTATACGGTAGTTCTTCATGGGGATAACTCCGAGCAACAATGGTATATCAGACAGCATACAAGCAGCAATTCCTCTAACACGCTGGTCACTGTCTACCCAGTTATACGGCGTCATGTCAGGGAAGAAAGAAATCTTCATAGCCACCACCGTGGGAAACTCAGAGAGGTCAAATAAAAATATGTTTCAAGTCATTCTCACAGAACACACAGGCAGTGTTCAAACAACCATCACTCCACAATAGCTCTTTCGGTCGCAGACGGAAATGCAAATTGTTTATAGACACTTCTGAGACCTAATTTTATGCGTTAGTTGTCGCACCACCTGCAGCCTGGCATTACTGTCCCGTTGTAACTCACCAATTATTCGGTATTTACTTTTAAAATTCTACTGCTAATTTCTATATCAATCCCAAGTACAGTCTGACAAATTTACAGTTTTTACTTCACTTTAACCAGGATTAAGTATTTCGCCTTACAAACTTAAATTTTATTTAGGCACAAATAAGTGCAGAAGATAATGTGCCCTAAACCCCACTTATTCATTCAGGACAAACCACTTCTAAGAGAAAATACAAAGTTCGATTTGAGATTAAAATTGTTAGTGCACATACATGCTACAATTAAATTCGTTTCGCATATTTTACGTTACGCTCCCCCCCCCCCCCAAAATGTCAAAATTAGTCCCGTAGTTTCGGTCATGAACCAAACCAACAGACAGGCACACATTCCACATTATAAGCTAATATCCTTTTAACCTTACTTGTGCAAACACATGTAAAAATCAATTCAGAGATAAATTTGAGATGGAAAGGACACTCCGTTCTTGCTCAGCGCGCTATGACGTCCTGTGGGTGGGAAGCCAGTCCCTTGCGTCACGTTTCTTAACTAATTTCACGTACTTGTTGAGCTTTCTCAAGTGTTTACAGAGCAAGCAAACGATCTAGTAATAAGGATCTAAAATATTCAATACTTAAAAAATTGCTGTTTTTTTTGTTAGATAAAAGGGAAAATACCGAAACAGATAAATAAGAAAAGTAAACATAGGCACAGGCGGTACCGACAAACAGAAATATAAAGTACGTGTTATGTACAGAATAGACCAAAAGTTTAAGTGACTCACACACGTCTGAATTACAGGTAAAGCCACATGAGAAAATATTATCCTGTCGCAATTTTGGAACAGAATTCTACTCCCCACAAATGAGCCCTATATCTCTGTCCTTTCAATTTACACTATCGCAGTAAACCACATTAATAGTGTATGTTTCTTTACACAGAAAAGTTTACTGCATGTTTCAGTCATTCGATCATCTTCAGGAAAATGTACTTTTCTATAATATATTCCCCTGAAGACGTAACGTCACCTCAACGTGTAGGAAAAATTGTTATATATAAAGAAGCATACAGGCCTGTCATAGATGTGGATATAGTATGGTGGTATAAACTAATAAAACACAGTTCATAAATCGGCCACAAAAGTTGCATATAAAAACCAAGGCTGTGGAGTCCGACTCGGAGTCGTGGAGTCAGAAGGGGTTTTTAGGTGGAATCGGAGTCAGAGTCGGAGTCGGTAAAAATGTACCGACACCGACTCCGACCTCAGTCTAAAATCTTAACTAGATAGCCCTGATAGCTACAGTAACCATTAGACTTATACTTAAATATAGGTTATAAGTCAAAAAAAGTAGCCTGATGATTCACGTGGTGGTGATGAAATGTCTTATAGGTTTACCGTTATTAATACATATTGAGCTTTTATGGAGCAGTCGGAGTCGGAGTTTTAAAAATCGAGGAGTCGGAGTCGGAGCTTTTGTGTACCGACTCCACAGCCCTGATAAAAAACTCTTTTAATTCTCCAACATGCTTCGGTTTACCATCAAATCATCGTCAGGAAGAAAAAATACAATTCGAGATTGTTGATTACATGCATAAATACATGAAGAAGTTTGATATACATTTTACTTGTATTTATATTTTGCAAACGTGCACCTTACATAAAATTATGCAAAACTGCTGGACATAAGCACATGTGTAAGTTTTGTGTACCCTGATGGCCGACGGCATGAATGGTGTCCGAAGGGCGCACAGACAGAGCGAATCAATTTAAGACAATAAAACGTAAGTCTAGAACACGGCAAAATACGAGCAATTCGAAGACAGCTCTGCGCCTGTGCCTCTGGCAATATGCCCCACAATTCAATCAATGGGCATTTTTGTAGCAGAATCTCAGATTTCAAAACGGTTAATATAAAAGTCCACTTCTAGATCAAATTCTCAGTGACATTCATCTACCTCCCATCCTTGCTTTATGAGAGCCACCTTAATCTTTATTTGCCATCTACATCTTGGTCTTCCAAGTGACCCCTTTCCAGAAGTTTTTGCCACCAGAATTCTACACGCAGTCATTTTGTCTACCATCCATCAAAACATTACGTGAAATTTAAAACACTTTATTATTATTATTATTATTATTATTTCATTAATTAAACACCACAACATGGAGATATACAAATAAGTGTAGACAGCTCCAGTCACTTTTATGCCGGGTCTCATTGGATAAGAGACTAGGTAAACACCAGAACCAGCCAGATGTGAATAATAATAATAATAATAATAATAATAATAATAACAGCATACTGGTAGTGGTAGTAATAGCAGTAGTGGCATTAGTAAAAGTCATAATGCATTTCAGATCCTCCTGCTGTAAATCCTTCATTCCCTTTCTTCGATTCTGAAGGATAAATTTCACAACTGCGTGGGAAAGTGTCTATAGCACCTGTCACCGTGCAAATATACGCAATTATACGAAACCCTCTTATTAAAACTTAATACCAACAAGACTTGAGGACTGCAAAGCAAACACTGTCAAAATCACGTATCACGTGTGATTTCATATATTTCGTTATGACGCGCTGTTCTTAACATATTCAAACACACAAACTTTTTTTCTTAAATTACAAAGGGTCACTGACAATTTAAATTTTGCCTAATCACTCTTAAGCCTTTCTTAATTCTCACGCTGACAAAGGAAGTCAAATATCCTCAAAACGTGTATATATAATATACACATACACGCAATTTTGCATATTTGACACATTAAAACATATGTATGTATATATATTATGTATCAGCTTTTATCTTGTATACATACTGATTAATGTGTCCTCTTTGTCTTTAGGTTTAAAATGTCTTCCCTTCCCTATCTCGAACACCTGAAAATCAACACGAAGGCGGTGCGAAAATCTGAGGTGGAAATTACAGTACTGGTATGTAACGCAGATTATGAAAATTTGGTGTGACAATAGGTCTTCGAAAAATATGCAGCTTGTTTCAGTTGATTCTGTTTTGGAATGTAAAACATCATGGCGGCAGAGCGAAATACGTATTTCATTTTATTGAACTTTGTTACGGCAATAGATCATATCTATACATGTAAATGTAGTATGATGAACTTCTCAGAGGTTGAAGATGAAAAAATAGCAACGGTACCAAACTTTAAACTACTTACTAATATTTTTATTTGACATTTTTTCCGCTAGACTCATTTATAATTTCTGTAATATTCTTTGTGTTACGCAGATCCACGCCGTACAAGAGTACTGCAGATGGAAGAGTTTCACGTATCATCCAATTTTAATCTTTCGATAAACATACATAATAACATCTTCAGAAAAGATACTGTCTTGATGCAAGTATCGGTTCGTTCGAGCATGAATCCAATCACTTCTTTTTGCATCTGGTTAATCCAGAGGATTTCCCCTTCATCCGATATCACACACTTGATCGTTAACGCAATCCGTAACCAGAAGTATCCTCCATGAACTGCCACTGCTAAACTGTGCACGCCCCATTAGTTATCACCGGCGATGTAGTACTTTTTAAAAATGGCTTCGAATGAGGAATGTAGAGTAGCAAAATTAACGGCACTAACATTAAAAAAAGAAACGTAAGTCATAAAAGGTGTCCAAGTCCCTTGTGTGTTAGAACTGCGAACCAAGAATTCTCTACTCAGTTAACTAAATGTTTAGATAGACTTAAGAATCAACACAGTGCCATCTGTATACCAGATTAACCTTTTAAAGCCTAGCGGTAACTTTACGTACCATCAGCTTTAACATTCAAAAATTCTATGTGGTGCCCACATTGCGTTTATGTGTTTTGTACGGTTCTCTGGACACACAGCGATTACTTTCCTATTCAGCATTAAGACATTGGTTTTTATGACCGAGATGGAGAGTGCTTACTGCGCGGTACGAACTAGCTCCTTATATATAAAAGAGATATGCTTCGTCTTTAAAGGGTTAATTGTGTTTTTATTGTACTTGTTGCGTGGAATTGTCACTGTGGACACGGCAGCTTCTCTTTCTTTTTATTTTTATGTCTTATTTTATAATTTTAGAGGGTAGGCATGAAGGTTAAGGAGAAGTTGTCCCTCCCCACGCCTTGAAGGCACATACGGAGAATGGAGGTATAGCTCCACCAACTCCTAACCTTGGCGGTAAATGGGGATGAATGACTAGCCGCACACCTCGGTCGATTTACCCCTGGAGAAAGAGTTCCCGGCACCCACTTAATAGAAGGTTGAGTGGGCCTCACAGCCTGCTGCACGTTTTGGAGAAGGAAGAAATTCTTCCTTTCGGGGCTTAAACCCCGGATAACACAGTCTGTAGCCTAGTCACTGTACTGACTGAGCTATCCAAGGCCGATATAATTCAAACGGCTGGAGAGTATCATTATTCGTCTTGTGAAACCATACGAAACATTATGGTGACCACTGTGTTCTGACCAACATTGCGTGAATAAAAGGATATTTCCCTCCAATTTATACCATAGAAATTGAGCTTTTTGGTGGAAATTGACACTACAGACCATCAGAACCTACTGTGGACCAAACTGCCAATAATTATACGAGTTTTTGAAGCTGTGAATATTGTTCCTTCTTCCAAAACCTGTTCTCGTACACTCCATATAAACCTTGATTGGCTACATCGTACCCTGCATACACTGGAGTGACAGTCTGGATGCAGATTCCTTGCGATTTGACATGCTTCCTAGTCCCTGATGTTTAATAAAATTTAGCTTTCGGTTCTTATTAAGACAAAACAATTCGACACATATGCCAATAGATAAAACAGCCATTGACCGAACAATACGGCCGCCTGCTCGCATACAGCAAGCAAAAATGGAGGAAGCATGTCAGTTAAATGGGGCACGCGGTGGCGCATTTGGTTGAGGCACTGCAATACAAGCCGGAAGATCGCGTGTTCGATTGGGACTTATTGACTTAATCCTTCCGACCGCACTATGGCCCTGGGGTCGACTGAGCCTCTAACAGAATTGAGGGGCAAATGCGGCCGGTGCGTAGGGCTGAGAACCTTGCCACCTTGGAGTCTCAAACCCCCTACAGCCCTCAGGTTCTGTCCAGGTGTGTACGGATTAGTTTACATTACGTCAGTTAAAAATGCTAATTGTACGAAACTGACATCAATTAACATCCTGAGAAATCAACAACATGTTAAGTAAAGCATTAAATGTTACAAGAAATAATTCTGAAATTTTTGATATCAATATGTAAAGTGCGCGAAACTAAATTGAAGTTAATTTTATGGCTATGCACCACTGCGTAAAATATGCATTGCTCTAAATAACATTACATAGGTCATACTTGCACCAGTGTTAATGACATCCGAGCTGGAAAATCTGTCAACCACAGATAATAAGAAAATATACAACATAAAACCACGAGCCCAACACACAAACATATATTTGGAAGAAACTCAAAATTGACGTGGTAGAGTACTAGAGAACGTTTCAATAATGAACAACATTTAGTACATATCACGTCAATTTCTTCGTTCACTACACGTTTCGGCATTATTGTGCCATCTTTAAGTGAATATTTTAGTCTTTATTACAAAATCTTACTAAAGCAATTATTCTGAGTTACGGTACCGTGATGATTAAAATAAAACTAAAGAGTTACAGCAATATTAAAGAAAATATTAAACGAAAAATGTTCTCCTAAAGATGGCACAATAGTGCCGAAATATGTAGTGAACAACGTGATAAAAATATTCATTAAATATTGTTGCGCATGATTGAAACCTAGAGCGGAACTTAGGCGGCATAACAAGAAGTCAAATTATACAGAGCCTACATGGCATATATTACTCGTCTGTCGCTAGTGGACGATACGAAACAAGTTCCAAGATCTACCGGCCTTCCCTATTAGGCCCACTTTAAAACACCTTCTATGAGATATGACGAACCAGTACAGAAGAAATTTAATACTTACTGGTAATTTGGCTCACTGGATTTTTAAACATGTCACCGGAGCCGACACTTTGTGTTTCCCACAGCAGTTGCTACTTTCAGCAAGCAAACACCTGGCTTTATTCCAAGCACATTGGGCCAGTCTAATTGGCCCTCCTTGAGACTGTCTAATGTTCCCGGGACCGCACGGCTGGTACAGACTGTCCAGTAACTGTGGTTAGTTACGTCGAACCTAACCCAGCACGTACCTCCCCCTCCTTTCATTCGAGGACGGAAACGGTCTCAGGGATTGGATCCAGTTTCCACAATATCGTTTTCTTATAGAAATGCAAATAATGAACAAAGTCAAGACACTAATCAATCATTTGCGTAATTACCACTGTTTGGGAACCTTCGAAATTGACTAGTTTTGACATGATAAAACTAACCATTTGACACTGCTGTTACATTTTACTGTCCCTGTGTATACAAAGCCCGTGACGCCGAACCTCTAAAAAGACAGCCCTTTAGACGAAACACCTAACCTTGTTTACATATCTTTCATATGAGTACAGACACCGTCTTAGATACGTTTTGCTCAGGAATGTGAGTCTTTCCTGTCACACGCAAGATTTCATTAAACGCCACATTAAAGAAGAGAAAAGGCGGTACAAAAAGAAGTCCGTATCTTAGAGTATACTAACCCATTAATCCACAACAAAAATGAAGTGATCCCTGCGAAACCTTACGAACGGAAAAATTAACTAATGAATACGTGCACAATCGTGCGAAAGCTGTAATGCAATATTTGAATAACCGTGTTATAACCAATAATTTTAACCAACACCGCAATTAATGATCACATGTCTCAATACGCCTTCTGTTTTTCCCAAATATGTACTATACAAGTAGTGACATAAACAGACAATGTGAAAACATGACCGCAAGAAACGGAGATATGCGTCCATACCACACATCCAAGTAGGTCTATTATAACTGAAAACATACACAAAAATAACCTTCTGAATCCTAACAATTGTCTATTAAGTGATGATGGTCTACGTAATGGTAAATATAGCGTATTTCAACTTCTGTGTCCTTACCTTTTGCATGTTTATGCAACCTCAAACCTGCAGAAGGAACACACACCATCAATTTCAATGGCGTACAACTCCCCTCGACGACAGTCCACCTAGCGGCGTTTAATTGCATTTGCATGTGACGTACGTGCAGGTTGCACAATCTAGCGAACGATTATGCAACTATATCCACGAAACAAATTCGTTTGGCGTAAAACGTAACCACATTCTTCAGTGTCAACACGATTCATTATCTGAAATTACATATGAATTTCCTTCTTACGGAAATAAGGGTCTGCATGGCAATTGTACATTTTACATGATGGGATACGGCAATGACGAAATCTTCAGACTTCGGTTATCCACTTCTTCCTTTCCATACTGACCACTCAGTTCCGGTAATTTTCTATGTGGCACACCACACTAACTCAGTACATGTAATATACATGTGCGTGTACATATACGTGTACATCACTTCCAAAATGTGAACAAACAAGACCATTCCTGCAAGCATTTTTCCCTGCACACTGTTCAAAGCACACACACAAAACCACAGTTGCCACTATGACCAAGCCTCATGCCTTACACGCACACTGGGAAAGATGGAATTAACATTCACTTGGAAAGACTAGGAGCAGCATGTGTGATGTTGCAAAGTTCTTCAGATACAGAATAATTCTGTATCTGTATATAAATGTTACATACTACGTAAACTCATTTCTCACCAACTCTTGTACATTACTGTTTCTCTCAAGTGACCATGTACTTTAATTTACACTCTGCAGGCCGTCATAGTGATAAAAATGTACTTTGGATATGAATAAAACAGTCATTACCTAACACAGAGAGGTACTGCACTGGTTTTAGAGATTTGCCATATGCTGTATGGGACTTCCTGAACTTCCTAAAGTTTCTCATCCAAATTAAGTTGTTCCTACATCTGTCAACCAGTTAAAACTTTTGGCTATTTACAACAAACCAATTAATCATTAACTTTATCTGTAACTGAAACATCTTTATTAGAAATACAATTAGCAGATTAACCCTTTAAAGATGAAGTTTATCTGTTTTATACAAGGACTCAGTGCGTGCCGCACTGTGAACACTCCCCACCTCGGTTATAAAAACCAGTCTCTTAATGTTTTATAAGGCAAAAGTTGCTGTTTGTTCTGAGATCTGTACAAAACACATAAACGCAATGTGGGCACCACATAGCATTTTTTTATGTTAAACCTGGTCGTATGTAAAGTTACCGCTAGGCTTTAAAAGGTTAATAAACGTGTAATATCAGGCTTGAACTTCATACAATCTGGTTCACAGGAGAGGGGAAGGCTCATACACTCAGACACACTCACTCGCAATACAGCCCTTGAAGCACATTAGTCTGCCACACATTTCTAGCCCATTGTGTTCTGTCCCTCACTTTAGGGCGCCATCTTCACACATTCCAGACCTGTTAAACTCAAAAGAGGTTGTGGGCCACAACCAATATTCAGCTTGACATCTTGGGCTGCAAACACATGATATTCCCTTGTTCAGTTGTACACTCCTTGCATTTAGTTTTTCAGGATTTCTTGAGTGTATTACACAATAAAAATAATAAGTTAATGTATTTAACAACTTACTCAAATACTGAGTAACAACATGCAATTTTGAAAAACACTTTCCTTAATTTCTCGGACTGTAAAATCTATAATCACTCTAAAATCCTAAAACTGAGCATTTTCACAATTATTACATGATTTGAAATTACAAGAAGGTGAAAAATTAAGATAACACACTGCAAAACACTAGTTGTTAAAACTTTAAAAAAATTAAATAAAATAGTTACCAAAAACTTCCACACCTTCTTGCTTTTTCTCCTGTTTCAAGCAACGACCAAGGATCAAAATGAACTTTGGGTTGATAACTATACATACACACACACAAAGCCTAAAAACAGCACTCAGTGCTATACGTAGATAGGTCTTTGACAGGCAAAAATGTTTTGAATGTGCCACAATGTTTGCTGTTGTGTTCTTAAAGGAAGACAGTAAAACCTTATAAATACCAGGCTTTGAGCAGGCAACATTATAAGGCTCCGTGGGTCACGTGTTTGACAGGACTGACACACTCAAAGTATTTACATTTTCATTACCATCCTCCCAACCTTTCCTCAGTCCACCTCCTTTGCACCTTCTCCCTGGACACCCACAAAAAAAGATTCTTCACCATATTATCATCCTTCACCTCACTGCAATCGCAACCAACACATACTGACCTAATCTCAGCAGTAATATTAATTTGCTCCTATTAGTCTTTAAATGTATTATTTGTTCTTGTTATCCATTCGCTTTCATTCCCTCTTTGGTCCAGAAATTCTTTGCAGCATTTACCCTTCACACATACCTGCAAGACTCTCCTCCTACATTCCATGTTTCTGCAGCAGATACACAACAGCACATCTACCAGTTTATGATACGGCCTTATCTCACCATTTCTAGATACCATCACAATTTCATTACAAGCCAAAGGCACAAGATAATATCTGCACTGGCTCTGGCAGCCCTGAAACCTGAGGACTCTATCAAAAAGATCTAGTGCCTACTGACCAGACCATGATGTTCCCTAATTAAAATCAATCTCACATCTCCTTTCTTTGATGGAACTACTTCTGTTTATGAAACTAAATTTCATAACACAGAAATTAACTGCTGGAAGCAACATAGGAAGACAACAAATGATAAATATTTACAAGATTGAACATTATTTAACATGGCCATGTAAATTAGCACATATTTATACACAATTCCCTCAGTCTGATGCAATGGATTCAGGTGTCAGAACAGACACTGCACAGCTCTCTGAAATCCCCAAATCCACGCCATTTCTGTTTTTGCTACAAACACTAGAACAGAAACTAACACACCCAATGTGTTTACACTTCATGTCAATACAGCCAAACCACTACCACAACCTGAGAAGCATGTCTGACCAAAGGTTTCGCTGTCTCAAATCACAATTCGATCTAACCTAAGTTGCGTGGCCACGTCCACTCCTAAAATAAGTGGTGCAGCTCTACCATACATCGGTTGCATTTCCTCAGTCCTCTGAAGGCCAACCTGTTTTCATGGAAGCAGCACTGGATGATCAGAAGTTGCAAAATATAAGGTAACAAAAATAAAGCAGCAACATAAGTGTCATCTCTTTCTGTGAGGAAAACAAACACTATACTGGTGTTAAGTGTGGGAATCAAGAGGCAAGCTGGTAAAAGGAGAGGCAGTGTGCATGAAGGACCAACAGTTTTTATCCATTTCAAAAACACCACTATATATAAAGTGCAGTAACTTCCAGTTTCTTCTAAACAATGGAACAAGATGGACTGTCCAAAAATCTTACAAAGTGATTCATGGCAGTAAAAGAGATATTATTGGAAGGTTGGTAACAGGACCCTGCTCACATTGTGATAAGACAGTGTACTACCAAACGTTTTTGAATCACATACACATATAATGCTACCTTGCTGCTCCATGTGAGCCAGGCAGTGGTTGGACTGTGCCAGTTACAACTACGTGCAGTGCTAGGGGACACAGCTGTCAACAAAACTGATTATTGTAATGTTCTTCCACTTGCAGTTTTTGCTTAACCTATGCATTCTATTTGTGCACTGTACTGCAGATACAGTGACTGATTCCAAATAACACTGCAGACGGCAATCATTCTTCACAAGCTAATTTTCACACACCTAATCAAGCAACTCCCTTTTTTGTGCTACAACAGTTCACTAATGTGCTCACAGTGGACCAACAATGGACACCAGTGAGGAAACATTAACTCCCACACTATGTATTTCAAAAAACATTTTAATTTTATTCTCCCATTTACAGTGAAACCCTGTTAAGAAAATTTTGAAAATTCCATGAAAATCCTACTTCTTAAGCAGGAAATTTCTTAAAAGGGTAGGAACTGTAATGTTAATCAAATGGGAGAATTTTGGTGCTCTTTTATCCTGACTTCTTAGGCAGGAAATTTTCTTAACCGGGTTTTTCTTAAGGGAGTTTCACTGTATATATAAGTCTCCAAATAGTATCGTCCCTTCAGGTTTCTTGACCATAATTTTATACTATTCCCATTTCCCCCATACACTATATGCCCACCAATATGAACCTCCTTCCTCAACTTTATCACTGCTTTTATTTAAGACTAGAAGAACAGCAGAAACTGCAGACAATCATCTTTCAAGTTGTCACATCAGTGGCAAAGCATTCAGACCAGGTTCAGAGACTTCCCAGCCTCCTACCCAATTGGTACCAGAGGTTCATTCCCCCATGGTAGGGTGGCCGCAGCCTAATGCTCACCATGCACCACCAAGATTAATAACGCATGAAGGTAGACGGCCACTCCAACATATACCTTAATGGCATGCAAAAGGGAAACTTCACCTTTTATTACAATGGTTCTTCATTAAAATACAATTACATTGGATATCACTGCCTACAATATATTTAACTAAGACAGATTTACTTTCATGTTCAGTCCATTATTGTTATGCTGACAGACATCTTTATGCTTTTAAGTGGGACATCACCTCTTGATATAAATATACAAAAGTAAGCACAGTACTGTCAGTCACAACAAATTTCATATATTAACTAAGTTGAAATTCATTAAGTTACATGTTTCGGTTCACCTACAAAACAGCCATAATCAGGCAGTAAGATACAAAAGAAAGATTATACACGTTACAATTTATCTAATTTTTGTATTATTTGCACTGACATCTCAACTTGTATATCATAAAATATATATGATGTACGATGAGCTGAAAATTATTGGGTACAGGATAAATGTAAGTAATATTAATCAATTAAAAGTTGGGAATATTAGTACTTATCATTTCTGTAGTATATCATAATTTATTAAAATTTCAAGAATTACAGAAATTATTAAAATAGGTGCTTCCCAGTAGATTTGCAGAATTTAATCAGCGATGTTGGCCAAGGGGATGTTATGTCTTTTTATCTCTGTATACATAACGTTAAAAATGTGTGTTGCTGCCACACATACCTGTATGTATGTTTTATTAATTTCATTGTTGATCGTTCTCCACAAACAATTAAACAAGTGTGAATAGATTTTCTGAGTTCCCTGGTACTATACCGGCCTCTGTACTCTGTCACTGTTTAGGAAGGTTCCCAGTTGTTTAAAAGGTCCACACAGTCCACTCTCTGCCCTCTCACTCTCACAAACTGCCTCACTGACTTTGGCAGTACACATTCAATCATCTCACCTTGCTTCTAAGCTGACAGCACACTATGTGGCAATATTTTATCAGGCTTCCAGGACACATCTTAAAGTTCTGCCACATCTCTGATGTGGAAAAACATTGGCAATGACAAGAGATGGTAATTATAACCACCACTTTTCCACTGAAACCAGCCCTGTGTAAAGGCCTGTATCTCCACCCAATTTCACCAAGTTCAGCAAGCAAGCAGTGTAATTAAGTTCAGAGCTATGCGGCTGATAATACCCACACAACATCAGCAACATAAGCTGGCCATTCTCCAACAGCACAGTGCAACCAGCTAATGGTTGAAAGGCAACTGCTGTAGTGACCACCTCCGTTTTTTAGGATTATGCTGAAAAGAGTGCTGGGCGCAATGAGAGTGGTCACGGACCACAGCCCGTTCCTCCGGACTCTGTTTCACCACCACCTCAGCCATGACATCATCCAGACAGCCCTGAAAGCACAACATACTATCCAGTGCCAGGCCACTGGCACAATTATTTGGCTTCGGATCATGACACCAGACACAGAACCAGGGGGGCACTTCCTTCCAAGAGCTCACAGCGAAAAAAAGTCACTCACACTGCAGGAGCCAGGTCACAGCATCAGTGATAGTGCGATGTACAACCACACCCACAGTCTGCAACAGCCTCTAGCCAAATACCTTCTTAATCTTTCCTTACAACATTTCAGTTACCAGCCAATGATTCAACTGGTTTCACAGGACCCAACTTGGCTCCTGAGAAATAAGGCTGCAGTTGTTGAAGTACTTCTCATTTTATTACATCTGGTATGAGTAAACTGTTTCCTCAAAAGACAAATGCATTTTCTCTGCCCACATCTTTGGCCAGAAAACAGTTATTTTTTAATTCATCTGGGTTTAGTTTCCTTTCACCCCACTTTAAATTTCTCTAAAAACCATGTCTTGCTACCATGTGTCAGCAGTCTGTCCATTATTATCTTTGGCTAGCAAGCAGTTATTCTAAAGTTCATTTGTGTTTAGTTTCTCTTCATCACACTTCAGTAGTTTATCTAACATCCACACATTGTTCAATTTGACTGCACAGGGACAGGCAATTCACAGTCCACATGTTCAGATGGAAGTACTTATCTTTGAACACATCTGGATGTAGTTTCTCTTCATCCCAATCCACAGATTCTGTAACTTGAACATCCTGATCTACCACTGTGTTGCCCAGTGCCAGAACACACACCCACATATCTGACTAGCAATGAGTTATTGTTTAACACATTGGGTTTCAGTTTCCCTTCACCCATCTCCACAGTTTTCTAATATCAATGTATCTTACTGTCAAGGGCCAGGCAAATGTGTCCACAAATGTTCAGAAACAGCAACAGCAATAGCTCTTCTTTCGTACAAAACCATGCTCTGCTGCTATCTGCCAGGCAGTTAGTCCATTCCTATCTTTGGCTAACAACAGGTCGTCTTTGAGGTTTAGTTGCACTTCTCTAGCCCAACCCCACAGATTCTCTAAAATCTCTTTGGAACCACCCCATGCTGCTAGATGCCAGGCAGTTCGTCCATGCTTACCTTTGGCTAACAACAGGTCATCTTTGACATTTAGTTGCACTTCCCTAGCCCAACCCCACAGTTTCTCTAAAATCTCTTTGTTACCATACTTTGCTGCTATAAGCCAGGCAGTTTCTCCATTACTGTCTTTGGCCAGCAACAGGTCATCTTTGAGGTTAAGTTGCACTTCCCTAGCCCAACCCCACAGTTTCTCTAAAATCTCTTTGTTATCATACTTTGCTGCTACAAGCCAGGCAGTTTCTCCATTACTGTCTTTGGCAAGCAACACGTCATCTTTGAGGTTTAGTTGCACTTCTCTAGCCCAACCCCACAGTTTCTCTAAAATCTCTTTGTTACCATACTTTACTGCTATGAGCCAGGCAGTTTCTCCATTACTGTCTTTGGCTACCAACAGGTCATCTTTGAGGTTTAGTCGCACTTCCCTAGCCCAACCCCACAGTTTCTCTAAAATTTCTTTGGAATCATGCCGTGCTGCTAGGTGCCAAGCAGTTTGTCCACAATCATTTCTGGCTAGCAACAAGTCATCTTTGAGGTCTATCTGCACTTCTCTAGCCCAATCCCACAGTTGCTCTAAAACCTCTTTGTAACTATTCCATGCTGCTAGGAGCCAGGCAGTTTGTCCATTACCATTTTTGGCTAGCAACAGGTCATCTTTGAGGTTTAGATGAACTTCTCTGGCCCAACCCCACAGTTTCTCTAAAATCTCTTTGTTATCACCGCATGCTGCTAGGTGCCAGGCAGTTTGTCCATAATCATTTCTGGCTAGCAATAGGTCATCTTTGAGGTTTAGTTGTGCTTCTTGAGCCCAACCCCACACTTTCTCTAAAATCTCTCTGGAACCAGCCCATGCTGCTAGGTGCCAGGCAGTTATTCCATAATAATTTTTGCCTAGTAATAGGTCATCTTTATGGTTTACTTGTACTTCTGTTGCCAAAACCCACAGTTTCTCTAAAATCTCTTTCGAACCACCCCATGCTGCTAGCTGCCAGACAGTGTGTCCATGCTTACCTTTGGCTAGAAACAGGTCACCTTTAAGGTTTAATTGCACTTCTCTAGCCCAATCCCACATTTTCTCTAAAATGTCTTTGTTACTATCCCATGCTGCTAAGTGCCAAGCAGTTTCTCCATAATCATTTTTGGCTAGCAACAGGTCATCTTTCCGGTTTAGTTGTACTTCTCTAGCACAATGCCACAGATACTCTAAAACCTGTTTCTTACCATACATTGCTGCTATGTGCCAGGCAGTTTGGCCATGATCATCTTTTGCTAGCAGCAAGTTTTCTTTGAGGTTCAGCTGCATTTCTCTTGACCAACACCACAGTTTTTCTAATGTCTTTATGTGGCCACTCTCCACTGCCAAGTGCCATGCAGTTTTTCTGTAACTGTTTTTATGTTGCAGCAGGTTATTTATTATGTCTGAATGTCCTGCTGCTTTCAGGCTACTGAATAAAAATCCTATAATATGAGCATTACCTTCTTGTGCTGCTTGGTGCAATACAGTTTTTAATTCTACTCTTGTTAACTGGTTCTTTTTTACTTTCCATGATCTGTTTACTCATTTTACTTTCCACACGTTGTATACTTGTTTTCCACATTGTTTTATGTTCACTTCTGATGGCTCAGAGTTTACCAATAATACATCCAGAAAGAATCTAATCACCTTGTAATCTGCTTCCCATAAAATTTTGAGTAAAATATCCTGTAATTCCAGCAGAAAACAGGTATTCTTGGTCAACTGTGTTATCAGAAGATCTGCAACATAATACTCAGCAAAAGTGCGGTGGATAAAGTGTGGTTTGTCATCAATATATTGTACAATTCCAATCCTAGCAATTTCTTCAGATGAAAGCATTCCAGATTCTTCAAGTTTCGTTACAGTACATCCCAGTTCAGGAAACAGTATTTCCAAAGCCAATGTTTGAAGACTTTTGGGGGGAATAATGCCAGAAATAAAAATCTTAGTGTCTTGTTCTTTAGCTATTTCTCCTTTTTCTTTGAAAATATTCCATTTGGCTGCAATAAATTTCTTATATAAATCCACAAGACATAGTTGTTCAGGTAACTTAGGGTCAGAATTATGTGACAAACAAAAACTTTCAACTTCTTTTTCAAAAGCCTCTGCCAGCATTCGTGTTTGTAATGGGATGCCAGTGAACTCTTTACCTCTAATTGATTCTGCCAACCACTCAATTAATGTCGTAGCATAAATTTCCAACCCCTGCTGATTGCCTTCGTCAAGTTTCAAACTACAATGCCAGAATCTTTTAAAAAACCCAACCTGATCAATTTTAGAGAATGGTTCTAAAGTGTAACAGAGTTGCTGCAGATTATCTTCCAATGCCTCTCTCAGGTGCGGCCGGGTGGTGACCCACAACTGCTCTATCCAAGGCTGCTTTAGAGGATTTAAAGCTTGCAGTAAATCAAGGACAGTCTCTTTATAGTTCAGACTAATTTCATCAAAACCATCAGACATCAATACTACTTTCATTTTTTCTTCAAGTCGCTGAACGCAATGTTTAAACAGTTCCTTCTCAAAGTCAGACTGAGGTTTTAATAATTTTTCAGATAAAAACTCATTAGTCCCTATCTTTTGCTTCACTTGATCCTCAAGGGCAACTGTATGGTCAGTTAAATCAATTCTCACCACCCAGTAGGTAGGGTATTTCTGTTTGATTTCCTTAGACAAACGGGTCAGTACAGTGGTTTTACCCGCCCCTGCCATATCAGCAATCAGCATCACTTTCTGCAAGAATTTCTGTGGTGGGTAAACTTGGGGATGTTGTGTATCAATATATTCATGCAGTGCCTTTAAACTCCCTTGTGACTGCTGCCAAACCAGCTTTCCTGATTTGTCTTTCTGTACCCAATGCACATTCCTTTTTGGATTATCCTGACAGCATTTCTTGAATTCTTGTTCAGTAGTAGCCAGTAAATCAGGGAATTTTTCTTTTTCAAAAATTTCCTGTTTAATAGCAACTTGGTGATTAAAAGTTCTATCAATATAGAAATTATCTATGCAACCATCCGTAGTAGATGTCAGCACACCTTTACCAATCTCCAGAGTTTTCTCTGCTAGTAAATCACTAAGGGGTAAAAACTTTGTTAATAGTGAGTCAGCAGATATGAGTTGACTTAAGGACATTCTACTGCCCTGGAAACATACTGTTTTTTTAAGTAGTTCATTTTGTGAATCAGGGGTTAAATCACTCCAACAGTACTCTCTGTCATGCATTATTTTTGCCTGGTATTTCTTTAACTCACATTGAAGTGACTGTGCTACATCAGTAACAGCAACAAAAATGAGCCTTGTCTTTTCACTAAAGCTGTTCAGAGTAGACCAGAGGCCTTTTTGACTTCTCTCATATTCAAATGAACAGTCAATAATAAGTGCTGGATGAGTGACTGACAGAAATGCTTGATAAATAGTCCCTGCTTTCTCCTGATTTTCCAACTGGTCAGCTGATACAAAGATATAATCACACTTGATATCTGATACACTCAGCCGCTTTCTTCTCAAAACTTGATACAGATTCAATGTAGTCACTTGTGGCAAATGGCTTGATACTATCTGGATACCTTTACAATTTATTACATTGTCATTCAGTAGACACTTATCATTTAACCAAATTTTGGACTGCTCAATTTCATCCACTTTCCCCAGTAGTTTATTCAAGTGCTGAATTTGATGCCTGGCCTTAACACAGGCAGGGTTTTTTATAAAGCTCCTTAAATCTTCTTGCGTTTGTTGCTCATAGAAGTCGAATAGTCCTGATGCTTGTTGTGTCAGCAGTTGTTTACCCTGTTCTCCACTGTAATATGCCAGCAGATGAGGCACACGGACAATCAGTTCTGAAGGCCAAGCAGACTCTCCATAAACAGTGAATACCCATTCAAGAATTAAGTCCACCCCTTTCATGTCACAGTAGTGTAATACTATTTTCTCAAAGTCTGACTTCTTTTGCTTGTCTGACTCTTCATAAGGATTGCACTCATTGTCATAGCAAACTTGCATGGCCAGATGGGTTAGCTCATGTGCTAATGTGCCCAGTAATTCTGACTGCTCTTTGGCACCAACATAAATACAACCTGCCCTGTAGTCACAGGCACCTCTAGTATTAGAAGACTGTGTGGGGTCTAAATCAATAATGGAGTCTCTGTTAAAATCAAAGATGATTTCAGTCCTCTCAGACTGTTCAACCACTTTTAGGACATTTGAAATCTCTGGTATGGCATCCAGCTGTTTGTATAGTTCCAGTATAAAGCCAAAATCCTTTCTGTTCTCTTGTCCAAATCCCAGCCTTGATTTAGACAGCAGGTAAGTAATATGAGAGTCATCCTGTTTTTCAAAGTATCTTAACTTAGCTTGTTTTAATCTGTATTTCTGTTCACTGGTTAATACCTCTGTCACCTCAGGCAGCTCTTCATTTTTGCCAGCAGAAAACCCTTCAGACTGTAACAGTGCATAAATCTCATACTGCCCTGCTTTAAGAGCAGTCATCAGCGCAGATTGATTTCTAGGCTCATATGCCTGTTTTAATTGAGGATGTCTTTTAATAAATGCTTTCACAACATTCTGCAAGCCTTCTTTGATGGACTGATGGAAATCTTGCCTGTCTTTAACTTGCTTCATCAATGCAGTTGCATTTTGACTCTCTTCTAGGCCATTTAAACCAAAATTTTCAGGGAATGGAGAGTCTGCTTCAAGTAGTACCTGCACATTTTCATAACGCTCTCTATCCCATGCCAATGCTATTGCAGTAACCTTTCCTTTTCCTGGTCTTTGGTAGTGAATATCAGCGCCACACTGGATTAAAAATTGCAGCATCTCAGGTCTTCCTTTCTCAGCAGCAATTAGCCAGGGACTGTCACCGGAAGAGTTCCTTAATGTTAACAGTTCCTTCTCTTTACTGAAGATAAAAAGTTATTCCGTGGAAGTGGTTACAGGCAAGTTCAACAATGCAGATAAGCTCTGTGGGCCCCCATACTCAGCAGCTATCTCTAAAGTTCTTCTTCCATCTCCATTTTTGTGCACTAAATCCCAATCAACCAGCAGTAAAAACCGCAGTGACAGACTGTCATCATTCCAGGCAGCATAGTCAATTAAACGCCAGCTGTCAATTTCCCACTTCACATCAAAACTAACTTTTAATAAATCTGATGCATCTCCTTTAAACTGACCACCGATACCTAGCTTTAAGGCATTCAGTAACAGCGGAAGTTGAAAACTCCCTTCCTTGGAGAGCTGGGCAGTGAGCTCCTCTTCAGTGGTGAGTAGACTGCCTGAATTCATCTGTAGTTGGGTGAAAGCATGTTGGTTGGCCTGCCTAAAAAACACTAAATGCTCTGCAGAACACATTAAGTCCCACTGAATAATCACAGGCTTTCGTTTATCAAGAACCTCTGCCAAACATTCTAATGCATCACTGGGAGATTCATTACAATCATCAACCTCTATCACAATAAAAAACCAATGACTGGCCTGATTAAAAGCTTCATAGAAATCTGGTTGCTTCATAAAATCCGAAGCTGTACTTACTGTTTCACTGTTTGTTATCTGTAATATCTTAAAGTCAGCGTCTTCTTTCTTAGCAGCGACAGCACACCACGTGCTCTTGTCATTTAGGCTACACCCTTTTATATACCGACCATCTATTCCGGGATGGGTTGTTGCTTCAGAAGCACTTTTGGTCTTCTCTGCCCCCTGTTCTAGATGCTCCGGTTGGGCTGATAACTGTGAGACTCGCTGTGGACTGGCTGCAACTGACTTAACAGAATGCAATTCTAAACCATCTGTTGGGTTGACTTGTGACTGAACATCCTCTAATGAGGATAACTGTACTTCTTTCTCTACAGTTTTGCTGGCTACTGATGTCTTACGTAGTACTGGAACAAAATGACACTGCCCTTCATTTAAAATATGAATCATCTGAGTGTCACTGTAGAGGCTGGAATCTTCATCAACTGACCTTGACCCTGAACTATCTACCAGCTGATGGCCAATAAGTTCTTGACCATCTGCATCAAGTATTTCAATTAAATGAAGCTTTATCCCATACTTCTGACAAAGCATGCGCCCTTCAATGTCTGGTCTCCCCCATAAAGCAGCACCTAACTTTAAAATAGCTCAATTTGCTGCTGTCAATTGCATATGTACCAGATAGCTTTCAAATTCACTGCCGTCTGATGCATATCCTCCCGCAACACCATCCTCTGAAATCACTTCTTGCCACATCTTGCCACTTTGGCTATCATAAATAGAATGCTTGTTATCTTCAGCATAATCAGAACAGACACGCCTTAAGGATTTAACATTAAATGGTCCACCAGAAATTGATAACTGATTCATTCCCTGGGTCACTGAGTCAAAGAAACAGTCTCCTTCCCCTGCAGCTTGTCCTATCATAAAATCATTAGGAATCCCTAATGTGCCTTTTGGGGGGCTTAGGTCTGTGTGTTTTTCTGTCATTCTTTTCACAATTAATATTAGCCGATTTGGTAAGCAGACAATCAATTACCACTAAATCTGACAGCCATTACACTGTTTCATTCAAACAACTTCTAAAAATGCAACATCAAGTACTTACACCACCAGTCAGTAAGCTTGGAGAAACATTCTAACACAGCTTCATATGGACGATGGGATAAGTCACTTACAAATCTCCACACAACCTGATGTATTTTCTGTGAACAGTTTCAACTCTGCAAATGATCCATCCGATATCGGACTTTCTGGCAGATTGAGAATTATGTGTACAGGTGCGCATCTTTATTGGATCTGTGTAAACAAATAAGCAGAATGTATGCAATTTTACCTGTGTCTCAAGTTGCCTACATATTAATGTACTGTCAGACTGCTACCTACAATGAACATGTCAAGCATTATGCTTTTCCTACATTATCTTATCTGACAATGCATCCAGAAAAATTGTCTTTCCTGTACACACCTTGTTATGCTTATTACTTGCTGCAGAGCCAACATGTAACAGTGATAAATTGATTAAAAACATTAAATATACAATATAATTATAAATTAACTACTTCAAAATGTTTTTGCACAATTTTTATTAAATCCACTAATGTAACCATAGAGGTATTCACATGCATGCCATAAAGGAAAAAAAAAAGAGGGAGTGAAGGTATAGCTCCACCCATTCTCACCATCAGCATTAGACTGTGTAGCCTAACTAATAAGATAAGTTACGCTACACTATTTTAAATACCAAACATCTATTGCATGATGGGTCTTGGCTTCAGAAGGACTTTCAGTCTTCTCTGCCCACTGTTCTAGACACTCTGGCTGTGCTGATAAAACAGACACTTGCTATGGACTGGCTCCACCTGAGTTAACAGGGTGCAATGTTAGTCTGTCTTTTGGGTTGCTTTGTGACTGAACAGCCTCTAAAGGGAAAAAATTTCTTTCTTTCTCTATACATTTGTTACATGTCGACATCTTACCTACAGCTGGAACAGAATTAAATGCTGTATCATTTACCACATGATCTGATGTTCATTGTAAAGTTTGGCATTTTCACCTGTTGATCTTGACACTGAACCATCTACCAGCTGATGCCTGATAACTTCTTGACCACTTGAATGTTGTTTTAAAATTCAATGTAGTTTCATCCCACATTTTTGACAAAATATGCCCCCCTTCAATCTCTGGTCTCCCACAGATAACAGTACCTAAGTTTAAAATAGCTCTGTTTGCTGCTGTTAATCGAATATGTACAAGATAGCTTTCAAAATCTGTGACAGCAATGCTCTTGTTGTTGTATATAATCTCACAGCTGCACCCCGTGCAACTGCATAGCACTATGCCTTGCAGGTCTGGCTACCATATGCAGAATCCTGGTTACATTTGGCATCATCTGAACAGGCTTGCTGTAATGATGTAATGCCAAATGGTACACCACATATAGATAACTCAGTCACTCCCTGAGCCAGTGTGTCAAAAAAGCAGTCCCCCTTCCCTAAAGCATCTCCTGTTGTAAAATCATTAGGAATCCATACTGCACGTTCAGTACTCAGGTCTGCGTGTTTTCCTGTCATTGTTCTCAACATTTGAATCAGCCTGTTAGGCAAACGGGAAGTCAATTACCTCTGACATATATGACACTGTTACAGTATGACAACTTCTAACAACACCTCAAATACTTACACTAATAGTCAGTAGGCTTGGACAAAGTTGCTGATGTAGTTTCATACAGATGGATGTGTAAGTGTATGTCAAATCTCCACAACATGTGATGCATTTTCTGAGAGTTCCAACTCTGCAAATGATCGATAAAACACCTCACTTCATGGCTTCCTAGAACTGCACACAGAGGCCAGTATGTTCTGGATCTATGTAAACAGATAACAAAATGTACATACTCATACATATCCTATCTTGTCTCATCATACAGCGCATCCTGTAAGACTGTTTCTTACACACATTTAGTTCTGGCTATTATTTGCTGGACAGCTGCTATGTAAGAGTGAGAAATAATTTAAAACATAAACTATAAAGCATAATTATAAATGAACTACTTCAAAAAACAGTTTGCTGTTATTACAGGACTCATCAGTTGCAGTAGAAAATGAAGATAACTTCAATGAAGAAGCACAAGCTGAAATGCATTTCTTATGCAACCACCATCAATTTACAAGCTATCATTTCTCTTTAGTGACCCCTACTGTTTCTAAACATGCCGCTGGGTTTCTAACTTATCATATAAAGTGATCACCGCCATGCAATCTCCCTTTGTAACTTGAGCTAATACAAGAGATAACAGCTCTCAAGCATAAACCTCTGTGAGCAACTCATCATGTGCAAAACAAGATTTTAACTGTTCAATTGCATTATGATAATTAATACTTGACAGGGAGAAACTTTCTGCAAGATCCCGAGCTTTTGAACCATATACCTTTGTCTGCACAAGATACTGGAATTTGTCCACGTCATTTGATTTGCTGTCATCACTAATCTTCTTAAACTGTCTCCAAAACCCACGCCAGCTTTTTACACCACGATAAAATTTCTTGGGTTCCAGTTTGGGGAGACGAAAGTTTCTATTACTTCACTGTGTGGTTATGCTACTGCTCACGCCAGTCTGGTCCATATCTACACGCTGAAGCATATTTTCATACCTGGTTTTGATGATTATCTTCTTCTCTGTATATTTCGGCCTCTTCGTAGTCTTTCTGGCAAGCTTCATCTCCAGATTCGTCATTACATAGCCACGACTCATGAATTTCCTCATCAAGCTTGAACAGACGATGTGCTTTATCTTCCGCAACTTTTAAATAATGATTCCACTTCTACTTTATCAAGAGGACATGCATGTAGGTTCTCTTAACCTGGTTCTTGCTCTGGGTAATATACGCCACATTTGTATCCTTTCCATCTTCAACTTCCCAAGTCCTGTCACCGTCACCATTTATGTTCTTACAGGACTAACCGGTTGCAGTAGACGATGAAAATAACTTAAATGAAAAAAACACTAACGTTACGCATTTATTGCACAACCGCCACCACTTTACTTGCCACCACATTTTCGCCTCGCTGCCATGCCTCCTCTTTCTATTGGCAGCGCTTGTTTCTGTACTACCAATATTGAAATGTGAGTTTTCCCAACATTTGCATGGTTTTCAATTATGCTATTATCATAAAGGTTAAGATGTTCGTATGCATGCCATTAAGGTACATAGGAGAGGGAAAGCATAACGCCAATCACTCTTAACTTCAGCACTAGACGGATGTGATTGGTCTGCTTCATGAGCTGGTCACTTGATGCCTGGGGAATAGGCCCCTGGTACCCAATGCAGAGGAGGCTGGGTGGGCCCAGATCTGGTTTGGACAATTCTGTAGAAGATGATAATCTCTTGCCCCTGTCGGCAATTGAACCATAATTCCTTGCTTGTCTAGCCCATAACCTAGTCACTATATAACAAGTACATAACCCAGCTCAGCACCATGAACATAACACATGATAATGTTTGTTGCTTTCTGGCATAACAGTCAATACTCTGGATCAGATTCGAACCAGGAACCTCGAAAAAAGAAGCAGGAAGTGTTACCACTTGGGATGACTTGCTATACTATATCCCCAACAATTTGGTTTGCAAGTTGCTAAACTTCTGGAATGTGTACCTCACCTAATACTTTCAACATATCCTGTCAAGGCTGTCACAAAACAGTCTGCATTGCCTTGTTGAAAGAGTAACATATTGTGTGCTGTTCCATCTCACTGCATCAGGGTCAGCTGCTGTACGTCTCTTGTGATACACAAACTTTTACAAGATCTGCCAGTTGGTGTCATCTTGATGCAGCAGGACGAGGATGGAAAGATTAGCATCGTCTCCACCGCTTCTCGCGTTTTAACACAAACCGAGCAGCGCTATAGGGGAGACCGGGTTTAGTTGGCTACACGGGTAAGTTGGCACAACGTTAATATCTCGCCTCTCCTTTGTAAGAGCGCAGCACCTGTGGGGCAGTATGAAGAGCTACATCTTTCATTGGAGGGAAATTAGTTGGCAATGTGCTGACAGCTGTATCGGAAGCAAAATTTCATTGTATGTGTTTTGCACAACGCCGAGTAATTTTACAACAGTTTGGTAAATCCGTATTATTGAGAAGGCTGCTAGGGATTTATCTGAACTAAAAGTGTGTAGTTACGTAGTATATATGTGGCAATATGACTGAGAAATAACAGCGTTCCTTGTGCATTTAATCTCAGAGAAAACTAACCTCAAAACTGAAAGTTCGTGTTGGGTGTAGTTGGCACACTTGCTACGGGGCAAGTTGGCTCAGTGTGCCCCCTTACTCCGCGGTCAACAGTGCAGTATTCTGTAGGCTTCTTATTACTTCCATCATTTCAATGTTGTTTAAGGAAATATAATTGTGCCAAGATCGTGCAAAAGGAAATCTGAAATGGCAAACATTGCCCCAGATACAGTTCTTCGATCCGTTAGGGCAGCCAGAATAGAAAACAGGTCTATTAGAAGTTAGCAAGAGATTTTGGAATCCCGTTTTTCTCTCCAACGACATATTGCAGCAGAGCTTTTGAAGATATACGGAATTTCACAGAATCCGACCTTCAGTAATGAGTACAAGAAAACTCGCCAGTTGAGTTCACGTGTGTTTCTGCTGTATGGTATAAATGAACAGGGAAATAAATCAAAAGTGCTCCGTAGTTTTATTTTTGATAAATGGGTCGCTACATAAAGTAAAATGTTCTTACATCTTTCACCATATTTCTCATTAACCCTTTAAAGACGAAGCGCATCTGTTTTATATAAGGACTCAGTGCGTACCGCGCTGTAACACTCTCCACTTCGGTTATAGAAACCAGTCTCTTAATGTTTTATAAGGCAAAAGTTGCTGTTTGTTATGAGATCCGTACAAAACACATAAACGCAATGTGGGCACCACGTAGAATATTTTAATATTAAAACTGGTGGTACGTAAAGTTACCGCTAGGCTTTAAAAGGTTAATTTTTAAAAATAGGATAAGTGTAATTTCTGCGCGTTTGTTCACTGATGGTGATTAAGAAAACTCAGAGAAATCATTGTAAATGGCATCAGACATCTACTATGGCTTGTCTGCAAGGGAAGTGAGAAAGGTTTCTTTTGAGTACGCAATGGCGTTAAATATAAATATCCTCGAAGGTTGGAGGGATACCAAAATGGCAGGCACAGAATGGTTTGCGAAGTTCTTGAAAAGGCGTAAGACTGATTCACTGCACAAACCTGAGGCAACAAGCATCAGTAGAGCTTAACAAGACTAATGTTAATGCTTTTCTTTTATAAATCTGAAAGAAGTGTTTGGTCGTCTGCGGCTTGGTTCGGGCGACATATGGAACATGGACGAAAGGGGTATAAAAACGGTGCAGATATATGACAGTTATTGCGCGCCGTGGTTGCAAATACATAGAGATACTGATGTCCGCTGAACCTGGAAAATTAGCAACTTCAGCCCTGGACGTTTCAGCGGCAGGAAACACAGTGCCGTCATGTTCTATTTTCCCTAGGGTGAAATTTCGTGCCCATTTCTTGAATGGTGTTCCTGCAGAGATTCAAGGTGATGGTAGTCGTCCTGGATGGATGCAGGCGGAATTATTTGTGAAGTCTGTGAAACATTTTTTTTTCCCCATGTGAAAACTTAAAGAGAACGACCAGTAGTTCTCCTTTGGAGAGTCATGATTCGCATTTGTCAGATGTTGCACTCGATTGCTCTAAGGAAGACGGTGTGACAGTTCTCTCCTTCCCACCTCATTTTAGTCACAAGCTGCAGCCCCTTGATAGGAGTGTCTGTGGGTCACTAAACCTATGTCAGTCGTGCATGTGAATCATGGATCACAAACCATGCAGGAAAAAAGATGACGATTTACGATTGACCTGAAATTATCAACATGTCTCTCAACTTTACAGCTACTCCTGCAAATATCGAGGCTGGATACCTGGCCACTGGAATTTTTCCCTACAACAGAGATATCTTTGTTGATGAGGAGTTTCTGTTCTCCTATGTAAGACAGACCAGCTCCAGCCACAGACACTGCAGCATCGAGCTGCAGCAACGGAAACATTAAACATGATGGGTCTGCAGGACCAGACCCTTCAAGAATTCATTCTCCCGAAGCAGGTCCTTCCAAAAGAACACATGCCAAAACAAATCCTTCCTCAAGCACGTCCTTGACTCCTGAACTTGTCCGTACTTTTCCTAAAAGCAAACGCTACTAGAAACAAAAGATGTACAGCAATCCTGACCGATACGCCGGTGAAAGCAGCCTTCCTAGATGCGCAGAAATTGAGACAAGTGACAAAAGGAAACAGAACATCAGAAGCGAAGCAAGAGGCGCCTTTTGATAACCCTGAAAGATATTCTAAGAAGAAGAGGAAAATAGTGAGGAAAATTCAGACAGACTGCTCAGACGAAAGTGGTGGGGAAACATTTTGTTTGGTTTCCACGGACATATACTGCAATAGTGTAGCGGGGGAAATGTGGGTTCAGTGCACCCAGTGCCAAATGTGGGCCCATGAAAAATGAACTTCCGGTGTTTCCTGGGGATATGTTTGTCCCAATTGCAAATCAGTTTCATTATGTTGTTAACAGTTAAATATTTTAGCCTCATTCACGCTGCCCCGGAATATGTTTGACAATAATAATAAATCAGGATCTACTATGTGCCTACCTACCCCATCATATGTGCCAACCTACCCCATATATGGGGCAAGTTGGCACACGTGCAGAGGTTAGAAGAAGTTCATTTTTCTTGGATTAGTTTTTGATATAACTTCATTATATTTTCTTACATAGTCTAAGAATGACACGTGCCACCAGTACCATTTTCTTTTTTGTATCATTTGTATGAAAATTGCAAAAAATTAAGAAGTGAAAAGTGTGCCAACTAAACCCGGTCTCCCCTACTACATACGAGACGGAATTGTTGGCTGTTGTTTATGCCTTGAGCAACTTTCAGATTTACATATACGGGAGCAAGGTTATTTTGAATACCGATAACAAAGATTTGAGTTTTTTGGATCGCTGTGCGATCACCTCAAACACGGTAGCAAGATGGTCGCTGGAAATCCAAAGTCACGATCTTGAGTTAAGCACGTGAAGGGAGTAACAACTACCCAACAGACGTGTTGAGTAGGAAGCCAGCAGGATTGAGTGCCTCCGAGACCCGAATTTTAACCAAACCCACCACTATTTTAGTCAACAGAATTGATTTGGACGTTAATAAGGAAGTGTGCAAGGAACTGAAGAATTTGGCATATCTTCAGGAAGTTGAGGCAAAGCTACTGAAAATTACGGATAATATAGTGTCATAAGATCAGACACGTGACATTAGATACACGCTGCAGGACGATGTTCTGTTCGCTAAAGACAAAAGACTAGGCACCACTTGCAAACCCGTAGTAACTAACTAACTAATTAACTAACTAACTAACTAACTAACTAACTAACTCCAGGGAGCAGAGGCATTCTTGAGAAGCTAACAGTTTCTCAGCTAGTCAAGAAATACCCCGCATTTTATGGAACCCGAAGGTTCATTACTGCATTCACAAGAGCCCGCCACCTGTCCCTACCCTGAGCCAGCTCAATCCATTCCATACCCACATCCCACTTCTTGAAGATCCATTTTAATATCATCCTCCCATTTACGCCTGGATCTCCCAAGTGGTCGCCTTCCCTCAGGTGTCCCCACCAAAATCCTGGATGCACCTGTCTTTTGCCACATACGGAAACCAGTACTGCCACCTTCAATAGAGGGGAAAATCTTCCAGTATGTCCACCGTAGTTTAGGACACGCAGGGGTGGACAAATGCAGCCACCAGATTAGTAACACATACCACGTGAAGAGCTTGGGTCGCAAGTTACGCCAATACATTTCGTGCTGTGTCACGTGCCAGAGAGTTAAACACCCTAATAATGCGTATATTACCGAGGGGCGCAGCCACATGCCGACAAAATCAGGTTCCTTATGAGTCATTGACTTATTTGGTAGCCTTCCAACATCAAGAGGAGGAGTTAAATATGTACTGGTGTGTCTCGATGTCTTTTGTAACTACATTAAATTTTACCCTTTGAAATCGGCCACTACCCCCTCGTGTCGGAACCAGATAACTAACCATTACTTTAGCAGTGTTACAAAGCCTGAAGTAACCCTGTCTGATCATGGGACTTAAGTTACCTCACCATCGTGGAAAATAAACTTGGCAGCACGCGGGGTCGGAGTAACGTACTCTGCAGCACGTCATCCGCCGCGTAACACTAGCGAGCGAGTCATGCGAGAAGTGGCACAGTTTTGCAAAATTTACTGCCACGAAAATCACTGAAAATGGACTGAGCTGATCCCACACATAGAGAAATGGATAAATACGACCGTGGCTACGTGCACAGGTTATACTGCCATTGAGCTGATGATGAAAGGAGAGAGGCCTAAACTTTTTCAGAATTTAACACCGGACCCACTTTTTGATGCACCAGCAGATGAAGATGTAAATGAAAAGATCGCCAATGAGTATGAGAAAATGAAGAAAAGGGCAAACAACCGGAAGAAGAAGAGAAAATCGGGGAGCACAAGCTGGAGTCCCAAAATTCGACAAAAAGTTCTACTGAAGACACAGCCGTTGTCAGGAGCTGGTGTCACGGCTAAATTTATGGACACACTGGAGGGGCCGCACGTCATTCCCAAGATTATAGAACCATCTACCTATGAAGTAACTGACGTAAAAGGCAAGGTCAGAGGGCAGTTCAACAAGCGACTGCTAAAAGGGGGACGTTACATTTGTTTTTGTCAATTCATTTAGTTTTCACTTTTCGGCTTAAAGAACAGGTCACTTGTAAGGAGATTTATATGGCACCGGGCAGTCGGAAGGCAATGGAGTTAGGGTAGTGAAAGTGAGCAAGGCAAAAGGCTATTACTTCAGCATAAGGCAGACTTTACAGCCGGACAGAGGGTGAGAACTGATACTTTGACATTGGGGTAAGACATGACGTAACGACGCAATGCAGATCACGGGGGATTTTCACTTCGCTTTCTAAAGAAAGATGCGTAGAGTTTTTGTAGGACATTTATGAGATACGTTACCTAAACGGGGGGGACCAATCAGATTGTAGGATTTAAAATATTTAAAATTGGACCTATGGGAAATTGGAGTAGCTCAGAAGGAGCCAATCAGGTTAGCAGGTCCAATTTCAGATGCCTAGTACGATAGAGCAAGCAGAATAGGCGCGCACTGGCAACTAAACTGTTGCGGTGATGGAAAAGGTGCCGGTGGTGGCACAGTGAACGCGCGCTCACTGCAACTAAACAGCTGCTTGTATGTGCAGCTTTTTTCTCTCAGTACGTAATGGACCTCACAGAGACAGCATGTGTATGTGCTCTTCTCCTTATAATAAGGAAAGTTCAACGCAAAAAGCGACACTGGGTACATCCAATAGTCAGTAAAAGACTTTTAAACGGTAGTTTTATAAATTGTGTGAGGATTTGAGAAACTGTGGAGGAAAATTTTTCACCTACTGCAGGATGACTATAGAAAGTTTTGATAAATTGCTAGGGTTTGTTGGGCCACGAATTACTTACGAAAATACTCAACTACGGCTGTCTGTGCCACTGCAAGAGAGATTTCTTCCATAACAGACTTTGTCTTATGTAATTAAAATTTTCCTTCTATTTTGTTTTCAAACTCTGATTACAGGTGTAACAGTTCCGTAAGTGCGAAAACACCGCGACCGGGGTGTTTTTTTTCCTTCATTTGACGTTGCCCATATTTCTATTGGCATATACAGTGGCTTCACTTTGATCTGACTGCACTTGGTTGAGCCGAAATTTCAAGAAGAGTCCGGGTAAAGCCTCCTGCCATTTCTTAACTTTCATGAAACTGAACTCGACCTTAATTCTACCTCAGCAATAACCCAATAACGAGCCGTATCTACAAACACAGCAGGAAAGAGTAAAATTAACATTTCTGTTCAGCAGGAAGCTCACTCCAATTTGTGACGACTGACTCGCAAAATTCGTTCCACAGTTTTTCTTTCAAATTCCTGTCACTGTACTCTTTCATATATTTTTATACAGAGGTGATCTTCTATCCACCTCAGTATTAACTTTTCCACGTCTTCGAAGACAGACATAGCCGCGTGACAATATACGCAAGGGTTGTGCACTTTGCAGCAGAGAGCAAGCAACTGTTTTGTTGCCACTGCGCCCGGACAGGCTGAAACATGTGCGTCCTATTGTTACGGGCAACAGTTCCGTTGCCTCGAGAATGGGTCAGGTTGTAACTTTTAAGTTGCCGCAACAGAAAAGTTGCCTGTGCGCGCGCTGTCGTATAAAGCAATGTTCTCCATCCAGGCAACTGAATAGATGTGCAACAAAAGTTGCCAGTGCGCGGGGGTCTTAGGTTAGCAATCACAGTGGAGAATGCTGAGAAATACAAGCAGACGGTCGGGGGTTCGAGGAAGGTGTTTGCCAACACGAAGGAAACTGAATGCTATAGACGTAACCAACCGGGACATTATGCCAGAGATTGCAGGCAGGAACAGAGCTCGCGTAACCGGGAGAGGACTACAGGGGGACGGCAGAGTTATTGTGGGAGTTCTGACGGTCGCGATGGGCAAGCTAGTTAGGTAGGCAGAGTTATTGTGGGAGTTCTAACGGTCGCGATGGGCAACCTAGTTAGGTAGGCAGAGTTATTGTGGGAGTTCTAACGGTCGCGATGGGCAACCTAGTTAGGCAGGCAGGGGTAAATTTAGTGGGCAAGCTTCGCGAAACCCGGCAGAGAAAAAGCGATACTTAGCGGCGGCTTATCGCCATTCGGGCCTGCAAAGCTTTCATTGCCACGAGTTTGGGCACGGGCTACGAGATTGGCCAAAACTGGCTCAGTCAGCTCAGTACCCCAAATGGCCAGATTTCGACGTGCTGTTCCCTAAAATCAGACCACCAACAGAAGGCAAGGAAATAGGACTGTCACACTTGGGTGGTACCGGGCTGAACTCCTGTCCGAAATTGAAATAGAGGGGAAGTGCCATTTGGTGTTAGTTGTTTCAGCAGCCAGCCTAAGCGTGATGAAACCAGGCATCAGCAGTTCCGAACTGCATCCTACTCAGACAGCAGCTAGAGGAATCACTGGAAATAAGTTAAAGACAGCCGGAACTCAAGATATGATATTCCGGGTGGGTAAAAAGACGTTTAGAAATGAGTTTTCAATTGCTTCGCTAGATATAGAATACAGAGGCACACTTGGCGTGTATTGTATGTCCTTAGGCGGTTGGAGGCAAGGGTCGATTTAAAACCCTGTACATTAGTCCTAGGGAGGATTAGTCACCGATTGTCAGGACAGGAGGTAGAAGGGTGCGCATTAATCGCCAACCACAGGCTGTAGGGGAAGTGTCGGGGACGGGCCTGATCACCCCGGAAACGATACGACCCGTAGCTTCAGTGGGAACACCTACTCCAGGGTTGAACTCGGGACGATCCGACATCAGTGGCTGGGAAGGTGTGGCCTCAGGGCCGGTCGTCCTTCCTCCATTGTCTCGAGGAACAGTTGTGGGGAAACTGAAAGCCATGCATAAGATATATGTCCCGTGGGAAGTACTGGTACACACTGTTGAGAGAGGAACGCCGGGGGCGTACGTGGCTCGAGTGGTTAGTCGGTCTGTACTCAGGAGCAGTTAGGTTACGAGACCTAGAGGAAAGGTCAAATATAAAAACTGGTACCAATGGAGACAGAGGTGTGGGAGAAGCGAGTGCTGAAGATCAGTCGAGGCAATAAAGTTATGTCAATGCAGAATAGCGGGAGCAACGCCGCCAGGTATTGTGTCCTTAAGGTAACGCTTACAAGGCCCGACATTTAGAGGTTGCGTGTTTGTAGCGGCCGTGTTTGAGGTGGACAGTGATCGAGGCGGACGGATTTTTTTAAAGGAAAGTGTACATTTATATGGCTATAACGGTTGTGGGTCAGGCGGACATTTTTTTAGAAGGAAGAGGATACGAAAGAACACAATAAATACCTGCAGGCCTGCATGCTTGCCTCTAGATCAGAATGCACGACAAAATCACATCATAAATAAAAGTAATATATCCTTTGAAAGGATGAAACAGTTCAGCGATTTGGGAACAGCCATAAGGAATGGAAATTTCATTCATGAAGTAATTAAAAGCAGACTCAAGTCGGGGAATGCTTGCTGTCATTCGGTGCAGAATCTTTTGTCTTCCAGTTTGCTGTCCAAATATATAAAGATTAAGGTATATAGAACCATAATTTTGCCTATTGTTTTGTATGGGTGCGAAAATTCGTCTCTCACACTGAGGGAGGAACACAGGCTGAGGGTGTTGGAGAACAGGGTGCTGAGGAGGATATTTGGGCCTAAGAGGGACGAGGTGACAGGGAAGTGGAGAAGACTGCATAACGAGGAACTTAATGCTCTGTACTCATCATCAAATATTATTCAGGGGATCAAATCGAGAAGAATGAGGTGAGCGGGGCATGTAGCACGCATGGGGAGAGGAGAGGTGTTTAGAGGATTTTGGTGGGAGACCTGAGGCAAGGAGACCACTTGGAAGACGCAGGCATAGATGTAAGGATAATATATCAATGGATCTTCCGGAGGTGGGTTGGGGGGTATGGACTGGATTGGTCTGCTTCAGGATAGGGACAGGTGGCGGGCTGTTGAGAATGCGGTAACGAACATTCGGGTTCCATAAAATGCGGGTAATTTCTTGACTAGCTGAGAAATTGTTAGCTTCTCAAGAAGGACTTTGCTCTATGGTGTTAGTTAGTTAGTTAGTTAGACCAGTACACTTGCAGTGCACTAAAACGCGTGCAATGACCGTTCAGACCCTGTAATACCCCACCACTATGCAGTCCCCCGACTGACGGCAGTCCGTACCTTCGCCACACACCTACCGATATGCTTCGGTTCGGATTCTGGCAGGCCGACTGTTCACGTCGCTATTGCTAGTGCATTTTGCATGCAAGGAGGTTTCTAGAGAAAAAAAAACTTTGCTCTTTTGATTTTATTATGCAAAAAGAAAGCAAAAGAAAAGTGAGTGGGTAAAGCTGTGGTTGTAAAAAAAAAAAGGGACACTTTGTCACATATATAGTTAGTTGCAGAACATGGCATCTTCTGTGACGTGGATTTGAAGAACTATTTACAAATGACTGATGAATGTTTTAAAGTTTTGCCCCATTTGTTCAAGCTTTACATTGAAAAGCAGAACACAAGAATGAGAAGAGCCACCAGCGCAGAAGACAGATTAACTGCAACTTCACGATTTTTGGCAACAGGGCGAAGCTTTGAAGACTTGAAATTTACAGCCCTTATCTCACCTCAAGCTCTTGCTTGAATAATTCCTGAAACTTGTAAATTCAACTGTAAGGTGTTAAAGGAACAATAGTTGAAGGTACGAAAGAAATGTATTTTTTTACTATTGCAAACGCCATACATTCTATTATTCTTAAACTGCATTATAACCGTTAACTAATTATTTCAAATTAACTTTCAGCTTCCGAAGAAGACAGTAGATAGTGTACGAATCGCTAGAGACTTCCAAACAGCTGGAATCTTCGCAGTTGTAGAGACGCGACAAAATGGAAACACATTCGAATAGCGAAACCCGCCGGGCGTGGATAGTATTTTTATAACTACAAAAATTACTGTAGTGTTGTTTTGCTCGCAATTGTGAATACTGAATGTGACTTCATTTGTGTGAACGTTCGTTGCAATGGAAGGAATCCTGATGGCGGTGTCATAAAAACACTACATTGCATGATAAACTGAAAGCAAATACGTTAAATTTAGGCTACCTGCTACTGAAATCGTGGAAGGACAAATGAATTTTGTTTTTGCGGCTCACGATGCATTTACGTTACACAAAACATACCGAAGACATTTTCTGGTAACGTAACTCACGATGAACGAATTTTTAATTATCGTCTGACTAGAAGGAGGCGCACTGTGGGACACGATTGTTGCAATGTGGTTAATCGATTTACAGTTTTTCACGTCGAAATTAACATGAGACCAGAAAACATTCAGTACATAGTTCATGCTGCACGTGTTCTGCACAGTTTCTTAACACAGCACGCTAAATCACATTAACAGTCCCACAAGTTTTCAAAATGGAAGGTTTAGACACTGGGGCAGTAACTGCCGGAGACAGGCGACAGCTAAAAACATCAAATGGCCTGCAACGACACGGTGCTAGAAACGCGTGTCGGCAAGCGGAACAGTGTACCTTACAGTACAACAATTATTTTATGAACGAAGGGCAACTTACTTGGCTTCATAAATTTTTGTTATTAGTTACCAGTAGCCTGCAAAAATCAGCAACAACCATTCCATTACCATATGTATTCAACAAATTTATCAATAATCCTTTACATAAATAACGTGCAGTTTGTAAATAAATGTTGGATAAAAATGCAGCTGCTGTGTATTTACCTCAGTTTCTGCCTCAGCTTCCCCATCGGAGCCTTCTATACCTGTATCACTTGAAATTCCTTTCCGGCGCTGCTCTTGGTCTGCAGTAAACAATGGTGAATCGTAGTACCATAATGTAGCTGCGCAGACGCCATCTGCAGACGCACCACGTCTTTTTCATTCCGTAACTTTCTGCAGTTTCCCGCGGTAAACACTTCGTAAATTACCAATCTTAGACAGAATCGAATTGTTTGCAGCTGATGTATTACGCTTTTTGTTTTTTCCCTCACATCCGTGTTTGAATAAGGTTTATCCTTCACCTCCCACGGACAGATGTGCTCCTTATACACATTATTGAATGTCGAAATGATACCCGGACTGTTGCACTTGGAACAGGAAAGCACTTATAGTGTGCAGTTATCGTGTGTGTGAATAATTATAGATAATGAACAGAAAAATGTGTTGGTGCCAGATTGTGTGGCGAAGACTTACAGCTTGCAGTTACTGCATACAAATATGAAACTAATAAAAATATTATACGACTGACTGCCTAAGGCTTCTTGTCTGCATAACGTTATAAAGACACTGACTAGTCCCAAGTGTGCAAAAAATGGCGAGAGAAAGTTTGCAGATAATGGACTCGTGTAACTCGCATAATTTTAATATTATCTCATTCATGTGCCAGATAAAAACGCATCACTTTACTGTCCGCCTGAAGCACGGCCATTTACTGGAAAGCACGTGACATTAGGTACTGCACAGGCCCTTCTGCCGTGCGCACCCAGGGTGTCAGGGTTCGACTCCCGAAACCCTGGGGCGGACAAACCTCAGCATGCAGCGTCAATGTGGTTACAGGGAATATTTCAGAGGAGTTGGCGGATGTTCAAGCTGAGTTAGAGCGGAGGTTAGCTCACTTGGGTACAGAGGCACGACACATTTTGATGTCAGTTATAAATGGGTACCTGCACCTGTTCTGCAATGACAAGGAAGGGGTGCCGCCGCGTACCGCCAACGGGTTGCATGAGATTAGGACAGGGGAGGCCCTGCCGATTAAGAAGAATCCCTGTCGTGTACCGAATGCGCTGCGTGACGAGATGAAGAATCAACTGGACGAAATGTTGAGGAGTTACTGCCGCATGCAAATCACCGTGGGCAGCAACTGTTATATTGGTGCCGAAGAAATGAGTTAACGGAACGAAAAAGGTTTAGCTTTTGCACGGACTTAAATTCTGTAACTAATATTCAAGCCCCCCCACCCCCCCGCAGCAGACATTAAAAGTAACCTCTCAATTATGGCCGGCAGTAAATACTTCACAGTGTTGGATACAGACAACGCCTACTGGAACACACACATTAAAGAGGAAGACAAAGATAACACTGGGTTTGTAACCCCCTTCGATAGTTTTCGGTACCAAAAGGTTGGTTTGGAGAAGTGTGCGCTTCCGCTACATTTTCGAAGGTGATGGACGCCGTGCTGGTGGACTTGCGAGACGTGGAATGCTTAATTTATTTGGTCGATACTTCGATATTCAGTGCAACCACACAGGAACACGATCGCAGCATGAGATCAGTTTTTGAACGCATCCGAGAGGCCAACTTTAAATCAGGCGTAGCCACGCGCACGTTTGCAGCAACCAAGGCGGTGTACTTAGGTCATCTTTTACGTAGGGAAGGCGTCAGCCCGGACCAGAGCAAAATCACCGCCATTTGGAATTTTTCCAGACCCAAGACGGTCACAGATGTGACAGCTTCTTGGGCTTGTCTGGATATTATAGATCCTCCATTAAGGAATACGCCGATCCCAGTGGCCGCGCGGTCTAAGGCGTAGGTCTGCGGCCGGGCGCTTGCTGAAATCGTGGGTTCGAATCCCACAGGGGGCATGGATGTTTTTATCTTGTGAGTGTTTGTTGTCAGGTAGAGGTCTCTGCGACGGACTGATCACTCGTCCAGAGGAGTCCTACCGACTGTGGTGTGTCTGAATGCGACCAAGTGAAAATAAACAACCTCGACACCTGCTGTGAGTAGGTAGAAGAGGTAAGGAGTACGACATTACGGAATACGCCACTATTAGCCGGCCCTTGACACATGAACAAATTAATTAAGAAAGATGAAAAATTTGAATGCACTGAGGCTAGCAGCTCTCATTTGATAGGTTAAAGGCTGTATTTACATCGGACTCAGTTCTGGCAGACACGATGTTTGATTTGCCAATTATATTGAGCTGTGATGCTTCCAATTACGCAATATCAGCCATACTAAGTCAGCTTCAGAACGGCAAGGAGCGGCACATTAGCGCTGCTAGCAGGATGTTAAACACGGCCGAGAAAAATTACAGCACTGCCCACAAGGAATTACTGCCAGCTGTATTTGGCACTCAGATCCGTAGACGCTATCTCTATGGGAGGAAATTAAAAATTGTGACAGACCGCGCAGCCCTGAAATATCTGATAATTGTGAAAAATCTTCAATATGCACGGCTAACAAGACGGAACTTCAAACTGTCTGAATACGAATTTGAGATTAGCACAAACCGGGACAAAGGCACGTAAATGCTGTTTGTCGCGGCACATTGCTACTGAGACAGGAAGGAGTGACACCAAGGGGAATAAACGGCCTATCTGAAGTACAGCTGACGCCAGAAGCTGTGTGTTCAGAACAACGCAAGAATGGAGCGGGGTTTGTTGTACCCGAAACGTTGACTCGGCCAGACATTCAGATGCATCATGACATGGTGGCTGTGGGACACCAGGCCATTATGCGAATTAGAGATCTACTGAACGGCGTGTGTGAAGGTGTTACTAACCAGGGTGGGAATGGTTACAGTTCTAACTGATGCAAGTTGCGGCCCCTTCCGGGAAGGAAGTTTAGATTTACAGTAGAATTATTTTTTCAGTTTGTTGCACTTATTTTAAGCAGGGAATGGTAATGGAGGTTTGTAGCGTCTGGGTAGCGAAGGGGGTATTGTGGAAAGTTTAATTTTCTAAAATTAGAAGCCACGCCACAAAATGTAGATGTAGCTGGATGGGGAGAAGAGGGATGTGCTACTATCAGCTTTTTATCAGTTGCAACAATGAGACGGATGCAGGGAGTGACTTCAGGCTACACTTGAGTACGTGACCTTGAAGATTTTCAATACGTAAAACTTGTGTTGTATTTTGAATACGCAGTACATGTACAGTTAGTTTGACGATATTTTGCTTTATTTAGCCAGGTACGCGTGTACAGCGCACTGTTTTCGGTACACTCTGCCCTCGTCTCTCGCCCTACTCGAGAGGAGAAAAGGAATGGAACCACAAGTGTCGACACTTTTATGAGCTGCGCCACTGTAAGAAGCACCAACAAGCACTCCGACAACTGCTGGCACTGACGATGGCACACACTGTAGCATAATACGATAATGGGTGACGAAAACTGGAGACCTACCGTCCGGGAGCGTATCACACAGTGGAGTCCTGCTAACCCACGGCATCCTGCGACGGGAAGGTCGACAGTCGGTCGTGGTGAGTGACAACTACGAGGCCATGTGACCCACCTGAATGTATCGGTCAGCAACTGCTAACATTTCCGGGTCCCTTATTTCCTCCCACTGGATTTACTGTCAACGACGTTTAACTACACCCGCCCAAAAGTCTATTCCTGTATCTACTGGCCGACGACCAGAACTAACCTGGACTGAGTTAAGCCCACTCAACGAGATCGCCCCAGTAGAGGGAATCTGTGAATCAGGCCGCTAATTGCGAAGGAAGCAGCCACGAGTTCGAGGGTTCGAACCTGCTGGCGTGACGGTGGATGTGAATACCAAGCACACGATGGCCCCACGCTACAGGGCCGCGCTAAACCTAATATTCTGGTCACCGCCCTTCCGTTTCTGTCACGTCCTGGCGGAGCATGGGTTCCACCGAAAAGGGAGGTCAGGCGCCAGCAGCCATCCGCGCCTCCTCGCACGAAGTTTGCGGAAGAGTAAAGACTTGTTTGGCACGACGAATGACTTTAAAATTTAATTAAATTTATGGAAAATTGGTACTCGAATTATGAGTGTGCCATTACACAGTGCTACACCATGGAAACCACGCGGAATAGAAGGCAACCCGGAAGTGAAGATACGCGTGGGAACAAGACACAGCATGGGTTAATTAGTGAAAATAGCCTAAATTTAGTGAAAAGAAGTAGTTACCTGGCACCTACGGACAGATTTAAATTGATTTACGACTCTATACACTATTTTTATGTGGTGCTGTAACTGGATGATTATTGCGGTGTAATGGTTATTGTGACTGGGATTCAAACACTTGACTGCACGGTTCCCGCCCTATAGCCTACACTCCGCTCCCTAACCTGTAGTTCAATTAAATTGCAGTGTAAGGGCAGCAACATGATCCGGTAAGGTTGCAGCCAGGCCAAACCAGCAGTGAAGATTTTAAG
>BLKM01000649.1:0-97998 GCA_013340265.1 Coptotermes formosanus
TACAAACTTTAAAGCTGTATAATTACATATAAGTTAAGTGTTTGCAGTTAAAAGCATTACTGTAACAAGTGTCTGTATCCTTGTCTGGCTAACATGCGTGGCTCCTGTTTAACGCACTGTCAAGGGACATGGAGCACACATACTGGAATATGGAAGTGACATTTTGGAGAAGCAAACATCACCTCACCCTGCAGTGAATTGATTCTCTGTTCATCTCGTTTGAGTTCATAGCCAAGTCAATAATTACTACTAGATGTGAATTAAAATATCCAAAGTTTTCCTTTCACTTCGTTTGCAGTTGTGAATTTTTGTAGTCAGTTTGATATTGAAGCTGTGTATTTCATATTATGTTGCATGACTTGTGCACATATTAACATGTGGATCATCTTTTCTTTCATTAGGAGCAATATGACTGTCAAATGAAGATGATCCAAGAAATACATGGCAGAGAAAAGCAAGGTTGGACCAAAACCAACAACGAACTGAAAACTGACATCCGGGCTCTGAAGGTGAGTGTTGCACCCTGTACATCCTAATCTGCAGTGTTATCAGGTGCTGTTATTTTGGCCTGTCACAGGATCATCTTAATGGAAATTGTCAGCCTGCCCAACACTTCTTGGATAAATTGTAAAGTTGTGTTAATGCAAATAATTTAAGTGGTTTCAGTTAAACATGTGTCTTTATTCCCAACTTGATGGTTAATCCATACAACTCATTAACTGTCTGGAGGGGTGGGGGAGGGATGTTCACATAAGATATGTATGAAAGAAGACAAATTCATACACACTTTTGATAGGAAGAATGTGGATTACCTTTTTAGAGGGGGGGGGGGGGGATACTGATGTGGGATATTTATGAAGTATGATATGAGAATGTAAACTTAATTTTTGTAGCTCAGGATAGGAAACACTGGCAGGCATGTGTGAATGTGGGAGTTGAGTTTTGAGTTTAATAAATATTGTACTTTGATACTGGAGCTGTATATCTGACACTGATGTTGAATGATTGTTGCACACATGAATATCTTACATTGTGTCATTTTTCCCCATTAGATCAAGAATGCAAAACTGAAGAGGAGCAATGAAGCTACTCTGAAGAAAGAAGAAGAACTCCGAAAGGAGCTGGAAGCAATGAAGGTGAGTACTGTGTACATAAATTCTCATCTGGGCTGTTATCGGGTGCTCTTATTTGTCACCTGTTGTGGGGCGATCTGAATGAAGATTGTCAGCTGGCCCAGTACTGCTAAGAGAAGTTTCAAAGCTGTATTAATACATATAGACTAAGTAAAGTGCTTGCAGCTGAGTACATTACATTTAACAAGTGCCTGTATCCTTGTCTGGGTAACATATACAGCTCACGCTTAACCTAATGTCAAGGGACATGGAGCACACATATGGGAGAAATGTCAATTTTGGAGAAGTGAAAAGCATTTGCCTGCTGGGAATGGACCCTCAGTTCACCTGTACCTCTTTCATGCACAGAATTATATAACATTACACATGCTTCGATTATATACTCAGCAAAATCATTTTAACATTCAAAGGGCTGTGGAAATTGTCCATTTTTCAATGAGGATTCCAAACTTGTACAGTATACTGTGATGCTCAACATAGGTGGAGTCAAAACTAGAAACAGGGTGGGTGGTAGGGAAGCAGTGGCAATAAATAGCAGTGGCACATGTGGAGTGAGCTGTTGTCTGTGGTGGTGGCACTGCCCTGACTAAGAAACCTGCATTGAAGAGGGGCCTTATCCTCAGCATTCGATTCATATGAATAGTCAGCTTTCACCTGAGGGAATCTGCCCCAGCACCTCCTTAGTGTGAGGTTGTGTAGGCCCAGAAACCAGTCTTGGTGTGGAGAAGTGAAAAATATCTGGCCCTTTCATGAACAGTTCCTCAATTCGTCACCGTCAAGCCTGTAGCTTTGTCAATAAGTAGTAGGTCATTTGAACTAAAATTTGTGTACAGTTTGATAGGGGAGCTATATGTCTCACACATGTTGCATGTCATTCCTTAGGTTGCCAACGACAGGCTGAACAGCCTTTTGGAATGCAGTGATGTGGAGAGAGAGATTCTGGAGAAGAAGACCTTGGAGTTGCAAGAGGAACTTCAAGCAATGAAGGTAAGTGTTTACATACCTCAAAGTGTACAGTATCATCATGTTCTGTTATTAGTGGCCTATCAGAGGATCGTCTGCTGTGGTACTTCTTTTACGAGTTTTAAATGTGTCTGTGCTTGCAGGCAAATGCGTAATCATGTCAAATGCTGTATCCATGACTTGATGGCTCAGCAATAATTCCTGACCTGAACTACAATTATAAGACACATTTTCCATTTGCTCTCATCCAGTTACATAGTTACTTGCTTAGTTTACTCATTGTATTTTGGCAGTTCTGATTTCTATATTTCTCTATGGTACTTGCCTTCCTTCTGCTAAATGACCGTTTATGTGAACTGTGATGCAATACAGCTTTTGCAAGGCTGTACACTTACAGTGCAACTCAGCCAACATGCAGGAAATAGCCCTGAAGTGTTCATTATTGTAGCTGTGGGCCACACAGATCAGGTAAAGGTCCACACTCTGTATACATGATTTGCTGTTGTCAGAACTCTCCTGCTGTAGAATTGTCTTGCATAGTTGCGGCATACAGGTTTATGCAGAGGTATGACAGAATGAGTGAAGAAAGATTGCGAGCATAAAGCAAATTATTCAGTAACAAAAACAGCTTGAAGGATGATTTTGAAGGGTTGAATGTAGAATGTTTATTGGATATTTCTGCTGATGTGTATTCCTAAATATCATCCCCAGTAATTGGGTAATCAGAATAACAGTTTGGGGTGTAAAAGAATGTGTGCTGTAAGTTTGTTCTATTTGGATTGTCAGTGAATGGCTATATTCACTTCACACTCATGAGTGTTATTTCTGTTACAGACCATAGTCGCAGCAAACAAAGTGCAGTGTATTGGTAGCGGTTCTGAACCACAAGGTAAGGACTTCTGCTATTAAATTCAGTAATTCAGAGACATTTATGATTTTGTGCATGACTTATGTCAGTTGTGTGCAGTAGGGCATACTGCTTGGTATGGTCCAATGAAATTGTTGTTTTACAACGTCATATCTGGGCCTTGTCCATTGACTGAGGTTAGCTGTTTCTAATAACTAGCTCTGTAGGTTCCTCCAGAACATGTTACCTGAGTTCAGACACAGATTCAGTGTTTGTAATGTGTTCTGATCAGAATACCAAACAGTGGACGAACTCCACAAACCCAGCTGTCCTGAATGTAACATTCCATCATCAGAGCTATTTATAGTATGTTTACTGTTATGTTTATTCACTGCTATCCCATTGTGTGAGTGTCAGAAATTGGAATTTGTTCAGGAAATTGGTCACTACTTGAAAGACTTTAATTTGCAGGTTGATAGTGTTTCATAATTTCAGAAGTCACTTAAATGTGTCAGTGACAGTCAGATTCTGTGCCCTTAAATGTAATTGCTTTTTTCTCTCCTAAATCATATTTTTGTTTGTGAACTGGACAGCATGGCGAGAACTAAGCATTTGTTATTCTATTCATTTAAGCTTTAATATTTATTTTTTTAGTAAGGTACTTATTTTCCAAATTAGGTATATTGCTTACAGTTAGGAAATAAATAATAGATAGTAAGAGGTAAAGATAATGGGTAGCATCACCTCAGTTTATGGTGTGTTGTGATGTGATGCTCTGTGGTCTGGTAGTTAGATACACCACTTATTATGGTGTGCTGAAATATGACACCATGTGGCCTGGTAGGTAAGTACAGCACATTCCTGAAGACCATAATCTTCCTTGTCCTATCATGCTTCTGATGTATTTGGGTGTGGGAGTGGTTTTTGTAAGAGGTTGTATTACAGCTGTTTGTTGGCTGTGATTTAAACTATCCATAATATTATGCATTACGTGATAGTGATATGGAATTGGTGCTGTAAAATTGTCATCGTGGCTGCATATCAAAATATTCTTGGAAGAAACTCAGCATTGTGCATTAAGAGATGTTAGTCTAGTAGTGTAAAATGTAACGGAAAGGTATGGGAGTCTGTTACGTTTTCTTCCATTATGTACAAAGAAAAGTGCAGAAATATTTTTACTGCTTCCTGATCAAGGGTAGTGCCATGAATTGCAAGAGGTTAAGAACAGAGGACAGCACGAGTTACTGTGTGCTTACTGTAATCTCTCAGTGGATGTTATGGTCATATATTCATGGACTTGTACAGAAGTTATTTGTCATATTTTCAGTGTAGATGTTCTTATCACAAAACATTGTGTGTTGTGTTATTAGTGTTATGGACCATCAGTCTGACAGTATTTTATGTATTAGCTATTTTTCATAATTTTCACAAGCTAGAATTTGTAGTGTCAGATTTTACATTTTAGTGCACAGTATCTGATTTTATTATAATTAATGGAGCTGTTATTTTGCACAGTATCGTTTCCTTTAGTTGCACCATAAATATTTTATGTGCAGTATAGAATAGTTTGTTTGTATTTCTCCTGCTTACAATTATGCAAATGGTTGTGTTACAGGTCATCAGTGCGGAGCAGAACCAACAGAGAGAGGTGAAGTGAAATTGTCCTTAGACAATTTCCAATTCATTAAAATGCTGGGTAAAGGATCATTTGGGACGGTGGTCCTCGCGAAAAGGAAATTGCCAGCTGGACGTGAACAGCTTTGTGCAGTCAAGGCTCTGAAGAAGAAACGTTTCACCAGGTTCTACAGCATCTGTGCGACCATCGCTGAGAAGGAGGCCCTCATACTTGCATCAGGGCATCCATTTATCACGTCTCTTTACTCATGCTTCCAAAATAAGGTATATCTAAATTTTTAAAACCTTCTACATATTTTCAGGCTGTTACTAATACTGAAATTTACTGTCAGCTTGAAAATCTAGTAATTTTTCTTTGTATCTGTAGGCACTTGTACTGACCGGTTGTTACTGTTATGTTACTACTCACATGAGAGGAGAGAGTGTATTTAACATCTTGATTACTGATTGCTGAGAGTTATATAGTACAGGTGGATGTTGCTTTTTTAGAAAGTTCCTGCACGTATGTTAGAATTATGCATAGATATTTGTGGTGAGTAAAAGTAGGTAACTACACTGACTAACTGAACAAATTGTATGCTGCAGTAGGTATGATGTTTGTGCACATAATTCAATTCATAATGAAGAAAATGTTTCCTTGAACATTTGCAGTGTACTGGTTAACTCTCATGCTTCATGTGTTGGATGTCAGTTTGAATGTGAATTGGGAAGTTGTTTTAAGTGGCAGTTCTTGCTTTGGTATCTTGAAATATGTCCAACAGTTTCTCTGATATTCCTGTGCGCTGATACCTAATTATCATCTCATTTCTGGCTGTGTTATCTAAACCACTGCATTTGGCATTGTGTCATTGATTAGATCGAGACACAAGCACATGGTATTCCTAGAAAATGTGTTTTCTTGATATTTTTACCACATCATCTGCAGTAGTTGATGGATGCCTCTTGAAAAGCTACGTGTAACAGTAAGTTATAATGACTGTGGCATTTGTTTACAGGATCATCTGTTCTTTGTCATGGAATATGTGAGTGGAGGGGACCTCCTGAAACTTCTGTATGAGATAGAAGTCTTCAGTGAAAAACGGACACAATTTTACGCGGCAGAAATCACTCTGGCCCTGCAGTTTCTGCATATGCATGGAATTTTGCATCGGTAAGTATCTTTTGTTTCGTTATTTGTCATCATCATTGAAATTATTTCCGGCAGGTCTGCATACTGTTCACATTCATTGCAGGTCATCATGCTTGAATGTCGTATGTAATACACCATAATCATGGGTACAAACCAGCAGTATTATGTGACTTTTTATGGTTTTGTGCATGATGTTCCAAATTTTACACTATGGACGGTCTCCAAATATTTGTGTTCCTACTTTGCATCCCTTGTTAGTATAGATGTTTGTGTACTGCAGGTGTAAGTCTTTTTGCTATCAAAGTTCATGTTCAGGAGAGATACTATAAGTCATGATCATAGTTCTTATGTTGACAAAGCCTACAGTAGAGATATAAAGAGCCTAGAAGCATGAAGTATGTCTCCTTGTATTTCACTCAGCAAACACTGCATAATGTGTGACACAGGTTGTAGTGACATCAAGTGTTATGATACATGTCTGTGTTTCACCTGTTAAGTGAGTTTTTAAAGTGGAAACTATATTACACTTACGCAGACAAAGATGAAATTTACCACACAGCTTTAGCAGTTATCATCCGTGTATTGTATTATTGCAGCAGCACATGTGTGTGGTTGAGGTGGCCAAGTACTGAATGTGCAGCACAAATAGGAGGTAAAATACACCTTCCAATCTTGTAGAAGCAGACAGTTTGAAGTCCCCTATTCTCAGATATCGTGTTTTCCCAGTTGTTCGTGCTAGGAAATTTCACATCCTTAGGTTCCCACATCAGATTTCACCAAAATTCTTCTCATGTGAGATTAGAGGTTCTCACAGCAGTGTTGCGAAAGATTCAAGTCTTGTGGGATGTTATGCTTTGTTGCTGGGTAGATAGGTGCTGATTCTTGTCAGAGATCCAGACGCTGAGGATGAAGGCACTGTGGTCCCTTGAAATGTACATAAATATTTATCCAGTGACACAGCACAATGTTCGAGAAGACTTGCATCATCATCCTTTTATGGTTTGGAGATTGAAATGAGCCGTCTGGTGGATAAATGGGTAGACAGAAAGGACAGCCTGTCCATCATTCGTGCATGCAATTTGTTTAAAGAAAATTCAGAAATATGTTACATCAGCCTCGCTGTTCACATGTACTTAGCAGCAAGTGTGGTGTGGCATAATTGGTATGTGCTTTCCATATGGTAGGTTATTACAAAATTTATAAATCATGCAGTCAGTAGTAGTTCACACACATTTCTTTTCTGCCCTGAAACATGTAGTGGCACAGTGGATTGAGCCTACCTGAGGTTTTGAACTGAATTGTATATCTCAGAACTACTGTATTAACTCACATATTGTATATTTCTTTGATTTTCAGGGACCTGAAATTGGAGAATGTCCTACTTGGCAGTGATGGCCACTGCAGAGTAGCTGACCTAGGGCTCACGAAATTAGGTCTCTTTGGTAGAGACAAGACGAGCTCCTGGGTTGGAACGCCAATTTATATGGCGCCAGAGGTAATTATGATTTTGAATCATAAATGTTATCTCTTTATATTTTGTTCAGCAATTTCAGTTTTGCATTGACACTATTATGGTAACATTAAGTTGATCTTGTTGACCTTTTTTAAATGACTTTTGTTGAATAAGTAGAAATTCGAGTTCACTAATTTTTTAATCTTATTCTCTGCCACATGCAGATAATGCAGAATTTGCCCTATGGGCACGCCGTGGACTGGTGGGCCCTGGGGATCATGATATATGAGATGCTGGTAGGACATCTACCTTTTGACGACAACACTGAGGATGCAGCTGATGCCAACCAGACACTGGAGGACAAGATTGTCAACAGTAAAGTGCAGTTTCCAGAAGGACTGTCACTAGCTGCTGTATCGGTAGTGAGAAAGGTAAGTACAATTACTGTCAAAACTGGGGCTTTAAAAACGTCATAGAGTCTCTTGTATGCAGATATGTGTAACTTGCCATATTTTGTGTTAAAACTTCAAGAACTCTTTCAACTTTCTCATCCTTGCAGGAGTTTTGTACAGTTCATCAAATGACCTGCAGACTGAAACTATGAATCCAGTAACAGTACATGTTTTGTTGGTTGTATTAATTGGAGTTAAAGTGCTGGCCTCACAGTTGTACTTGTCACCTTGTTTAATTTTCGCTGTGTGTACTGTCTGATGCGCATGGCAAATGTAGTTCCTTGTAGCATCTGTCCCTGACATTTCTTCTTTGTCCATACATGATAAACATGGTGCAGAGTTTCCCATGTTTAACTATGTAAAATTTTACCATTCGGTTGTGGTAAAACAAGAGGCATGGTTATGGTGAAAACTATTTTTGAATCAGCAGTGTTATTTAGAAAATAGTTTTGTCTTGGGGAAATAGCAACAAAAGTTTGAAGTAAATAGTGACAGGATTTGATAGTACATACATTATTAACTAATTATAAGGCTGAATTAATTTGTTAGTAATTATGGTCCATGTGATACTGTGTACTTGTGATACTGCTGTGACTGCTGCAGTGAAACCCACCTCTTTGCTGTACTAGTGGACCTGTACAGAAGCGTGAACTGTGTCAGTTGTGAACAGAGTGTGTACAAACATAACAGCTGTGAGAGGCACAGCTGACATGAACAACGTGTGAATGTATTAATTGTTTGTTATTTTCAGCTTCTGAAGAAGGACCCAGCAAAGCGACTGGGGACCCGCGGATCAGCGGACAAAATCAGACAGCATCGCTTCTTTAAAGGGATTGACTGGCAGGCGCTGCTGGAGAAAAGGATGGACCCACCAGAGAAGCCAGAGGTCGCAGAAGTAAGTAGTGTGTTTGCAAGCAGCCCCACCCCCACCCCATCTTTCCAAACACACAGTGTGTGTATGTGGTTTCTCCTTTAGTTGTTTTCCTTATCTATATAGAAATTATTTAAATGCCACTCATATGCCAATTTAATCTATTATAACTGATTTATGGTAATGAAATTTACATACTATGGATGAGCAGATGGAGGCTCATGACCTCCACACAGGCATGTTATGTTTAATGTAGTGTGTATGGTACGCCTAAAATGTNGTTTAGTCTTTGACTAATATTCATTTCTTTCATTTATTTATTTTCTTCTCCCCTTACCTCTGTTAATTCACGTTTTTGTCTTCCCCATACTCTCTTCTTTTCCTTCCACTTCAATCATCTGTAATCCTCTCATCATCATTCATATTTCTTTCATTACTTGGGATCTTTATTTTCTAAACACCACCCCTTATATCGCCTCAAATATATGGCTGTCTGTGGACTTACATTTGTATAAACATTTCTAACACACAAATTCTAGTTAGGATTACTTGGTTTCTGGTCTCTGTCCAACTTTTAGTATTGTGGTAAGAATACGATGCTTCCCAAACTGGATCTATTCACGCCAACAGGTACAAGAAGCACAAATTTATTGGGTGAAATTTCAGGAGTAATTATTCTCAGTCAGTGGACCAGGTCCTTCCGTCAAAATGCGATTAAGACTATTAAAATATTAAAATTATTATGTTCATGCTCGGTAATGATATGTGCGGATAGAGATTCTACCACACTATTACAAATATTTTTTACAAATTTTAAGTTAAAATTTGTACAAATATAAGTTAAACAGATTTTAACTTGATTTCTGTTATGTAGGGCTCAATTAGACAACTATTTTAATTTGTACGTATGTATCATGAAAGGCAATTTATTTATAAAGAACAATCTTTGCCTTGAAGTTCACACAGTAATGACGTCAGGTACAAGAGTTCATACATTTCAGTGGAAGCATTCTGACGAACCCTTTCACAGTGCTCTGAAATAGAGGGAAGAGCCATCAGTTTGGCCTTCAGGGAGCTTCCATATGCATGGCTACTGTAATTGCAGAAGAACAACATCCAAAAAGCTTATACAAAGAACTGTGTGTTTGTGCTCCATGCAAAATTGTTACTGCATTCTTGAGTATTTTAAGTGTGCTTTTACCTGTATAATGTGTCAGAAAGTACGGTAATTTATTTACACATAAGTTGTGTCATTACTGTAAGTGACGGTGTTCGTAGGCCTGCTGTTGAACATCGAGTAAGCCACATTCAAATTACTTGAAATCTTTGAATTAACTTTCAGCTCAATGATCAGGTGCGTACGTCTCTTTAGCTTCTTCAGTCACACAAACAAGTTATATTACGTACATTCATTTCTTTGGTAACCAGTTTCGGCTTGAGGGCTGAGGCATCATCAGGCCTCTAACAAAAAATTATAAAGAGGAAGCTCTGTATATATATACAGATATATAGTTTTTTGTTAGTGGCCTGATTCTGGAAAGGATGCTGTGTTCTATATCCCATTCATATATAGTCGAACCCGGTTATAACGACATTGGTTTATACACCTCATCTCTAGCATCATATATTCTGTGGTGTCAATTAATTCCTCACTCTTAACCATAACATTACACTACTCGGTTATAACAACACTCATTTATAACAACACAAAATATTCAGTCTCTTTCATGATGTTATAACCGAGTTCCTTAGTCTAATGCCTTCTACCTACTCATTTTAGGGGTAGAGGCTTATTGTTGCAGCTGATTACACTCAAGGATGGACACACACACACACACACACACTCCGTACAACTACCCTGGAAGAGGGATCAGCCGATCGCAAGGACCTCTACCCGACAACACACAGAACTCACAACAAACATACATGCATCCAGCAAGATTCAAACCAGCAGTCCCAGCAAGCGAGCGGCCACAAACCCACACCTTAGACCACGCGACCACTGGGATTGGCCATTGCCTGATATCATATAATATTATAGAGGTTGATCGTAAAGTCGCGTAACCCAAAGTTTGATATTTAGTACTAACTACCCACTTCGCAATTTACATGCGTCTTGAAACTGCAAGATGACTACTCAAAAATTCATCACATTGCGAACACTCCATAAGTGTCACTACGTTGTGTCTATGAATAACACCCATTGAAGTACATGAAGAGCAAAAAGACATACAGACTGCCACCCACAACTACATTTATATCAGTTTGCTACATGTTTTGGCTTCTCAGTATCTATTTTCTCTTACGCTTTTTGTGATCAAAAATAAACAATTCATAGTAAATTCAGAGAATTATAGTATAAATACCAGGAAACATTACGACCTTCATCAACCCATATCGAATCTGACATAATGTCAAAAGGGAATTTACTATTCAGGATTAATAATAATTATCAATAATCTCCGTCCACACATCAAAGATACATCTGATGATCCTAAGAATTTCTAATTACAATTAAAACACTTCTTATATCTACATTCTTTTTATTCATTAGAAGAATATTTTCATCATAAATCTCTCCTAAGACATTAACTTTCGTTTTAACTATGTTAAAATGAGACAGAACTGTCAGATACATTAACAAATATTTTATGTTTATAGTCACACTAATTTTATAATCTTACAATTTTATATTACTATTAGTGTTTTTTTTAGTCTTCCTTGTACACATTTATTATAATGTTATATTTTATTCCATCACTTTTTATTACCTTGTTATTTACTGCACACTCTGCCTTAATGTTGTGGACATTTGACAGTCTTAAACCACTTCATTATTCTAGGTAATTTCATTCCTCTCAGCATATACTGTAATGTTTATACCTATATTTTAAAGATTATACATGTCTGGTTGTATTTTGGCCCTGTATTGTACTGTTACTGTGTATGTAATACTATTTTGTACCTGACTTGGAACCAATGAGTGTTTGTTTCCATATGTGATGCCATGTATTTAAATTTTATTTTTATTTTATGCCATTTTTATGTGTGTTCTGTTGATAGTGTGTATGTGATTCTACTGACATGTTCTGTATTCAGCATACTACATTTTATAGATTTATGGAATGTTTAAATAAACCTAACTAACTAACTAACCAACCAGCATCACACAGTTAAAAAATTCACAAAGAAGACGATTTAAATTAAAATGATATTTTTTCAGATAGCTGCGAACTTAACTTCACAAAAGTTGGATTTGCATAAGCCGAAACTAGATAAAAGTCGAAATTGTATAATTAAAAATTAATATGTAATAAATATATCATATGAAAATATTAAGATTTTTGTCTAGAACTTCCAGTACAAAAGAGAAATTCTTCAGTATTCAAAATAAGCTTGGTGGGATAAACTTCTCGTTAATTTTGTTTCTTAATTTTGATCAACGCAGGAGAGGTACAGTATTCTATGCATATAGTTTTTGCCCATTGTTTTTCATTCTTCATGTGTTAAGTGGGTCCCTGTCACCATGGCATGGCGTGTCCTCAGGTTGTGGATGGAGGAACGGCCTCCAGTTATGGAGGGTAGCTGCGAATACATTGAATAAGCAGTCACGGACAGCCGACAAGGGGTGGCCTTCCAGCTTGGGGGTTGGGCGAGGTGCTAACAACTTCTCACCATAAAAAATTATTATGTTACAAATCAGACAGAGAAGCCTCGGACCTGAACAGATTCATTGGTACGGCCCCAGCTACGGAAAAGGGACATGAGTTTTGGAACATGGAATGTGAGGAGCATCTATAGGTCAGGGTCACTTATGACAGTGGCCAGGGAATTAGCTAAGTATAAGTTAGATTTATTGGGTGTACAGGAGGCTAGGTGGGACAAAGAAGAGACTGTAAGAGCCGGGGAGTATATTTTTTTCTATGGCAAAGGGCAGGAAAATCATCAATTGGGAACAGGTCTTTTTGTACACCAGAGAATAGTATCAGCAATCAAGAGAGTGGAGTTCTTAGTGAGAGGATGTCATGCATAGTGCTGAGAGGCTGCTGGTATAATATCATTGTTCTGAATGTGCCAACGGAAGAGAAAGGTGATGATTCAAAGGACAGTTTCCATGAGGAATTAGAAGGGGGTTTTGATCATTTTTCTGAGTACCATATGAAAATTCTGGTAGGAGATTTTAATGCAAAAGTGGGGAGGGAGGATACTTTCAAACCGACTATTGGGATTGAGAGTTTACATCAGGATAGCAATGATAATGGTGTTAGGGTAGTAAATTTTGCCACATCAAAGAATCTAGTTGTTATGGGAATGATGTTCCTGCACCGAAACATTCATAAATACACCTGGACCTATCTTGATGGGAAGACTCACAATCAGATTGATCATATGCTGATAGATAGGAGATGGCATTCCAGTATACTCAATGTGCGATCTTTCAGGGGAGCTGATAGTGATACTGATCACTATCTGGTGGTTGCGAAAGTTAGGGAAAGACTGGTAGCAAGTAAACAAGTAGCACGGAAGTTCGATGCAGAGGGATTTAATCTCAAGAAGCTAAGTGAACTAGAGGTTAGGAAACGGTATCAGCTTAAGATCACAAACAGGTTTGCAGCTTTGGAAAACTTAAATGTTCGTGAGGACATAAATAGGGCTTTGGAAAACATTAAAGAGAATATCAAAATCTCAGCTCAAGAGAGTCTAGGTCTGCATGAATGGAAGCAGCATAAACCATGGTGTGATGCAGAATGGGCACAATATTTAGAAAAAAGGAATCAGGCTAAAATTCAGTGGTTACAGAATCCAAACCAAAATAATGGAGATAATCTGCACAACATAAGACAGGAAGCTAGTAGATATTTCAGCAACAAAAAGAAGGAATATCTGAAAGCTAAAATTAATGAAATTGAAACAAACAGTAAGAACAAGAATATCAGGGACTTGTATAGAGGTATCAATGAGTTTAAGAGGGGGTACCAGCCTAGAACTAATGTAGTAAAGGATGAGAGGGGTGACCTGGTTGCAGACTCCCACAGTATTCTGGCTAGGTGGAGAAATCATTTCTCCCAGCTGTTGAATATACACAGGGTTAATGATGTTAGACTGAAGTGCATACGGCAGAGCCACTAGTGCCTGAGCCCAGTGCCTGTGAGGTTGAGATGGCTATGGAAAACTAAAAAGACACAAATAACCAGGTATTGATCAGATTCCAGCAGAATTGATTAAAGCAGGGGGTAGGATAATTTGGTCTGAGATCCATAAACTTATTATTTCTATTTGGAATAAGAAGTAATTGCCTGAGGAATGGAAGGAGTCAGTCATTGTGCCTATTTATAAGAAGGGTGGTAAAACAGATTGTAGTAACTATCGAGGCATATCACTTCTCTCAGCTACATACAAAATTCTATCCAACATTCTTTTGTCAAGGTTAACTCCATATGCAGAGTAAATTATTGGGGATCATCAGTGTGGATTTTGACGTAACAAGTCAACCGCTGATCATATATTCAGCATTCGTCAAATACTTGAGAAAAAATGGGAATACAAAGAGGCAGTGCATCAGCTATTTATAGACTTCAAGAAAGCCTATGATTCAGATAGGAGGGATGTCTTGTATAATATGCTCATTGAGTTTGGTATCCCCATGAAACTAGTAAGGTTAATAAAAATGTGTCTAAGTGAAACCTATAGCAGAGTTCAGGTAGGCAAACATCTGTCTGACATGTTTCCTATTAAGAATGGGTTGAAACAAGGAGATGCTCTGTCGGCATTGCTTTTCAGCTTTGCTGTAGAATATGCCATTAGGAGGGTTCAGGCAAACCAGGAGGGCTTGAAATTGAATGGTACACATCAGCTTCTGGTTTATGCTGTGAGGTTAGTATATTGGGTGGAAGCATACATAGTATAAAGAAAAACGCAGAAGATTTAGTGATTGCTAGTAAGGAGATTGATCTGGAAGTAAATGCTGAGAAACTAAGTACATGGTCATGTCTCGAAATCAAAATGCAGGACAAACGCACAACATAAAGATAGATAGTAAATCCTTTGAAAGGCTGGAAGAATTCAAATATTTGGGAACAACCCTAACGAATCGATACTCCATTCACGAAGAATCTAAGAGCAGGCTGAAGTCAGGGAATGCCTGCTATCATTTGGTGCAGAATCTTTTGTCTTCCAGGTTTCTATCTAAAAACACAAAGGTTAGGGTATACAGAACTGTAGTTTTACCTGTTGTTTTGTGTGGGTGTGAAACTTGGTCTCTCACACTGAAGGAACAACAGAGACTGAGGGTGTGTGAGAATAGGGTGCTGAGGAGGATATTTGGGCCTAAGAGGGATGAGGCGACAGGGGAGTGGAGAAGACTACATAACGAGGAACTTAATGACCTGTACTCATCACCAAATGTTATTTGGGTAATCAAATCAAGAAGAATGAGATGGGCGGGGCATGTAGCACGTATGGGGGAAAAGAGGGGTGCATACAGGATTCTGGTGGGGAGACCTGAGGGAAGGCGACCACTTGGGAGACCCAGGCGCAGATGGGAGGATAATATTAAAATGGATCTTCAAGAAGTGGGATGGGGGCATGGACTGGATTGAGCTGGCTCAGGATAGGGACAGGTGGCGGGCTGTTGTGAATGCGGTAATGAACCTCCGGGTTCCATAAAATGCGGGGAATTTCTTGACTAGTTGAGAAACTGCTAGCTTCTCAAGAAGGCCTCTGCTCCATTGAGTTAGTTAGTTAGTTAGTTAGTTAGTTAGTTAGTTAGTTGTTTTTCATTCTTCATATCCCCCCACTCAGTGGAGTGCAAAGTGAAAAAGTGGGTCGAATTATCGTCGTAAGACGAGATACATTTTGAAATGTTGTGTTGGCCAGCTTGATTTTGTCGTCGCAGGGTGTAGCGTAGTAAAGACTCTGGGCCACGTGGTTCCTGTTATGGTTGTAATTTAGTGACTGATTAGAAGGTTTCTTTAACTTTGTACCTTTATTTAGTATCCGTATTGTCGTGAAGTTGCTTGTAGATTTTCTGCAGGTATTTATAAGTTGCTTTCAGCCTGCTGTGTTTTATAACCTATAATATGCCGTTCCAGTGATCTGTCGATGCAGGGATTGTCTTCAGCAGAGAGAAAAATATAATGAAATGCAATTAAAGCGAAAGTGAAGGCACATCAATGTCTTCTCTGAACTTCGGTGTGCTTTGAACTTTTGATATGTTTTCAGTACTTGTTTTGTTGTTATTTTAGGTGGCGGGCATATGTGAGGTACTGTCAATTGTAAAAGTAAAGTTTTTGTGCCTGGTTAAGTACCACGCGATGAAGACGTATGGAGAGTGCAGGCATATCTCTACGTATTTTTAGCTTTGGTACTACATGAAAGTGAGAGGTTAGCATCTCCCGCCTTCCAGGAAAAGTACCTGGTAGTCCGATACGCTGGGTAGCAGGTTGGGTGGGCTTAGATCTGGTCTGCGCAAGGATGACGGAAAGCAGTTAAACACAACTTTTTGTGAATACAACAAATTGTTTTATAAACATAGTTCATGTTTCAGCTTTATTTAAGTCATCGTCAGGCCACAATAAAAGTATGGAGGAATGCATGCAGTAGTTTTGACTATGTTAAAGGGGGATTGGGAGCTCAACCGTACATTATATGTTTCACAAACAAGGAATTTAATGTTTAACAATAATAATATAATAAACTATTATATATAGTGTTTTGTAAGTAATATTAATGTAAGGTTGAGACCTTAGTCTCCTTTTAACAGATTTTGAAGTTATTGTATAAACTGCACTATACATTTTTGCTGTTACACCATGATGTTTTAATGTAAAGCTGAAGTATGTAGCTACATTGATAAAACAAAGCTGTTTGTCCTATTATTGAACAATTGTGGACTACTTTCCATTGTCTGTGGCCTTGTATTACAGACCTACAGGATGTCCCTCATCAAGGTGGTCTGTATGTTGTGGTGAAGAGAAAATTCTCTTGCTCTTTGCAGAGATTGAACCCCAGAGTCTCTGTTGGCCAGCCTGTAGCCTAGCCATTGTACTGGCTTGGCCATTAATAGTTTCAAATACAGGATGTTTTACCCAGAGTGCAATGTCACTTTGGAATGTTGTTGATGTATGTCGATGGAAGTGGGTCACAGTTTCAGTTTATTCAATCTGTAGTTGTCACTTATATGACAATGGACATGTCAAAAATTAGTTTACACTCTGACAGATCTATAAAAGCTTAGTGTACAATCCATCATCTGTTGTATAAAATTCCACAATGCATGAATAAATAAATAATAATATAAATAAATAAATAAATAATACATAATAATAAATAAAATTAATAAAATGCGATACACTATAACACACTGCCCTATTATAAAATTTAATTAAGACTAATGCGAAAAGGCAATGATAAAATTCTTATCATATCTGTACACATTCAGCTACATGTGAACAGAATTTAATTGCATTTGCAAAGGTACATTGTGATTGTGACTTAGATGATGTTTTCACTGCCTGACTGTAATGATTATGAATACTGTTGTCTTCTGGGATACGTCACATCCCAAAAGCCAGTAACCATACATCCATTTGCTTTAGCATTCTTCAGTAATATTGGAAGTGAAATGTTTTCTAATATAATATTGCATTTCTTTTATGTTTATATTCTTGTATTACTATGCTGTAATTTGCAAATTTTAATCTTTTGTATGTGCTGCTTTGATGTATTTAAAACACCATAATGTCCAGTGTCACTGGGGATTTGATATACACAATTTTGACATTTTTGTGTGTCTCAAACACATTTGGAAAAGCTGCAGTATAATTGTGCCACTAAATGGTATATCACAAAAAAGGGAAGTATTAATTCTGGGAAATTGGGTTTCATCAGACCATGAGAACAAGTAATTAACCAATTAATTCTGGACAGTAAGTTCATTTGGCCCCCTGTACACTGGAGAAGAGTATATAATAATGATAAAAAAGAAGGGGAATTAATACCAACATCTTTCTGGGTGACTCATTGGGTGTAGTAGTTAGCATATGTTTTTTTGGTAAAATGGTTTTGGGTCTAATCGTGACATTTTCACCAACATCAAAACCATAAACAATAAATATATCTCTCTGTAAATGATGTCCAATTGCCTGCACTGTGTGTACATCTTTATTAATGGACCTTGTCCACCAGGACTGAAGTATGATGAATCAACCATCACGGATATTCTGAGAGCTGGATGGGTAAAGCCATTATCTATATTAGGTATGCTGTGTAATTTGAGGCACTTGGTTTTTCAAATTTAAATATAAGTATTTGAATCAAGAGTAGGTCACTGACAGCTTGTGTGGCTCCAGAGATGGGGATAAGTTGGCTTCACTTGCTTCTCCTTTTTTTTTTGGGTACCTGATAGGATGAGGGTCAAGTTGGGTCACATAGCCGGTCTGGATGTGGTAGCCCCAGGAATTGAACCCAGAAGGTGGTGGCTGTATATTCATCACATACATTGGTACCCCACCACCCACCAGACTACATGGTGCCATGAGACTCCAATACAGATCTTCATTATCATGTAAACTATGAACCCTACAGATGATATATTGTGTATATTATTACAGTATGGAAGGTGAACGGGAGACAGTAAGGGTGCTTTCGCGATTTAAATCAGAAACAGGAGAAGAAATGAGCAGCTTACTGGATCTGCCATTAGATGTTACTGTTGATAAGCTTCAGCTGATTTGCAATGCATTGTTAAAACAAGTAAGTTTGAAATGAATTAACCCTTTAAAGACGAAGCATATCTGTTTTATATAAGGACTCAGTGCGTACCGCGCTGTAAACACTCTCCACTTCGGTTATAAAAACCAATCTCTTAATGTTTTATAAGGCAAAAGTTGCCGTTTGTTCTGAGATCTGTACAAAACACATAAACGCAATGTGGGCACCATGTAGAACTTTTTAATGTTAAACCTGGTGGTACGTAGAGTTACCACTAAGCTTTAAAAGGTTAATGTTATGCCTTCGGCTGTCCTGTGTACAGGACACATGTACCACTACCAGCCAGACACCACATTTCAGGCATTTAGTCAACAGATATACCTACTGCATTTTTTGAGACATGCCTCACAATCTCCATTTTTTCTCCACAAAATGCCCTGGATTTCATAATATTGTGTTTTTTGGTTCATAAAATATTCATGTTTTATGGAAAGCGTGCGCCAAAACTTGACTGTCCAGCTTAGCCACCAAAAGGCTAAGACTGTGCCATATGATCAGTGGTGTGGTGTGTCATGGTACTTCTTTATATTGTTCATTTAAGGATGCTATAAGTAGCTTAGACTGTCCAGTATCAAAAGGTAGGATGGTTTGTGAATAACGAATTAAACAGCCTGTGGAAGGAAATGGTTATGGCCTAAGTTGTGTTATTGTCCTGGCGTTTTCCTTGAAGAATTGTGAAACGTCATAAAAGGCTTCAGGTTATGCAGAAGCAACTGTTTGCCACTGTATCACTCCTACAGGAACTGATGATGTGTTTCAACAGAACATGTTTTTTGGGCTGTCATCAGGTTAGTCTTTCACATAACAAACATAAATAGCAGAACATTCAGTAATTACAGGGTCATGTTTGCAAGGAAGATCACATTTCATTCACCTTCCAATATTTAATACAAGTTTTTATGTGAAAAATGCCTTCCTTTGTTGAGTGTCATTAGTTCTATTCATGTGTGAGGGGTGATTTAAAATTTATGTAACTGGTGTAGTGGTTGTGTTTAAAACATATGAAATTATTACTGTATTAAAAAGTGTGATTAGATTAGAATAAACATGGAATGTTGGATCTCTTTAGCAGTGTGAGTTAGTTGCTATTAAGTGGGGACAGGTAATCTTATTATTTCTTGTGTAGTTGAAGTTTGTGATCTGTACATGTATATCATTTGTAGATTAAGGTCTGCCTCTGTTGTCCCCATAAGCGCCTAAACTTGAATGAGGGTTACATTGATATTTTAGTAGTTTTATTTTTTGTTTCTTTATGTAATTAAAAAATGTAACTATTGCTGTGATGAGTATGGTCCCAGTTGAAGTTGTGGTGTCTGATTGAATTGAATTGTTCCTTCATGACACCAACAAACACACCTTTGATATATACAAACAGAATCTTATATTGTTCCTTCATGTTTCAGTGTCATGCAATCCTCGGGGAGCTCTAAACCAGAATTTAAAACTTACTGAAATATAATAGATTGCAAAAGTAATTCATCCTATATTACAGTATTCTTGCAGCTAATGTAAACCATGTGGTTTCATAAACTGTGATTAAAATAGTATTTTTGAAAGTATAATACATTAGAGCAATGAAAAAATAACGTTTATTATGGTGTTTTCATTAAATATAGTTAAAATGTTTTATGTTGCTATGTTGCAGTTTTCTTTGTAGACAAACATCTAATTTACCTTCGATCACTTACGGATTTTGTCCGTGTACAATGTGTGGTGAGCTCCATGTAGAGGTTGTTCACTGTCAGAGATGAGCAGTTCTATCACAAAATCACAGTTGGCCTTAACAGTTTCTAGGCTCCATGGTGACCTGACTTCTTGAACCCTGTAATAGAGTTTGAAGTCCTTCTCATATGACTACTGTAATTCAATTTTCAGGAGGAGAATGTTCCTTATGTCTTTTATGTAAACGAGAAGGAAATTAAAGGCACTTTGGAAGCTGTGCTGGAAAAAGAGAAAATAAACACTGAACATGTTGTTGATATTGTATACCAACAACAGGCTGTGTTTCGAGTGCGTCCTGTCACACGGTGTGCAAGGTAAGTTAACAGAACTTACATTTTGTAGCAATACGAGGAGAGGCACCTGCCCTGCATCTAGGAGATAGTGGCTTTCCTTTTCAACATCACACTAGCACATGGAGAAAAATTTAAAGACTGAATGAAATCACATTAGGAGATTCAAGTTTACTCATGTAACTAAGTACTTATAATGAGGATTTTAATTGAATCCAGAAGTTCTGATGCAATACTTGCACACTATTTAACAACCATAGCTGCCATACACACTGGCAAGAGTATGTGTTGATTTGCCTAGTGATATCAGTTTATGTGAGACCTTGTTTGTAGCATCAGATAGTCTGTGGTACCAACTAATTCCTTACAGTTAACTATAACATAATACTCCTTGGTTATAGCAACACCCATTTATAATGACATGAAGTATTCCGTCTTTTTCATGATGTTATAACTGAGTTCGACTGTACTGTCATAACAGTAGACCTGGGATTTACTGAAATTAAAGTTGATGAAACATCTTACAAGTAAGTTGTAGCTATTATGAAATTTTGAGCCAAGTTTAGCCAGTTATACATCCGTGAGATATATAGCTTGAACACAGAATTTTATATGTAATAAGTAAAAAAAGTAAATACTTTTTTTTAAACATAGTACCCCCTGCAGATGTTCTTTAAGCATTGAAACATGTTGGGGTGTGTGTAAAAAACTTGCATATTGGATTTTAGCACGTGTGTACGAGTTGGCTGTTTTATACATATCGTTCTAAGTAAATACATATTTAAGTTCTGTATTCTAACCATAATTTTCATATTACTCATAATTAAATATCTGTTAATGGTCACTGCATGATAAATTTGACAATCATGAAAGAGCCATTATCTTAAGTTGTTGTGCAGTTGTTTTATTTTTTCAAATAATTTGAAAAAGTAATTAATAAGTTTTCTGATTCCATCACAGTAAAGTTCTTGTTGATGTGTAACATAAAGTTTTGGTGTGTAGCTGGGTCATACGATGAAGATGGCCTCCTATTCAATGGGTACTGGGAGGCTCTTTCCCCAGGAGTAAAGTGACTGGGTCACCCCTGGCACCAATCGAGGGCACCAGATCACCTGGTTGATTACATTTTGTTTGATGATGCCTAATATTTGTGGGTCTCTTCAATATAACTTCTGCTTCTTGTCAGTCTTTGGCACCTGGAATTTGGAGGTGGTTTCTGGATTTTTGGAAAATTTGTGCACCTGTGGGTTGGGGCATGAAGCTAGCCACTCACCTCCATCGAGTGCTGAGGTGAAGAATGAGTAGAATCATATCTATACTTCCCCTGTGTATATTCGTGGCATGTGCTGAGACAACTTAACTTTTGAGATTCTCACTTTGCTGGGCTGTTGCACAGCATGGTTGGTTTGTTCCTGACATTTTAGGACAGGTTATTGGTCCATCTTCAAGGGTCAGCATGTCGAAGGCATCTTGGATAGCTTGACCCATGAAGATGGGACCAATAACCTGTCCTGAAATGTCAGTAACAAACCAACCTGCACTGTGCAAGAGCCCAGAAGAGGAAAAATGTCAACTGCCACATGGCAAAAGCCCAAAATCTCACAAGCAACTTTACCAGTGTTTTGGCATTTGTAGCAGTCATTTTCATGTTGAATGCAACAGAGGGAGGGTGTGGAGCATGGGAAGGGGTCGTGTAGTTAAGAAGGGCTGGAGGAAAAGAGGTGCAGCCACAGTCTGCTCTTTCTTGATGGTGGCAACTGTGATATATTACAGAGTGCTGGAAGAGCCTTAACATGGAATGTGGCTAAACCCTGAAAGCCGAAGTCACACATAAAATACATGCTGCAAAAATCTGAGGACAATAATCCTTTAGGTCATGGATGTCCAACCTGCAGCAACATTTGTAAATTATATATGTACTGCAAAGATTGCATAATAGTTTGGGTGGTTAAGTATACAACTCTTTGTGATTTTTTACATGTGCAGCCTGCAAATCTGCCTGCAATAACAACTGTGGCTCATTGCCAAAAAATGATTGGACACCTGTGCATAGGTGCTTAAATGAAATTGTACTTACATTGTTTTGTATGTGTGGTGGAACAGTTTGTTGATTAATTAGTGTACAGCCAGGTATGTTAAGCAGCTGAGGGTATAGAAAGTGTTACTTTCAGTTCTCTACCAGGTCATGCAGAAGCTGTAATATCAGTGAGCTTCAGCCCTGATGGCTGCCATGTAGCAAGTGGTTCGGGTGACACCACAGTGAGATTCTGGGACATCTTGACGCAGACGCCAGTTCACACATGTCGTGGTAGGGTACATGCGTGTGTGTGTGTGTGTGTGTGTGCGCGCGCGCGCGCGCGCGTGCGTACGTGCGTGCGCGTGCGTGTGTGCGCGCGCGCGCGTGTGTGTGCGCGTGCGTGCGTGCGTGTGCGTGTGTGTGTGTGTGTTAAGTGGAAATGGGCCCATTGTATTGTGGGCTGACATAATATTCATAAACTAGTCCATATCTTTCATCATGTATTCCTTGATTTGTGATAATTGATTAATTTACAAGTAATGATCGCTTTGTCGCTTTTCCACTGTTTGTTATTGTTAAGTGCTTTTATAACTGACTAATTTTATTTAATTCTGTTTATTAATTTTAATCTTCCATTATGAAAATGTTAATTCTCTTTATATACATTATTTAACCTTTAAATGATCAGGTTGGTGATTTCAGGCTTCCACCACGATGTTGATGAGATCATTGCTCTTCTGGGGTATTATGCAGCGTCAAGTGGTAATCCTTTACTGACGTTTCGGGACTTCTTGACCCTTGAAGATGAGAGTGATAGGTTGTCCCCAAACCTTGGTAAAGGATTACCGCTCAATGCTGCATAATATCCCAGAGAAGCACGGATCTGACCAGGTTGTTGTTTTAAATTTTAGTGCATGGTTTGTGAAAAATATAGTATTTGAACAGACAAAGATAAAGTTATGAAATAAATGCCAGTTTGTGGAAAATAAAACAGAGATTGTGTAGCATGTCTTCAAAATGCAGTGGATTTCCTATTTGCCTAAATATATAAAATGAACTTCTGCGAATGCAGGTCATTTGAAGGTTAAACAGTTATGGTGTAAAATAAACATGAACCAAGAAAACATTTGAACATTACGGTTTTGTTTAATTCCACTTTGAAAGTGTCAATGCCAAATTTATATATGTTTATTCGAATGACTGTGTAACACAGTTGTACCAATAATATTGCTGGGATGTTATGTTGTGCTCTGTTATTTATGTGTGAAATCAGTCCAATCACAGAGGGAAATAAGGTCATGTCGAGGCCATTTAATGAACAGTGCCATTTGTCAGACACTGAGAGAGGCTCACCGCTCATGTGAAGGTCATTTGATAAATAATGACTTTTGTTGAACATGCATGAAAGTAACCCAGGTGTGACCGCATCACCTGCTCAATTACAAACCAAGGGTATTATGTGCTTGAAGACAATGCTTTGGGGAAATTACTGGTTTTTCTTCCTGTTCCAGAAATTGGGTATAATGCCCCAAAAACAAATCTTGAAACCTTATATTCAACTCCAAAATATGCACCAGGAAACTCCATTATGCATGTGAGATAGAAAATAGTTCCCTTGTTGGCAACACTTGTGCAGACATCGCAACAATTTGGCAGTGAATTTTCAGGGAGCTTTGTTCTAGTAATGTTTATTAAAGTGTTGGTAATATGACTGTTCAGATTTTCATGTCGGTGAATATTAAAACTGGGATATGACACCATGTAATTTGGTAGATGGTTACCTATGCTATGGTAGATCCTGCTATGTCCACCTTAATATTTACCACCATGAATAGATTTAACATTAAGTAGAAAAAAGCTGTCTGAGATGTTATGTGGCATAGGTTGACAGGTGGTTGCTGACTTAACCAGCTACCAACCTATGCCTTGTAACATTCCAGAAGAGCAAAGGACTCAACTATATCGCAGCTGAAGCCTGAAATCTCGCAAGTAGAAAGAAACTGCTATTGTTTTGTAATACAGGTCACAAACACTGGGTCCTGTGCCTTGCTTGGTCACCAGACAGCAAGTATGTGGCTTCTGGCTGTAAAAATGGACACGTTATTTTATGGGATCCAGGCAGTGGGCAGCAAGTGGGACGGACAATGTCAGGACACAAAATGTGGATCACAGCGCTCAGCTGGGAGCCATATCATAGGTGAGTGTAAGGGAAGGAGGTTTGGCGCTACAGGCCGCAAGTCTTGGCCATGTTGTGGAGGGATGGCTCCATTCTTTCTTAACCTTTGACATAAGGTGGTGATGGTGGTGGTTATTATCATTCTTAGGCTGCTTTATCACCAGGGAAAGAGCCTAGTACACTTTGCATAGGAGTGTGGATGGACCCCAGATCTGGGCTGGACATAGTGACAAAAAGAATATGGTTTTTGCTAATAAGCACTGTTCAAAAAGTGGGAAGCCATGAGCATTGTCATTCATACCATCTGTGATACTTCTTTTCATAGTCTCGTTATAACCATGGCAATAGACACCAGGCAACACAGGAATTCCTCTCCTAAGCACATCAGCGGGGTCCATACCACCACAGGACAGATTTAATTATCATCATAGTGGGCGGGGGGAGGGGGGGGGTTGTGGCCAGCTAGACGAGCTTCAGGAGCTGCACATTAGGCGGCAACTTAGGTAAGAACTAAGCATTAATAAAATAAACCATATTTCCTTATTTGATGGCTTTTTATTTCTGTTTATCCAACTAAAGTAAGTTAGTTGCAGTTTGGGTCACCAATCTTTAGAAAGTCTTTTAAAACACTGTTCAAGGTCAGCCTCATGTGCATGTGAACTGCTTGAGTGTTACCTTTTTACAGGCAACTTGCATGAGTCACATGAGTGACATGCGCAAGCTGCAGTGTGGCCATCTTCGTCATAATGCTCCTTGTCTGTTTGTGCAATGTTTCCCAACAATTTAATGCATTTTTTCTATTGCCTGTTCCACATTCTCTTCCCATTGTACTGTCTTTGTGCTTATTACTGTAGCGGTGCTTGGAAAAGTGTATTTATTCTGGAGTTTTGTGCTGTACAGTTCACTTCTCCTTTAACCTTTTAAAGCCTAGCGGTAACTTTACGTACCACCAGGTTTAACATTAAAAAATTCTACGTGGTGCCCACATTGCGTTTATGTGTTTTGTACGGATCTCGGAACAAACAGCAACTTTTGCCCTATAAAACATTAAGAGATTGGTTTTTATAACCGAAGTGGAGAGTGTTTACTGCGCAGTACGCACTGAGTCCTCATATAAAACAGATATGCTTCGTCTTTAAAGGGTTAATTCACATCTCACATTTGTGTGTTTATATATTCCTTTCATTTTGTTTACATTAGACTTTCAGAGGAAAACAAGGTGAAATGATTGTACCCACATTTGATGTTCTCTTGGTTAAGAGTATGTACATTATGGTCATTTGGGATTTTCTGAAGGGGCAGGGGGCCAGAAAGAGATTTTTCTCACTTATTTTGCCTTGTCACCCTTGTGACACCTAGAGTTTTGAGGTGTCTCCTAGATTTCTGGAAAATTTGTGCACCCCTGGTTGGTATGTTTTGTGGCGTATGGACATTGCGGCACAGTGTTGAGTTGAAGTAGTCTTTATGCCATACCATTATCTTGCAGTAGGCAGTTGTTTCAGCCTGATCTGTATTTCTAAGAAAGGAGTTCTCTAAATAATATTTAAGAATCCATTCTCTGTCTCACAGCAAACACATCATGTTTCCACTACAGAGACTGACTGCTTATTGCTTTTTAGGGAAATAATTGGTGTTTGTTGTGAGAAACACATAAATGCACTGTGTGGGCAAAATGCAAAATTTCTTACATTAACCTTTTAAAGCCTAGCGGTAACTTTACGTACCACCAGGCTTAACATTAAAAAATTCTACGTGGTGCCCACATTGCGTTTATGTGTTTTGTACGGATCTCAGAACAAACAGCAACTTTTGCCTTATAAAACACTAAGAGACTGGTTTTTATAACCGAAGTGGAGAGTGTTTACAGCGCGGTACGCACTGAGTCCTTATATAAAACAGATACGCTTCGTCTTTAAAGGGTTAAAGCAGGTTGTACATGTAGTTACCATGGTGAAAGGGGTTAAAAGACTATACCTGCTTATTTGATAAATATGAAGAATTTTAGTGCACACAACAAATCTAAGAAATGTTGGGTCATCTTAATTCTTCGTGATAATGGAAACATGTAACATTTTATGATCGATGAAGACATAAAATATGAATTTGTGGTGTCTGAATAAATGTTTTTGTTTCTAGCAACCCTGAATGTAGACGAATGGCAAGTGGCTCTAAAGATGGTGACATCAGAATATGGGATGTTGTAGTGGGACAGACCCTGTTGACACTAACAGGTCATTCTAAAACGGTGACATGTGTGAAGTGGGGCGGAGCTGGACTTCTGTACAGTAGCTCACAGGACCGCACTATCAAAGTGTGGCGAGCAGAAGATGTAAGCATTACGTTATAGTAAGCCTTTGGCACCGAATGGCCCATACGCTGTGTTGCAGGGTGAAGGGTTGAATTTCCAAACAGTGTAGCATATGCATCAAACAATTTTTGCCACTCTTGTATGGCCCTGTTGGAGGGTTTTCCTTGGGCTTTTGCATTTTTTGTGCGTGTAAAAGTCAGCAGGAAAAAATTAAATCCGGTAATTTAAATCCCAGTGTTCTGCAGATTGCACCTGGGATTAGTTCCAGTGCCAGAGGGTTGAAGGAGAAAGATTATTCCCATTTGCAGCAGTGTAAAGACAGTAAAGGTTAAGTTAACTGGAATTCATAATTTTACTTGCCTACATGTTGTTATTTTAGTACTGGATGGTGTTTCTCTTTGTATTTACTGATTTATAATTATGAATTTACAGCATGACAAATTGCTCTACATTTCCATGTCTCCTGGAAATTATAACAAAGTATATACATCTGTACTTATTTTAGCTACACAAGTTTCAAGTATAGAGGGCTAGAGAACTGCCTCCTACATTTTAATGTTATACTGTACAAGCAATAGTATCCATTCTTTGCCCAGGATATGGCCTATTTCTTTGTCATTTTGACTGTACGTAGTAGCTGACACTTCATAAGGAAGGAGTATCAAACTGAGAAATTAAAATTTTACTTACGTAATTTAAAAAGATTTGAATGAGGATTTAAGTCACATGCAAAAACTTTATTGTGTTTCTTGTGTGTTGCTTTGTGAGCTGTGGCCACTCTTCTTATTGGCAAAAGAAAGGAGTGAAAATTTTATAGTATGTGTTTCGTGTTGGGTCCATGGTAGGAAACAGGAAACCAAATATTCATCCAGATTTGCTAAAGTTAACATACCGAGGAGAGGGTTACAGCCACCAACATTGAAATTTCATACAACAAGCATGGGTATATAATGCTAAATATATCTACATGTGCAGTCATTATGCAGTTTATTATACCCATAAAATACTGTTATGACTTGGAAATTTTCCATAAAAATATCGCTCAGAATTCAAAACTTCCCATTCATAAGCCGAGCAATGAGTATGTGATTTGTGTCATTTCTGTCATATTTGTGAAAAGAAAAGAGTGAAAATTTTATAGTATCTTTATGTGTTTTGTGTTAGGTCCATGGTAGGAAATAGGAAACCAAACAGTTGCATTTTCGTGCACATGAAATTTGGAATTAGCTACGCTGTTTGTTGCCCATTACCTGTAACAATGTTTCACGCTTATCATACGTGAGACTCGGCCCCGTGTTCCATGTTCATTAAGCTCTTGTGCCATGTGCTTATGGTTGCGTATGGAATGAGGTGGCATGTACTGAAAGTTAATTGGTTTCTAGGGAGTGTTGTGCCGAAATCTAGAGGGCCATGCCCACTGGGTCAACACGTTGGCCCTGAGCACAGACTATGTTCTGCGAACTGGACCATCAGATCCTGTTAGAGGACTGCGTGTTGATCACAGTAAGAGTAAGTACAGTGTACTGTTATTGTTAACTTTCAAGCTTAAATGAAAAGTTTCTTTTAGAATAGCTCACAAAGCAGTGTCATATATTGGTTATCATTTGTGTAACCATCCTGTTTTCTGTTTCCTATGCAGATCTAACAGGTATTATCCAGTGATGTTATTAAATTTCCTTCATACTGATGCCAATGTGTGTGATATTCATCATTGTTAAAGTGGTGTCTCACTGTTGCAGTAGAGTTTTGGGGTAAGGATCAAATCCTTATGCCCAGTTTTCAGTGGAATGAGTACATATAATTTCTTAATTTCAATTGTATTTCTTAAAACTTCATCTCCTTTGTATAGTTACATTGACAAGGAAGACGGTCATATCCTGAGTGAAGGTACGGTACTTCTGCTTGTTTGAATATTCATGAGGTGTTTGATGTAGATCTTCCTGTGAAACAAGTTACATGGAGTGATAATTTTTATGGTTTCCTGTAGGAAGTGTAGAGTTTTGAAGTGTGAGAAATGTTAAAAATAGTATACAGTAATAAGTGTATAAGATCTGGGGTTGTTATTTGCTGAAGTATGTGTGAAAAAGCTGCTGGAAATATTTCATAATAATATCTCATACTTCTTTCCAGATTAGAAATTATGAAACTGATTTAATTTGTTGTCCCTCGTTTATACGTTCTTATAACAGAAAGAGAGCTGCAGCTGGAGGCATTGAAACGCTACGAAGCAGTTTGTGCGAGGGGAGAGGAGCGCCTTGTTTCTGGTTCTGATGACTTCACACTCTTCCTATGGCAGCCAGAAAAGGACAAGAGACCTGTAGGTGAGAACAGAGTTACAGTGGAATCAAACAGTGCACAGTCGCAATATGCACAGATCACACGCTTGTTTAGATGATGCTGGGTTTCATCTTCAGGGAAGCCCGAGGACAGATATTTTTGTTCAACGATTATAACTTTCACCCCTTTCAAACTATAACATTTGGGATTGTGTTAAGTGGCAGGTTCCCACCCAGTCTGGAGACCGCAGTTAACTCTGAGTCTTTTTGCCAAACATCACTGTTATGATGGCCATATGATCAAGAGTAACAGAGTCAGGGTATGGGTTCACCCATCTCAGAAATAGATTCTACAATTGTAGGTGGCCACAGGTCCCAAGGGTTCATGGCAGAACACTTGAATGCTACTTTCCTGCTGCACCACCTTCAAGATTAATGATACCAACATTTTTGTTCCTATCGAAAGATAATATAGTGCTTTTCAAATCACACAATTTTATGCTGTTACAGTAATGTATAGGTAATGTTAGTCTACACTCCAGCACTAAAAGTTTAGCTGATTTGTTAGCTTTCGCAGTTTATGAGCACAGTAGTATCAAGTCCTACTAGAGTTAGTACCCTTGTATTGCGTGTAGTTGCTTGTGTGTTAGATGCAGAATATTATAATTATCATCGTCGTCACCACCACTACCACCACCACCACCACCACCACCACCATACCAGATGTCATGATAACGTTCCTGCTTCATATTGGAGTAGTCTGAAGTGTATGTTCCATTGTTTACAGCACGAATGACAGGTCACCAACAGCTTGTTAATGATGTTAAGTTCTCAGTTGACACCCGACTAGTAGCATCGGCTTCTTTCGACAAGTCCATAAAGTTGTGGGATGGCCGCACAGGGAAGTAAGTTTATGTAATATGTAAAGTAACAGTGTGAACTTTAGCTGCTGATTTGTTAGTTACATCATGCAGCATTAGTGTTACATGTGAATGATATTCATTTTATCAGTGGTCACAGAAGTATGTCATTGTGCTGTGTCTTGAGCTACTGAAATCCAGTCCATACCCTTATGTCGCATTTATTTAAGATCCATTTTAATAGTATCCAGCAATCTGTACCTATATCTCCAAACTGGTCTTTACAATTCACATATTCCAACAAAAATTTTGTGTGCATTTCTCATCCCTTCAGTGTGTGTAGCATGCCCTTTCCATCCAATTTTACAACCCTAAGAATGTTTGGTGAAGAGCAAAAATCACGTAGCTCCTCACTGTGCAGTTTTTCCCATTCTCCTGTCACTTCCTTGCTCATAGGTCCAGATATTCTTGGCAGCACTATTCTTCCATCACCCTCAATCTGTGTGCATTCCTTAGGGCAGGAGACCCAAGTTTGACACTGATATAAAACAGTCACAAGTATAGTTTTGTGTCACTTTGTTAAGTTATAATTCTTCCTCCTCCTCCTCCTCCTCCTCCTCCTCCTCCTCCTCCTCCTCCTCCTCCTCCTCCTCCTCCTCCTCCTCCTCCTCCTCCTCCTCCTCCTCCTCCTCCTCCTCCTCCTCCTCCTCCTCCTCCTCCTCCTCCTCCTCCTCCTCCTCCTCCTCCTCCAATGGCACTACATCCCTGGCTGGGACTTGACCCCCTCAGTGAGCTTTGTCACTCCTTTCCTGACTGTGCATTAAGTCTGCAATTTATACATCCAATGCATGCCATATCCTCTTCTAACTCGTAGCACCACCTCATCTTTGGTCTGCCTCTCTTTCTGTTTACCTTTATACTTTCCTTGTCTTTGTCCAGTAAACTGTCCGGCTTTATCTCATTGAGGTTTCGTATCAGTGATCTTTTACATGAGGTGGGGTTGTCAGCCCCATGCCCAACCCCCAACCTGGAGGACCAGGGTATCCCGTTTTGTGTGGGTCAGCTTTGATCTGTGTTGCATGGGAGACCCCACCAGTAGCTATGCTATTGCCAGCATAGCTCTTGGTATCCCTTGACTACGGAAGCCCCACCACTGCATCAAAGTAGGGATACCTTCAGTGGTAATAGGTTATAATTACACTTACAGTTTATCTGGTTGTGGGCATTCAGCTAGTGCTTAAGTAGCGTGTAGCATACTGTACGTGGCTTCCTTTCATTGTACAGTAAAACTCGTTTAAGACGTCCCCGGTTAAGATGTTTTCCTGCCTAAGAAGTCAAAATAAAAAAGCACCAAAATTCTCCCGTTTGATTAACATCACACGTTGCCCTTTTAATATATTCCTGCATAAGGAAATTTCCCACCTAAGAAGTAATAAATTTGACAACGAAACAAATTTTCTTACTCATTTAATACATTTTCTGTTTCAAAATCTTAAAGAATTTCTCTGAGTTTCCATTCATTCTGTTTCCAAAACCCAGCATTCAAATGGCACGATCAGTTCATATAGGTTAATTTCCAAGGTAATTTCCGCCAAGTTTCACACAACAGAATGACACACCTTCACAGCCGATGTGGAGGTGTTGTATTTCCTCCACTCTGCAGAGAGTGCAATCAGTCATTCGCCACTACTTGGTCTCTGTCACGACAACCGAAAAATTGTATCGGGTGGCCAGAAGCCGATCCTAGCTGTTCCGTGACCTGCATGAGCCTGCGTTTGGCGGTGCTGGCATGTGGCAGCTCACTTGCCGTTTCAACTGCCTGGGACTAGGAGGAAACTAAGGCAGCCAATAACATTTGAAGAAGTTTAGGTATGCTAGCTGAAGTCACACATGGCTGGGGGGACAGCAGTTTGACGCAAGATAAGTGGGTGGTCGACTGGGACAACTTGTTTAAACATAATCTATCAGTGTTAATATAAATGTGTTGTGGTGTAATGTGGTTGTGAAACATTTGTGGTGACTGTGTGCAGATAAGTTACATAAGGACTTCCAGAAAATAAATTCAAGACACTGCAGAGTTAGTGAAAGTGACTGGAACTACTGACCACTCCTTATGGCCTACCTAAAAGCGAACCTATGGAATCTGAAGATGTATACTGCTACTGTTTTTTGCAAAAAGAGGAAGACAACTCACGCTTGACAAATATGTCAAGGAAAAGTAAACATCTGGAATGAAATGTGAACTTTTGGATGAAAAGTCAGTGACAGTATAGTTAAAGGTGTAAATGAAACTGTGAATGAAAGGTTACAGACAAAATGGTTAGATGGTCAGATACAGGTGATAATGTGTTAAGACAGCTGCAAATTGTACAAATTCAGCATACATACATAATAAGTTCACAAAAAAATTAAAAAATAGAACTTCTTGTTTGTACCCTTTTAAGAAATTTCCCACTTAAGAAGTCAGATTTTCTTGGAATTTTCAAAAACGTCTTAACAGGGTTTTACTGTCTATTTTGGGGCATAGTTTACACTCTTCAACAGTATTTGGGTTTATGTTATTCTTTCAGGTTTATTACATCTTTGAGAGGTCATGTTCAGGCAGTGTATCAGATTGCTTGGTCTCCTGATTCCAGGCTTCTTGTCAGCGGAAGTGCTGACTCTACACTGAAAGGTAAACCATGCTTATTTGTACATTCGCAGGGTAAGAAGTATGTTGAGACTGTGAGCCTCATATCTGGTGTGGCAAAGAAAATTGGCAGTTATGGGAATAACGCTAATTCAAATACTGTCTGTGTACATAAAAATATTAAAGTATGTAACAAGGCCTATTACTTTTTGGACACACTGTCTACAAGGTGACGTCCACCTTTGTACAAACACTCTTCCAACCTTGAATGCATATTTCTCATCACATGGCTGACACATGCACTGGGGTTCAGGTGATTTCTTCTTGAAGTCTTAAATTTTAGTTTGGCAATATTTTGTGGGCTGTGAGCAGAGAATTCACTGTTTAAGTAACCCCACAAAGAAAATCTCATACCAACAAATCAGACTACCTTGCTGGCTAAGTCACGGGGGTGTGTGCAAAGGGGTGGGTGGTGGGGGGACTGCCAGGCTGCAGCCCACACCCCAAATCAGTGTTTTAAAAAACACGGATTTTGTAGGCACAATGGTATCAAACGTTTTACATGATTTACCTTTTAATTGAAATCAGCCACTGAAATTGAGTGATGACTAGTACATTAGAATATTGAAAAGTAAAATAAAAAACTAATGTTTTAGATGAAATTAAAAAAAGCAAAGAAGATTAGACCCTGTGGTTTAAATAAGGTGACTGAGTCATGAAAGATATAGTTAGGTTTGCAGTTTCAAACAGTGTTGTGTCACAGTTATACATATGATATGACTTTTATAACATAATTTCTGAAATCAAACATAAATTATATATAGCCTCAGGGTAACCCCCCCCCCCCCCCCCCATTTTACTATACCTGCCAAGTCATGTCTGTATTGCTGTATGTGCTGTGATCAGGAAGCAGCTGGTTTACATTGCTGTGTTTGTCAGTGCTGATGACGTTAATTTGCTGGGCCAAATGTGCACACTCTAAAGAAGAACACAGAAGCTCTGTTAGACATCAGGAAGGAGGTTGGCGTAGAAGTGAATGCCGAGAACACTGAATATATGTTCATGTCTCATGAACAAAATGTAAGACAATATCATAACATAAAGATAGGTAATGAATCCTTTGAAATTGTGGCAGAGTTCAAATATTTGGGAACAACCCTAACAAATCAAAATTGCATTCGTGAAGATGTTAAGAGCAGAGTGAACTCGGCGAGTTGGTGCTACCATTTGGTCGAGAATATTTTTGCCTTTTTGTTTGCTTTGTGGAAATATGAAGATTAAGATACACAGCAATGTAAGTGTTCCTGCTGCTTTGTGTGGGTGTGAAACTTGGTCTCTCACATTGTAGAAGGAACATAGGCTGTGTGTGCTCAAGAACAGGTTGCTGTGGAAGATGCTTGGACGTGAGAGGGAGGAGGGAAGGAACAGGAGACTGGAGGAAACTGTGTAGCGAGGAGCTTTGTATTTGTACCTTTGACCAGATATTAATTGAATGATCAAATCAAGGGGAATGAGATGGACAGAGCATGTGGCATGTATGAGGGAGAGAAGGCATGCATATAGTGTTTGGTGGGAAAACCTGAAGGCAAAGGGCCATGTAGAAGAACTAGGTGTAGATGGGAGGGTCATATTACAATAGATGTTAAAGAAATAGGATGAGAGGTCCTGAAATGGATTCATCAGCCTGAGGATGGGGAAAAGTCGTGGGCTGTTGTGAACATGGTGATGAACCATTTGGTTCCATAAAATATGGGGAATTTCTTGACTAGATGAGGAGTGGTTAGGTTCTCAAGGAGTTTGCGTATGGCAGTTTGTTTGTTTGTTTGTCAGTCAGTCAGTCATTAGTAGGAGACGATGTTCACCTTATTCAGGACTTACTGTGTCCTGATTGCTGGCCTTCTCAGGCATAATGCCAGCAAATGTCAGCTGACACATTCTGTATGTTTGTACTGCAGTGTGGAACATGAAGACTCACAAGTTGGAAGTGGATCTGCCTGGCCATTCAGACGAGGTGTTTGCTGTCGACTGGTCACCTGATGGGTTGAGGGTAGTCAGTGGAGGAAAGGACAAGTTGTTGAGGCTGTAAGTAGTCAGTTCTTTAAAAGAATTAACCCGCAGTCTACCTCACTCAGTAGTGGCTGAGTTACAGGTCAGACCGTCAGAGAATCGGTGTTCAATTCCTGGTAAGGCCATAGATTTCTATGGTGACCACCATGTCTTGGCTGATTCTGGGCACCACTCAGCATCCTTTCTAGTGTATACTGGTGGGTCTGCCCCAGGGTAAGGCGGCCAGAACATGAAGCTCACCCACTCACTTCCATCGTACCATTGTGGTTAAAAATGTGTGGAACTTACTTCCATTATGACATCCTCCTGGTATGGTGTGTTATTGATTGAGCACAGGGACAACTTCATCTTTATGTTTTTTTAACACTTGTGGAGATAAATGCAGGTGGTAAAAAGTTCAGTAACTTCGACTGAACTTCAGTTGGTTTTTCTTTGCACAATTCTAACAATCTAGGTGGCTAAGTGTTATACTTCCTCAGCTTTATAGTACTGGGGAGTGTAGTGACACTTTTATTTGTTTGTGTGGGAGAGCATATCATAATGTTACTCCAGTTATCTGGCCAAAGTTTGGTGTTTTCCAGTGAAAGCACAGTTGTGAATGTTCAAAAGCTTGAAGGTAGGTTGCTTCTTTGACTGTTGTGACAGGACAAATTCATAACAGATTGTTCCTTTGATATAAGGAAAATGTACATGCATAATTTTGATAAAAGTTGAATGATTACTTTGTGTACACCTTCCACACTTTACAGCAAAAATGGAACTATTCAGTGATAATTTAACCCTTTTGCTACAATAAGTGAATACATGTGCACTATATTTTATTATTTTTAAGTGCCCCACAGCTTCAGAAAAATAGATCCTTCTAGTGTGGCAATCTTGAAACATCGCCATGAATTTCAGAGTTGGTAGGTGCTGTGATCTGTGAGTAACAGTGAAACTACTGATGAGAAAGAGAAGATACCTGGGTTATGCCATAATTTGAGACAACTTTTGTGGAGGGGGGTGGTGCAGAAACATGGCAGCGTGGTAGATAGATTATATACAGTTGAAAGCATGTGGCACGTACTTCTAAACGTTACCATCAGAAGGCGATATAAGTAGAGGAGTACACACGCATTTCACACACAAGTATCTTTGCGTTACTGATCTCATTTCCAAATGAAAGTCTGTAAAGTGGAACAGCATTTATATGTGCAAGTACCAGTTCTCCACATAGAAATGCATGGGAGTGCCATGCACACCTGCATGAACGGTTGGGTGAATGCACTGTGTCACCTCAAAACAGTTGGAAGATGGGAACAGGCATTCAAAGGTGGAAGAGTGTTAAATGATAAAAGGCATCATGGTGGACATTCTGTGTCCATTCACGCAGACTTGTCAGTTGTCATAATTGAACAGCACATGGATGAAGACAGATGCTGGACTGTGAAAGAAATACTGTGCGTACAAGGATTTCTGAGTCTGTAGTGCTCCAAACCTTATGACAGGACATGAAAATGTGCAAGGTTACTGTTAAGTGGGTGCCGCATGATCTAAAGTAAAAGTGAGGTGTAACTGTAGCTGTGTCATGAGGCATGTTGTATCAATCAGGAACGATTTTTTTTTTTTGCAAAGGGGAAGTGTATTAGATCAGATAATTGTGATCGATGAAATGTGGGCAAGAGCCTAGGAACCAGAAGTCAGATGACTGTGCTCTGAATGGCATCATCCACATTCTTCATCTGTGATTTCAGGCTTCCGCTGCGATGTTGATGAGATTTGTGCTCTTCTGGGGTATTGCACAACATCAAATGATAATCCTTACTGATGTTCTGGGACAACGCATTGGTCTCATCTTTGAGGCTCAAGAAGTCCAGGAAGATGGGACTGATACGTTGACCCAACACATTGGTAAAGGATTACCATTCAATGCTGTGTAGTACCCTAGAAGAGCACAGATCTCACATTCATCATGAAAATACAAGGTTTCTTAAAATCTCTCACGCACAAAGGTATGATCATTTGGTGTATGATGCCGAACATGTTCCTGTGTGTTACCGTGGTGCGCAGTTCAATTTGTGAATGCACAGTATTAGAAGTCCTTTCTGCTGTACCATCAGTGTCATGCAGTTAGGGAGAAGCATCCAGAACTGGCTGAGAATCCATCATCCTCCTACCTGATAATGTTAGAGCCCACTCAGCAGGTACTGTTAAGCATGTTCTCTGACACTGGGGGTGGGAAGTTTATCGCCCTTACTGTTCTCCTGATCTTAGGTCATGTGACTATGATCTGGTTCCTAAACTGAAGCAGCCATTGCAAGGGATATGATTTGCAAACAGAGAGGACATTTTAAACACAATTCAATGTGAGGTGGCACAGAATAGCACATCAGTTGATGTTGTTGGCATGTGCCACCTCCATCATTGGTAGTGAACTGTAGACAACCTCAAGGACTATTTTGAAGGTTGTTAAGAGTTTGTATGAGTAGTTTGTGTTGTCTTTTTTTCTTTATCCTGCTCTGTACACCGCAATAAAACAACAAAACCATGAACCTTATATTGACCAACAAATGCACAAGAAAAGTGACACGTATAAAATGTATTTGAGTACCCTACATATGTTTCAGCAAGGAAGTTGCCATCTTCAGGGGGGGTTTTTAAGCAGAGAACTACAAGAACTTTTTACATCCAATTATGCAGTAAATGGTTACACATTAAAAATTACACAGAATACATATGTCATAGTCATACACATTAAAAATTACAGAGCGTACATATATCAGTCATATGACTATGGCATATTTATTCTGTTTTTTTAATGTGTAACCAGGTGCTGTATGATTGGATGTAAAAAGTTTGTGTAGTTCTCTGCTAAAAAGCCCCTGATGAAGGCAGCTTACTTGCTTGAACATACATGGGGGTTCTCAAATGCATTTTATACATGTTGCTTTTCTTGTGCATGTGTTGGGTCAATATTAGATTTATGATAAAATGCCTGGTATATATAATATAAAAAACGAAACCATGATTCAAAAGATGTGTGGTTTGCTTGCCTCCGACCTGTGACACCTGAATATATACCACTATCTGGTGGTAACATCCATAACTACATGTCACCTGCTTTCAAGTGTGCAATAATTGCCATGGCTTGTGGTGCGACCCGTATATAAAAAATTTAGAGGGTAATTAGCACCATGTTTTTGTAATATCAGCATCAAATTTGTAATAAATAACTGAATTGTTCTTTTGTATCTGTTTTGAAGAAATTGTGTACAATTTACAGAATTCATTTTTGTCCTTTTTCTGCATTTGTTATATGTGTGGATGAGTCAGAAATTATGTGGAATGTATTGTTTTAAAACAATGCAGTGTTTTTTGATTCTGTAAAATATAATTTTTGTACTTATTCCCCTTTATTTTCAATGCATTTAGTCCACCAGGCCACAAGTTTTTGTATACCTTCAGAGTAATATAGCCATCACAATAAAATTTACCCACATATTTAATTATTTTCTCTCAACTCAACAAATGCATCGGAATGTTTCTGTCAGATGTGGAAAATATGGCTACTGAAGATACTAGAAAAGCATTCATGAAAGAAAAAACCATTTTTATTTTTAGGTAGAGAACTTGCAATGGTGCAGAATCAGCCTGAAGTTTAATTGTGGGGTAGAATGGTTGAAATATTAAAAGAAATGCATTAAACATATATGTTGCAGCAATATTAACAAGTGATACTCAGTGATAAGCCAAGAATATCCAAGTTTAATTAAAATGGAAAGAAAATATATCTGCTTTTTTTTTCTAGTGCTGTCTTCTTTATTTGCATCTGTCTTAGAGTGCTTGTACCCAGGGCCAGACTAAAGGATGGGCCAGCTAGGCAGTTGCCTGTAGTACCAACCAATAAGGGGCGCGAAGACATCATTGGAATAATCAGAAATATGGTGCTAATAAACTCAGGTTCCCACATGCGAAGGAGTTCCTCTGAAAATAATTCACAACTGGGGCACGCGCTCTCCAAGAGGTTCGCCAGCCCTGTGCTAGGCCAAAATCAGTTTAAGGGGGCCAAATTATTACCCTGTCCATGGTGCTAAATTATTAACCTGCCCAGGGCATTAAATTATTAAGCTGCCTGGGGCACAAACATGTCTCAGGCTGACCCTATTTGTACCATCCACTGAATTAAAATGTACATGTGTGGTTTTCTGGGTTATGACACCACATAGTGGATATCCATGTACTGGATGTCACAGTCTCATATAAGAATCTTCACAGCAATGAAAACCTGGAAGTTGTAAGAATTTAAAGGAGTGTACTGTAAAAAGAGGTGCATGAATGCAGCGTAATTGGAAAAGTTATTGAAATTAGAAATACATTTTTTTACTCTTAATATTTAGAAGAAGACATCACATTCTCAATGTGTAGGTTTTTGTTTTGTCTGTAATGTCATCATAAGCAATTTGTTTACTCTTGCGATATCATTGCTGCACACTCTTAGATGTATTTTGCATTGCTCATTGTGTTGTGATTATGTACTTCAGTGTTTTGAATTTTCATGACTTCAGTCACTCTTTTTGTTTCAGGTGGCAGCATTAATGAGAAGGAAAACCAGACTTAAGTTCAGGGCTCGAATAATTTCTAAACTATGATAGCTAACTGAAAGAGGTACGGAATGAAGTTCAGAGTTGCAGTGGTTATATATATTTTAACATCCTGTGGGCAGGGTTAGCATAGTCAGTTTAGTGACTTGCTGCAGCCTGACAGGCCAGGGATTTGATCCCGTCCAGACCAGTTCTGGGGCCCACCCAACAGTGGTTACCGGGTCTCTTTCTCAGGGGGTAAAGCAGCCAGGGTGTGGTTTTGGCCACCCACCTCCATCCAGTTCCAAGGTTAAAGGAGTAGAGCTATACCTCCACCACCCCCCCCCTCCCGGCCTTTGTGGCTTGTTATAGGGTGAACTTACCTTTACCTTTTACTTGGATATTCATTGCAGTTTTTATTTGGCAGATTATGTGTCCCATATCCCAAAGCAATTTGAGATACACAGAAACCCTAACTTAAACACAACAATCCAAAGTTATGGGATGTCGGTCCATGTAGGCTTCAAGAGGCAAACATCTGCAGTTTGGTCTGTGTAATCACGTTCATGTTCATTAGAATATTGTTGTATTACTGCTCCCATGTGTTATATTCCCTTTGACCAGCGTTACGTTATTTACTGCCAGGACGCTGCATAGTGACCGCTTCAGTGCAGACATAGATTTACGAGTATTTTGCTGTGTGGTATCTGCTTGTGGTCCCGCAGGACCCAGACCAGAGATGGAGAAATGGGCAGAGAGCCATCTGACACTGAATGAAGGAAGATTAGGTAGCATAAATGTTCAGATCAGTTGTGTACCATCTGCTTTCTGCTTGTGACCGAGTGACATTATTTAGGTGTTGTTTTAATCAAACCACCTGTACAGGCGCAAGTTTTTTAATATTTATCACAATAAATGTCAGATATGAAGAAATGGTTGATGAAATCTCATTTTCATAAGCTGACTGATCCTATTTCTGCTGACAGATTTTTGTTAGCCTAAGTGTACAGTGTTGCACCCAAATGGATTTGTATATCTAGAATAACAAAGAGTGACTTGACTTAGCAGATTTGTTGCCATGGAGCTGATAGTAGCTAAGCTGCTCGATAATACCTCTACCTTTTTGTGACAACTGAAGCCGGGGTAGCATAGTCGGTATAGCAACTCTGTTACGGGCTGGACAGTCTGGGGTTCGAATCCCAGTAGGGGCAAGAAATTTCTCTTCTCCAAAACGTTAAGACCAGCTCTGGGGCCCACCCAGCCTTCTATTCAGTGGATACCGGTGTTCTTCCCTGGGTGTAAAGTGGTTGGGGCATGCAGTTAACCACTCACTTCCATTTAGTGCCAAGGTTAAGAATGAGTGGAGCTACACCTCTGCTACCCCTACATGCCTTCCATATGTGGACAGGGAAGACTACTTTTTTGTGACATATGAAGGGTCATTACTGTGTTCACATCATTCTGGAGTCACATTTTGTAAATCTGATACAAATATTGTTGATGAGGTTAACATTTACAGTACAACAGTTCTGCCATGGGCCAGGTTAGTGTAGTCGGTGTAGCAGCTCACTACGGGCTGGACAGTATGGGGACTGAATCCTGGTGGGGATGAGATTTTCTGTACCCATCCAGACCCATCCTGGGGCCCACCCAGCCTCTTGTACAATGAGTACTGGGTCTCTTTCCTGGAGGTGAAGCAGCTGGGGTGACCACCCACCACTGTCTAACACCCGAGGTTAAAGAAGGAGCAGATCTGTACCTCTGGGCATCTGTGGCCTGTTCTAGGGTAAAGGGTGATCTTTACTTTTTTATAATAGTTCTGCCATGTTTGATCAAAGGTAGGCCAGTGGTTCTTCAGTTACAAGATGACACAGCGTAAAAATCATTTTTAATTATCTCAGAACTTCTGAAATTCAAACATTAACTCATGCAGCCTTTTTAAAAATCTTTATGATTTTTTTTTCTGTATGTGTATTAATTGTTGGCATTGTTGTTATTAATACAAAAGTATTCCATTTTGTTAAAACGTTTTTCTTTCCCATTGCTTCCATTTAATTTATGTCTTCATATTATATATATTCCTGTTGGCTTTATTTTACCCCTTAGTTATGCAAGCAAACAAAGTAGCTGTTCACTGCAGGTGAGGTTCCACCATCTTAGAAGATTTGGGTATTTCAACCAGACCACTGCAGAGAACACCAGTACTTGCAGAAGTCACACAGCAAGGATATGTAAATTTGCTATCCTATAGGAACCTGGAGTCATATATGTGCCTCTTGAATGATGTGAACTCTTTAGGTATAATTTAACATTGAAACTAACATAGTAGCTTCTAATTTGCAAAGTATATTCATAGTAAATAGTTTTGTAAAGCACTGTGTACATCTGTGTAGCATCAGCATGTTTCTCATACACAATGTTGTTACTTCCAATACTGGCATAGCTAGATTTTTTTGGTTCCTGGGGTGAGTAATCACAATGACTGCCCCTAACAGAAATCATAAACTTTAAAGAATTACAAATCCTCTTGCCTGCAGTCATAGGTGTAACTTGGGGTGTCAAGGGGAGCAAATGCCCCGCTCCAATATATTTTCCATGTAAGAATGCTTTATTTGGCTGCTGAGTTGAAGAGAAGCAAATAAAATTCAGAAATATTTCAAAACGATTATTTGGATGGTGTACAGGAAAAAATCAAGGACCTGCGTTTTGTGGGACACAAAATAGGCATCTGAGTTCCTAATACCCATGGTCAAGTCCCCCCCCCCTTCCCCCCTCCCCATTATTACTAGAGAAATGTCTATGCCAGTAGAAGTACCTTGTTTGCTCCTCTGTGGATCTTTCAATGCCAGAATAGCTCCATGGCGCCAGTAAGGTGCAGACAACCCAAGATAAAAGCCATGGGACCAGTACGCACACCGAAAGGTACGGACAGTGGCACTTCCAGTCTTGGGACTACATTCCTCACGTGCCGAACCACAAGGCGTGTCGGATTACTAAGGGGGAGCCTGAAAGCAACTTTGTACATCTGTAGTAACATTGATATTCTTTTTACTAGAATATTATTCTATATAAATTCCACATTAAGTGATTCATATTGACCATCAAACTACTGTAACAGCGGGGCTGCGGGTGCGAGATTTAAGTCCGCCTTCCGTGCTGAAAATTTGACCGTTTTCCTTTTGGTTGCTGTAGTCCAGTAGCGGGTCCTCCCCTGGGACGAGGGCCCAAGCGGTGTATGGGGATGACTGCCCTCGTTTTCACTAAGTAACTAACTAACTCCATGGAGCAGAGGCCTTCTTGAGAAGCTAACAGTTTTGCAGCTAGTCAAGAAATTCCCCGCATTTTATGGAACCCGAAGGTTCATTACTGCATTCACAAGAGCCCGCCACCTGTCCCTATCCTGAGCCAGCTCAATCCAGTTCGTGCCCCCACATCCCACTTCCCGAATATCCATCTTAATATTATCCTCCCATCTACGCCTGGGTCTCCCAAGTGGTCGCCTTCCCTCGGGTCTCCCCACCAAAATCCGGTATGCACCTCTCTCCTCCCCCATACGTGCCACATGCCCCGCCCATCTCAGTCTTCTCGATTTGATTACCCAAATAATATTTGGTGATGAGTACAGGTCGTTAAGTTCCTCGTTATGTAGTCTTCTCCAATCCCCCGTTGCCTTGTCCCTCTTAGGCCCAAATATCCTCCTCAGCACCCTATTCTCGAACACCCTCAGTCTTTGTTCCTCCCTCAATGTGAGAGACCAAGTTTCACATCCATACAGAACAACAGGTAAAATTATAGTTCTGTATACCCTAATCTTTGTGTTTTTGGATAGTAACCTGGAAGACAAAAGATTCTGCACCGAATTATAGCAAGCATTCCCCGACTCCAATCTGCTCTTAATTTCTTCATGAATGGAGTTTCGATTCGTTAGGGTTGCTCCCAAATATTTGAATTCTTCCACCCTTTCAAAGGATTTATTATCTATAATTATGTTGTGATTGTGTCCTGCATTCTGATTTCGAGACATGACCATGTACTTAGTTTTCTCAGCATTTACTTCTAGACCAATCTCCTTACTAGCAATCATTAAATCTTCTGCATTTTTCTTTATACTATGTATGCTTCCACCCAATATATTAACATCATCAGCATAAACCAGAAACTGATGTGTACCATTCAATTTCAAGCCCTCCTGGTTTGCCTGAACCCTCCTAATGGCATATTCTAAAGCAAAGTTGAAAAGCAATGGCGACAGAGCATCTCCTTGTTTCAAGCCATTCTTAATAGGAAACGTGTCAGACATGTGTTTGCCTACCTGAACTCTGCTACACGTTTCACTTAGACACATTTTTATTAACCTTACTAGCTTCCTGGGGATACCGAACTCAATGAGAATATTATACAAGACCTCCCTCCTAACTGAATCATAGGCTTTCTTGAAGTCTATAAATAGCTGATGCACTGCCTCATTGTATTCCCATTTTTTCTCAAGTATTTGACGAATGCAGAATATATGATCAGTAGTTGACCTGTTACGTCGAAATCCACACTGATGATCCCCAATAATTTCCTCTGCATATGGAGTTAACCTTGACAAAAGAATGTTGGATAAAATTTTGTATGTAGTCGACAAAAGTGATATGCCTCGATAGTTACTTCAATCTGTTTTATCACCCTTCTTATAAATAGGCACAATGACCGACTCCTTCCATTCCTCAGGCAATTCCTCCTTATTCCAAATAGAAATAATAAGTTTATGGATTTCAGACCGAATAATCCTACCCCCTGCTTTAATCAATTCTGCTGGAATCTGATCAATACCTGGTGATTTGTGACTTTTTAGTTTTTCAATAGCCATCTCAACCTCAAAGGCACTGGGCTCAGGCACTAGTGGCTCTGCCATGTGTACTTCAGTCTGCCTAACATCATTAACCCCATGTATATTCAACAGCTGGGAGAAATGATTCCTCCACCTAGCCAAAATACTGTGGGAGTCTGCAACCAGGTCACCCTTCTCATCCTTTACTACATTAATTCTAGGTTGGTACCCCCTCTTAAACTCATTGATACCCGTATACAAGTCTCTTATATTCTTGTTCTTACTGTTCGTTTCAATTTCATTAATTTTAGCTTTCAGATATACCTTCTTTTTGTTCCTGAAATGTCTACTAGCTTCACGTCTTACGTTGTGCAGATTATCTCCATTATTTTGGTTTGGATTCTGTAACCACTGAATTTTAGCCTGCTTCCTTTTATCTAAAAATTCTGCACATTCTGCATCAAACCATGGTTTATGCTGCTTCCGTTCGTGTAGACCTAGACTCTCTTGAGCTGAGATTTTGATATTCTCTTTAATGTTTTCCCAAGCCCTATTTATGTCCTCACTAACATTTAAGTTTTCCAAAGCTGCAAACCTGTTTGAGATCTTAAGCTGATACTGTTTCCTAACCTCTAGTTCACTTAGCTTCTTCAGATTAAATCTCTCGGCATCAAACTTCTGTGCTGCTTGCTTACTTACTGCCAGTCTTTCCCTAACTTTCGCAACCACCAGATAGTGATCAGTATCACAGTCAGCTCCCCTGAAAGATCGCACATCGAGTATACTGGAATGCCGTCTCCTATCTATCAATATGTGATCGATCTGATTGTGAGTCTTCCCATCAGGAGAGGTCCAGGTGTATTTATGAATGTTTCGGTGCGGAAACATAGTGCTCTTAACAACTAGATTCTTTGATGTGGCAAAGTTTACTACTCTAACACCATTATCGTTGCTATCCTGATGTAAACTCTCATTCCCAATAGTCGGTTTGAAAATATCCTCTCTCCCCACTTTTGCATTAAAATCTCCTAACAGAATTTTCATATGGTACTTAGGAAAGTGGTCAAAAACCCCTTCTAATTCCTCATAGAAGCTATCCTTTGAATCATCACCTTTCTCTTCTGTTGGTGCATGCACATTCAGAACAATGATATTACACCAGCGGCCTCTCAGCACTATGTATGACATCCTAGCACTAACAAACTCCACTCTCTTGATTGGTGATACTATTCTCTGGTGCACAAAAAAACCTGTTCCCAATTGATGATTTTCCTGCCCTTTGCCATAGAAAAAAATATACTCCCCGGCTCTTACAGTCCCTTCTTTGTCCCACCTAACCTCCTGTACACCCACTAAATCTAACTTATACTTAGCTAATTCCCTGGCCACTGTCATAAGCGACCCTGACCTATACATGCTCCTCACATTCCATGTTCCAAAACTCATATCCTTTTTCCGTAGCTGGGGTCGTACCAAAGAATCGGTCCAGGTCCGAGGCATTGTGTAATGGTTCGTAACGTCATAATTTTTTACGGTGAGGAGTTGTTAGCACCTCACCCAACCCCCAAGCTGGAGGACCACCCCTTGTCGGCTGTCCGCGCCTGCTTATTCAATGTATTCGCAGCTACCCTCCATAACTGGAGGCCGTTCCTCCATCCGCAACCTGAGGACGCGCCATGCCGTGGTGACGGACCCACATAACACGGCTCGTTTTCACTATTTAAATTATTTACAGGACTGTTAATCATGCTTTTGGATTCAGAGGCTCATGGAAATTGCTGATAGGGGCGTTCACACTGCCACCCTGTCTGGCATGTACACACACCACTTGGATTTTGAACCTAATGTGCTTCATTCTATTAGGTTACAACAATAAATACACATGCTAACACCTGAGAAAGGACCTAGTTACTGCTGACGTTAGGCGGGCAAGGGAAACGAATGCCCAATCTCACCCACCTCCCCCATCCGAATTTCCCAAACACTCACGCACGACAGTAAATTTAAATAAATCCAAATTTCTGCTGCTATAACTTATTAAAATTGATTTACACAGTAACGCTTATCTGAAGAAGAAAAAATCAAAATTAAAATATAAAACATCTCTCCTGTCTTTCTCTGTCTCCCAGTCTCTAATCAACCACCACCCACAGCAGCGACAGTAAGAATGCTGTGCAATCTCAAAAATCTACCTCTACTTCATTCATACAAACTTCCGGCTAGCAAAGTGCCAACTCATTTCCCTGTTGCCATGCACTAAGGCAGCTGTGGCTAGGCCTTGCATCTTGAACATTAGAATAGGATTAAAAAAAAGTCTAAACCCAGAACAGGCCTACAGTAATATCTGTACTACACCACATTTGAAGTCTTCCCTTCTTTAGCTGTTTTGACACATTCTTCAACAGAAAACAAGATTTTCTATTAGAAGCACGACTGGTAGACGTGTGCCCATTCTTGTCAGAACTATTCCATAAATAATGATGCTGCCTTGCTATATTGTGCTCTTTACACCCCGCTACGTCAGCAGTTCACCTACGGATTGAGCACTGGCATTTCTGTTGTAAGTTATAGTGGCGTAGTTAAGTTTTCTGGTGGCCGGGGCAAGTAATCACAGTGGCTGCCCCCCTGAAAGAAGTTATTAAAAATATGAAAACCTTTTTCTTTTATCTCAATAATTTAAATTTCTTGAGCAAAAAGAATCATATTTTTTTAACCATCCATTTTGATGCACCTTAGACTCTGTCGCTCAGGACGGCCGCACAACCTCCCTCCCCCAGTTATGTCCCTTATAACTTGACATAAATGCAAAATTACAGGACTTTCTTACGCAAGCAAATTTTAAGTAGCATCCATCATGTTTATAATAACCAGACATTCTTGAAGTGAGAGCAGCTAATGTTTTATGGCGGTTTTTAATATAGTGACCATGCAGATCATGTGTCCAGTGATTAAAAGCTCAACAGAAAAAAAAACTGTAAACACACAAGCAATTTGAAATGAACACAAAAGCACAAAAATTTTACACACAGAATACTGCAAATTATTGAAATTAAAATAAAACTGTTAGTCTCAATGTGCACTATTCAATGCACAATTCTTTGCCCCGTTAATTACACAACCACGATGAAATAAACGTGTGGAGATAGGAGGTAACTGAATCAGAATGTGACTCGCTTCATGCCAGTTTCCATAAATTAACGTTAAGTTGTCTGCATCTCTGAGCGGTGGTGGGAATGAACATGGAGATTAATCCGAGTATTTACAAACTGAGGGAGTTCTTTATCTTTGTATGTTAGGAGCATATTAAACCAATGGGAAAGAGTTTAAGATTTTGACGCGAAAATGTATTAGATGGATGAAAAATATATACTTGCATTGTGGAAGTTTTGTGCTAAGTAGCCTGGTTTTTCCTTTTAAATGGATAACATATTAAAAGGGCACTGTGTATGTTAATCACGTGGTAAAATTTTGTACCAAATTATTCTGACATTTTATTTGGCGGAACTTATAAGCGGCGACATTTGAAGGAGGTTTGACTATACTGTGGTGTTGTCTTTTGATGCATTTCAAGTTCCCAGTCCAACTCTTTCTTTAATTAAATTAGTAAACAGTTTCTTTATGTGAGTGATATTCCTTCCTTAAAATTTAGGCCAGTCTATTAGTGTGGGACTGACAAGGAAAGCAAACCGTATCCCTGATGGAAGACATGTGCTTCAAGTCATACATAAATGTCTGAATTCAATAGCCTGATTTTTATCCCCTACATCAGGGGTGTCGAACCCATGGCTGGCCAGGTTGTGTTGTTTGGACCGCGGTCACATTTGTGAATTATAACTAACTAACTAACTAACTCCACAGAACAGAGGCCTTCTTGAGAAGCTAACAGTTTCTCAGCTAGTCAAGAAATTCCCCGCATTTTATGGAACCTGGATGTTCATTACCGCATTCACAACAGCCCGCCACCTGTCCCTATCCTGAGCCAGCTCAATCCAGTCCACTCCCCCATGCCACGTCTTGAAGATCCATTTTAATATTATCCTCCCATCTACGATTGGGTCTTCGAAGTGGTCACCTTCCCTCAGGACTCCCCACCAAAATCCTGTATGCACCTCTGTTTTCCCCCATACGTGCTACATGCCACGCCCATCTCATTTTTGTCGACTTGATTACCTGAATAATATTTGGTGATGAGTACAGGTCATTAAGTTCCTCATTATGTAGTCTTCTCCGCTCCCCTGTCACCTCGTCCCTCTTAGGCCCAAATATCCTCCTCAGCACCCTATTCTCGAACACCTTCAGTCTTTGTTCCTCTCTCAGTGTGAGAGACCAAGTTTCACACCCATACAAAACAATTTGTGAATTATATACGATAAAAATTTCGAAATAATTTAGGTAGTGAAGTATAACACGTACTGTGATTTTTACATTTGCTGCCCACAAACAAGCCCATAATGACGGCTGTGGGCCTTTGCCAAAAAAGGTGAGACACCCATGACCTACATGGATTATTTTAAATTATTCAGGTAAGAACAGTTTCATTCTATCATTACTTTTTCATTACATTTTTTCTCAGGTTATGAACAATGGCAAAGTTATTTGCTTTTGTGAAAGATGTCGGTGATTGTGAAGGCTCGTAAATTATGTACCCCTTTCGTCTTTGATGTTCTGTAAGATGACCTTTAGCCTCATAAGTATTTACAGGAGGTGTTACAGACTGACAGATATGTGCCAGTCACTGCCTGTATTTGGAATGAAATTTCCTTTTAATGCACACTAGTCATGTAAATAAAATAATGGTTTTAGTGTTTCATCTTCCTTTTGTAAATAAGTTCGTTTTTATTGTCTTGGTCTTCCTGAAAAAAATATTGTAATATATTAAGGGGTGTAAGAGATTGGAAAATACTGACATAATGTAACAATTCTGGAACATTATGCCTTCATTTAATTACTGATGATGAAAACTGTCCAACTTTCAGAGAAGGTATGTGGGGCTTAAGATGTGTGTTACTAATTTTTGCAGCTTTGGTTCAAAACAGGTTTTTTAATGCAGAACATGTTGCACTTGAAATACACACAGAAATACATGTAGGTCTTCTTATGAAATGTGTTATTTATTTTTTCCCGTTGTGTGTCGATATAAATTAATTAATTATTATCAGTCTCGACACAACTGTACCTTTATTGGACAATAGAGTCTGTTTGTGTAATTGAGCAACTACATGTTTTGACCTAAATTACACCACCTTCAGGCTCTTAACCAACTTTAAAAAACATCTTGACAAAGACAATATGTATTATGATTGCCAAACAATTACTTGGGTATTTTCTACATAATGTTTTTTATAGTTGCATAAGAGACTGCAGATGATAAAATTTAAGTTGAAACACGTAGCTCATTTAGACTGTATCATCTACTAAAGATATGGTTATGTTGAGACTGGTATTCATGTGTTTATTTACATAATTGGAAAGTTTTGAGAAGCTTTAGTAAAAGTCCACAATATGAAATTTCATGAAAATCCATTCAGTGGTTCGTGAGTTGTTACATGTCAACAAAGAGAGATGTGGAACATGTCAGGTGCATTTTTAAACTGTACATTGTAATGTGCAATAGTATGATTTTTTGTAAGTTCTGTATTTACGTAAAAATATTACGCTGAATCTTGGAGCTTGCGGAAAAAACAATGTGTGAGGTATACAGCAATCATAGGCACGTCTAAATAATTTGTAAGTTTATGTTTGGTGGGCTGGATGACACGTAGCATGCATGGTGAGTTTGACAAGTACATACAAAATTTTATGTAAGAAATGTGAAGAGAGGAGACTGGATTTAGATATAGATGGGATAATAATATTAAAATGGATTTTAACATTAGAGCAGGATTCTTTACTGGATTCAGCTGGCCTAGAACAGGGACCAATGACACGGTCTTGTAAATGCAGTGATGAATTTTCATATTTCATGCAGGACACAAAATTTCTTGACCAGCTGGGTGACTGTGTTCCATGGAGCTGGGAATGAAAAGTGACCATAAGAATGACCATGTGTTTCAGTATTGATTGCCTCAATTTTGTATTATTTGTGTGACATTATTATTTTATTGTGTCAATTGATTTCTGTAACAGACAACGCAGTAATACAGTTGTTTACCTTTGTCTGAGTTGTCACGTGCATCTTGTAAATTATGTACTCTCTTCCATTACTGACACTTCTTAAATTGTTTTTGAAAAGTTTTAAATTCTTTACTCTGTATTAATACTGACTATAAAGGTATGTGGCCCCACTGCCTTACTACATTCTGATTACAGTAATTCTCACAAAATCAATTCTAGTTTTATACACCAAATAATACTTGTAATTTCGAATCTTGTGGAGTTTGAGTCAAGTTGTCGCTGACCCCAGGTGCGTAAAACTGCACAGTAATCTGAATATTTCTACAGTAGAGTTTTAGCTGTGGCAGGTTTAATGTTGTCCTGAGGACTTTATTTTGAGATATTTGATTTATATAATCCAAAGTTTCATTGCTGTGTTTACAGGATCCTGCTACTGGACTTCTATCCTGCCAGATTAATTTATTTTAGTCCACGCTCTTATCCTATTTCTTTTGGATCCATATTATTGTTATTCCCCCATCCCCTCTTTTCAGGTTTCCTGACTAAAATTTTGTATACATTTCTTATCTCCATTCTGTGTGCTGCATGTTCCCATCCTATTGTGTCCTATCTCTTACCCTAATAATATCTGGTAGAAAGGGCAAACTAACCAACATTATTAACGTTTAAATCACATAAGAGGGCTGTTGCATGAAGTGATATTTCTTTTGAATGCAGGTTTCCTTTAATGCAGTTTTGTGAAAGATGGCATGTTTCTTTATAATGCTGCTGCTGCTGCTGTTATTGTGCGTGACTGTGACTCGTGCTGTCACTATTAATCAGGACAGTATAACTGCCCTAACATCATTCATGACCCAGAACCATGCAATGTCTTCAGTGATTTTTGGGTGTTGGAAGAAAGCAGGTAAGATTCAGTACTGTGTGTTTGAAACAAGCATGAGTGCCTGCTTTTCATCCAGGCTATGGTCGCTTTCCTTCTCAACATCACAGTATATAACAGGAGTGACATGGATTCAGTTTGCATCCTTCAATCCTGTTTCCTTAAAGTCCATTTAAATATTATCATCCCATTTATATCTACTCTTTCAAGTAGTATGTTTTCTCCAGGTTTTCAAACCAAAATTTTGTATGCATTTATCTGCTGTTCTATGCAAGCTACATGCCTGCCAGTCTCATTTGCCTTTAAATTTTTATGCACAGCCATCTGATTTATAAGCCTGTAAGTATTGTCCCATGACAGATATAATGTATGTAACTCTTCTGAGGAACTGTAGATTATGTACCAAAAGTACATAAATACAATGTGATGTTTCTGATATATCTATAGGATGAATATTTTCTTATACCTGTAACAAAAATTAAAGAGGATTGTGGTGGCTGAACACTGTGGTATAAAGCCGTCCAAAGTGTCATACTCTTTTGCTCTGCTCTGTTCATTCGTATAGCAGAGAAACATAATTCCTGGACCTGATCTTATATATATATAAATAATCATCCTGTAATCTGTCTTACGGCAGGTCCACATTCTCTTCCAAAGGCAGCTTTCTACAGAGTACAATCTAGTGCTTCCTCTTTCAATTTCCAATATATTTTCCTTTCACTAACCCTTTAAACACGAAGTTTATCTGTTTTATATAAGGACTCAGTGCGTACCGCGCTGTAAACACTCTCCACTTCGGTTATAAATACCAATCTCTTAATGTTTTATAAGGCAAAAGTTGCTGTTTATTCTGAGATCCGTACAAAACACATAAACGCAATGTGGGCACCACGTAGAATTTTTTAACCCTTTAAAAGACGAAGCGTATCTGTTTTATATAAGGACTCAGTGCGTACCGCGCTGTAAACACTCTCCACTTCAGTTATAAAAACCAATCTCTTAATGTTTTATAAGGCAAAAGTTGCTGTTTGTTCTGAGATCCGTACAAAACACATAAACGCAATGTGGGCACCACGTAGAATTTTTTAATGTTAAACCTGATCGTATGTAAAGTTACCGCTAGCCTTTAAAAGGTTAAGATCATAGAGTAGCTGCTAAAATCATTTTCTCATCTTCCTGTCCCTTCTATCATTTCCAATAACATGTTTCAGAAGGCAGTTCCCACGCAAGATGTGACCAATCCAGTTAGCCTTCCTTCATTTTACTGTATATAGAATGTTCCTTTCCTCCTTGCCTCTATGTAATATTTCTTCATTTTTCACACGATCTGTCCAACTGACTTTCTCCAGCATCAGTTTCAAAACTTTCCAGGTATTTCTGATATACTTCCTGAAGTGTCAAATTTTCAGCACCATGCAAAATTGTGCTCCAAATGTAACACGTTACTAGTTTATCCCTTAAATTTAAATCCAGTTTGCTGGTGAAAAGAGCCTTCTTTTGCCATGACAATCCTGGGTTTAACTTCACGTGTACGTCTTGCTCGTGTTATCAAGCTACCTGAATAGTACTGTGAATTATATATATATATATATATATATATATATATAGTGTAATTATTTTATGTGGTTCGTGTATCGTATTAACATAGCCCACTCAGCCGACCTTGCACACGCGCGGCCGAGAACCGGCAGGAAATGACAAACGATCGCCGTTAGATAGAACAAGGTACGTATTTCAGTTTCACGTTGATAGTAAGATGGAGCTAAGTGGAGCGCGCGGTGTTTAAACTTCACTGTCTGTTTCTGCGTTATCCAGTATAACGAGACGGGCAATACACGTATGGACGTAACATTAAGGCGCGTTCGCGTAACCACTGTTGCTGTAGAAACGTAATAAGTATTACATATTCTGAGTGTGTCGCAGCCTTAGTTATCCAATATGCGAAGCGCATGCGCCGTATTATATTGGTCTGTCTGGCTGTATCACATTTTTTCGCATTATCTCATAAACGGCACGATTTTCGAAAAAAAAAAGTTATTGAACATAAAATGTGTGTGTTGATTTTCTTTATAACTTTTGTCTGAAACTTTTCTCATTCTAATAATAATTAAGCGAGATATTATCATAAATGTACATGGGTCTTTATGTAAAGGTACCCGTTATTCTGGTCAGATTTTAATGAAACTTGAATTTTCTCGACAAACTTTCGAAAAATACTGATATATCAAATTTCATGAAGGTCCATCCAGCGGGAGCCGAGCTGTTCCATGCGGACGGACGGACAGACATGACGAGGCTCATAGTCGCTTTTCGCAATCTCGCGAACGCACGTAAAACGTTGCCATATTTACATAAAAATATCACTGGCTAAAGCTGATTTATCCTGTGACGCGTAGAAAATAATATGCAAGGCCTTGAAATCTAATCTTATTCGTAACGTACTGAGATATTTTCCATTATTTACTAGGTCGCCTACATTATGTGAATTCGCGTCACGTAAGATGACTATTCTCTCACGACGAAAGTTAAATAGGCTTGCAGGGACTGACGAACACGATTAAAAGGCGTTCGCAACTCGAAACTTTGTTCCTGTAGACAAATTCTTGCCTGGACGAACGTTTATGGCAGTTGAGTGTGATGAAATTTAATTTTTGGGGTGGCCTGTTATAATTTATAAACATGTAAAGCGAATGTATGTTGTTTCAGTAATTCATAATCTTTAATGTGAAGCAATATCCTCTTATTTTGCAAAGGAAAGCGTCCTTTCCCTACCTGCAGTCGTAGACAAGGGGTCTGCCCTCCTGCCCTGGTCAGAAACGAATAATAGTACAGTACTCGTCTTGGAATACTTGACTTAAGATGGAGGCACTACTGTCTGTGAAACGTGTGCAAATCCTAAGCAGTTGACACGGTATAACATTCCTGAAGGCATGAATCTCAATTACCACCACTGTGAAAACCTCAAATCTAACACTTATCAACTTGTTTTCTAAAGTTTCTTGGGAGTTTTTGCTCTCAAACGAATTTGAGTTGCCTCTTTCAAGCTCGCGGCACTTCCGGTGGCTGTGTTCCTTAATTATGACCTATAGTCTTTCGCTGCTGGTGTTGAATGCGTTGGATCAGTTTCTGAGATTAGGCTCTGTGGAGGAATTATGATTTCCAGATGTTTCAGTAAACGTCGCAGCTGTTATCTTCCTAGTAGTAATCGGGGGTGTTGGGGCTTATATAGATCGGCAGTGGGCCGCGTGTCGGAGATCAGTCACCTCCCACACGCCGCCCGACGCCGCGCAGTCGGTCTAGACACAACTCTAATTTATATTTCAAATTATTCAGTACATGTTTTGATGCGGATAAGTATCATCATCAGACATTTGCATAAAAACTGTACATTAAATGTAAGAAGTGTGTAGTATTATTTTCAATTATGAGACCTTGTAATTTACAATCTTTTTGTTCCGGAGTTCTTATTCTAATTTAAAGCCGTTATAGTAGCCCATGTGTTTCTTTTTTTACTTTATAATAAAATTGTTAAGCTCCAGTTTTAGTTTGGTGTGGTCTTAGTTACGTAACGATTGTCTGTCTTGTAATTTATGCATGTGAGATGTGTGGAATCTTGTAGTAGTGCTCATTATACAGGGTGATTCATGACTTGTGGACATTACTGCAGGAGGCGATTTCCTAGGTATTTGTGATAAAAAAAAGTTCATATAAACATGTGTCCTATTTTGGACGGTTACGGAGTTGTGGGCATTTTTTCATTCCCGTACACGCCCTCGTGTGAACCGCGTCTTACGGAGCCAGCTGGCGGCTATGTACTCAACTAAGTGGCTTATCGTTTGCGTTGCAAGCATTATTTTCGCCACCTGACTCGCCCACCCAGCTACAGCCCAGTTCCTGTATGTTGACACTTGGAAGGTATTTAAGGAATGCGGGGAAGGTGGGGTGGGTGGGTATTCGTGATGTTTATTAAGGCGTCGATGAAGAAGAAGGCATTGTTCGGATGGTACAGAGCAGTCCACGTACGAATACGCGAAGAATTGCAAGACGTCTTCGTGTTCCGCAAACGAGAGTGTGGAAAACACTGTATGCGGAGGGCGTGTATCCATAGCACGTGCAGTGAATGCAACATCTCAGACCTGGCGATTTTGCTCAGAGGCTGGAATTTTGCAAGTGGCTCAATGGCAGTCGCCAGGTTCATCCTGTTTACTGACGAAGCGCAATTCAATCGCGACGGTGTCAATACTACACACAACTCTCATGTGTGGGCATATGAGAATCCCCACGCCTCTGTGGAAAGCAACTTTCAACTACGTTTTAGTGTCAATGTGTGGTGTGCAGTTCTGGACGATCAGCTGATTGGTCCTTTTATCTTGGAAGGTCGTTTTACAGGAGAGGCGTACCTCCGATTTCTGCAGGAGGAATTACCCCGACTTTTGGAGGATGTGCCTTTGAATAAACGAGGTCGTACTTACTTCCAACATGGCGGAGCTTCTCCTCATTTTTCAAGTGAAGTTTGAAATTTCCTGAACTATCCTTTCCCTGGGCGATGGATCGGACGTGGCGGTCCCCACAATTGGCCAGCCAGGTCTCCAGGCTTAAGCCCACTGGATTATCGTGTATGGGGGTGGATGAAAGAACTGATTCACAGTGTGAAGGTGGGAACGCGAGATGCATTGTTGGATCGCATTTTGGATGCGGCAGACCGCATCAGAAACAGTCGGCGGAAGCTGCAACGAGCAACTCGCGCAGTTCACAACCGAGCGGCAGCCTGTGTTGCGGCCGGAGGTGGCATTTTCGAAAACCAGCTTTAAACACAGATCAATGCAAATTAAAGGTAATTTCACGAAGGTAACGTTACATTTATACTTTAAATGTATCATGTATTGTGCTGGTTTATTATTTTGTTCCGTTTGTCAATTATCGTTACCCTCTAGTCTAAGTTTCAAGCGGCCATAGCATAGTAACCGTCCAAAATCGGACACATGTTTATATGAACTTTTTTTTACAACAAAGACCTAGGAAATCACCTCCTGCAGTAATAGCCACAAGTCATGAATCACCCTGTATAGATGTCAAAGTTCCGATTTTTGTTTTGAAGAACCTTATTAGGAATTACTTGGAGTAAATCAATTTATTGCATTATATTTTATTGTATTGGGCAAATGTCGACAAATAAAGTACACAATCTAATTTGCTTTTATGAATCCTGTGATCTAGATATCCTGCGGCTAAGTTCAAGTTTTTCTGCTCAAGGGCTGCGTCTGCAGATTCATATGCCAGACTCTGAGATAGATATATCCCTGTTGTTGAGGGTCAGCTTCTACCCAATAGCTGTGATTGTTGATCTGCCTTGTGAGGCAAGCAGCCAGCTGCTACAAATGGTAACAAGTACAATACATTTGTTGTTTGGTTGGATATACTTAAGACAACCTGACATTAAGAGCCATGGTGGAGAGAATTCGTTGTGGAAATGAGAAGTTCCCTTAAGCTACTCAAACCGTCCAAAATTTACCAGGAAAAGTATAAGAACTTTATCTGTAAATCTAGAATATAATTACAAACAAGAAACATTGTAAAATGTCAATCCATAATTTTAGTTTAACTGCATTAACTGTGTTATTATTTAAGGTGCAGACATACCAAAGCAGATCAGACAAGGCATGCAGACAATGCATAAATGCAGTCAGGGTCAGTCAAAATGATCCAGTACAGACCAGTTTGATGCAGAACTTCTGTGAGCATGGTCATGTACACAGGTACAATTGCTGTAACAGTCATATGGCAATGTCAATGACAAAGCAGTAAATGTCTTTGTATTCATAAATACAAGAAGGTTAGAATTTGGTGTTTTATCATGTTTGCACCCAAATTTGATTCAAGATGAGCATAAGTTAACAAACTATTTTATAATTCTATAATTTTGTATTAATGATTATAATCCACGTCTTCTTGGATGCTATGCTCTGTTGACTGGTAAGTACATACTGAGGTTTCAGAGGAGCTAACTGCCTCCATCTTCAGGGACTAACAGTCTTCTTGGACTGGCAGACCAGAATAATAGAAGTAGTATGCTCCTTTCAAAGGAGTGCTGTGCAACATGTGAAGTTTTTGTAGAAATGTAATGAAGGTTCAAGTCTTCTAGGATGTTACACTGTGTTGACTGCTTTACCCTGAAGCTGGAAGCACTATGTCTGTCCCACTGTTGGCACCTCAAATCTTGCAATAATAGTTACCTTCACATCCCATCTTCTTCTCAATATCTTCCCACACCTTCTGGACAGCAATGGCACACCCGAGGGGGAGGCTCCCGGGCTGCAGCCCCCCTGAAACGAAATTTAAAAAAAACACAGATTTTATAGACACGATGATATCAAGGTGTTATGTGATTTACGCTTCAGCCTAAATCAGCTACAAAAATTGGCTGGTAACTAGTACATTGGAATATTGAAAAATGCAGGGCCTAATAAAAACTTATGAATATGTAGATATTTTTCTCTCAGTTTTAATTTTCCCTGTAACCTTACTAGATGTCTGCTCTAAGATTTTGGCATGATTTTCATAAAATAGTTTTTAAACTCAAACATAAATTATATATAGTATCAGGTTCAGCTACCCAAAAGAAAAGTTCTGGATTTGCCTATGTTGGACAGTGACCCTGTTTCTGTACTTTCTATCCTTTATAATGCAGGAATGAGTTATCCGTCACAATCAGTATCCAAACTGGCTAAGTTTCCTGTCCTGCCGCTCTCCCGACTGCCAGAGGATGGCACTTGGGTTTCATGCGCCACTCAAAGCAAGACAAGCCTTTTTATGTCTGACCATCAATTACGCATTGAATTGCTGGCATTTCAATCTGTTGTCAGAATTCCAAACAATCATACTGATTAAAATAGTTATTATCTTTTATGTGTACAATGATTGTTTCATTTTTCCTGAGTCAGACTGGTTCACATTTCATATTGTCCGGTCTGGTCTGCTTCATTGTGTTTCTAGCCTCCTGTAGTTCTTCAGTTTGGTGTTTTGTTCTTCTGGATTGTGATGCCATGTATTATGGTGTGCACGTGTATGCAGGAAGTTCTTCTGAAACATTGGTACATGATTCATAACCCAGATGACCGTGCAAAATGTACATAGCACGTCCAGAAAGTAAGAGCGGGCTGGGTATAAAAAGCGTTTAAAGTATTTTTAAAAAATATCTTTACTGCAACGTGTTGGTGCCTACATTAAACTACATCTACACACAGTCGCCATGTAAATTAATGCACTTGTCACATGGTGGGGCCAGCTTTTGTATGCTTTCATTTGAAAAGGTCATCGCCATGATGTTCAGGCAGTCCTGCACAACGACTTCTGTAACTTGGTCACTCTTCAGACTGACCTTTACAGGAAGTGTGGCCTCTATGCACGATCGGTTCACACTTTCTGGACATGCCTTGTAAATCACCACTGTTCTGAAAATTTCTTGTGTGATTCACTTGCTGAAATCCTCTAAAAACTAGCACTTCTTTCACTGGACAGATATTTTAAGGGTCAAACTCTTTATATTTTCTACCAAATGTGTTCCTCTGTCGCAACAGACAAGTTTACTTGTGATCTTTGCTTTCCTACAACCTTGGCAGTGACAGTTAACAAGATTTAGTGAGTTATGTCTGGGTTTACTTTCTGTGTAAGTATCAGACCACTGAATAGTGTTTTGGGATGCATGTAGGATATCTAATTTTAGTATGCTTTCCCAATGTATATGTTACCTGTAGGCTTCAAGACAGCGGTTGTTTAGCAGATTGCACTACTGGCTACTCTTATCTGAATATGAGCCATCTGCCTCTGTTCTGGAATCAGTGTATCTGCCTCTAGACAGCCACGTGACTGTGTTGTACCAAGAATTGGGATGGAATCAGACATTCCTGCAGGATCTGTATCATGTTGGAGTTGGCCAATCCTTGACTGTCACTCCTCCTCGCCACTGGAACCCAGGGCTGCAGCTTCCTGCAAGACCTCAGCGAACTGACTACGGAGGGATAACTATTCCAACCGTCACTGTGGTATGTTGTAGAATCATTTAAGCATCTAGTAACTGTGCCTGTTATGATATTCAGGTGTACCAACTACATATATCATGCCTTGAACCATGACCTCATTGCTACTTAAGAGTGTGTACAAGTATGTAAATTCTAATTAACAAAATCCATTGATCAGTCCTTGAGAAGCTGATGGTCGCTGACAAAGTCAAGAAATTCCTTGACTTTCATAGAAACCACAAGTTCATTACCATGTATGCAGGAGCCCACTAATTATTGTTATCCTAAGCTGATTCAATACAGTACACACCATCACATTCAGTTTGTTTAACCCACTTTATTAATATGCATTCATATATGTTTGGACTCTCATGCATATTACATGTGCCACCGGTCATATTTTCCTTGAACATGAACTCATCATCACGTAATTTTCTCCATTCCCCTGTTATTTCCTCCCTTCTAGGCCGAAATTTTGTCCTCAGCACCCATTATCTGTCTACAACAAGCAGAATAAGCACAGTATACATGAAAGAAAGCTAACAAAAGTAATTAGATTCTACTAAAGTGAAAATACAATTAGAAGACAACACCATCAACAAAAATGCTGGTGGTGGTGGTCCCAGCAGCAGCAGTAGCATTAGTGGTAATCTGTTACTGCTTTCATATATGTTTACAAGTATTAATTACATTTTTATTAATTTTAGGCACATACACAAAATTGCAAAAAGTGACTATTAGCTTTGTCATGTCTGTCTGTTCATCCATCCATTCACCCACATGAAACAACTTGGCTCCTACTGGACGGAGTTTCATAAAATTTGGTATTTGAGTATTTTTCAAAAATCTGTTGAGAATATTCAAGTTTGCTTAAAGTCTGACAAGAATAACATGTTCTTTCCATGAACATGTGTGTAAATTTTTTATAATATCTTGCTGAGTTCTCCTTAGAATGAGAAATGTTTCAGAGGAACCTTGTAGAGAAAGTCAAAACAAACATTTTATGTTCAATATCTTTTTTTCTGAAGTTGCGCCATTTATGAGATAATGTGCAAAAATATGGTAGTGCCATACAGGCCACAGGTAATAATACAATATGGCGCATGCACTTTACAAACTGGACAACTAAGGCTACTGACTCACACTCAGAATATGTAATACTTATTGCTTTTCCATAACAGAAATGTTTACGTGAAGGCACTCCAGTATTATCTTACATATCTGTATCTTACATATTGTAGAACTGAAGCGTGTAAGAATAGTGTTAATAATATAGGGAAAAGACTGTATAATAAGTTGCCTAATAACCTTAAATCAATAGACAACACTTTTACATTTTAGGAGAAAGTTGAAGTTGTTTTTACTGCATCAGACCTTTTACTCAGTAGGAGAATTTTTATGTACAAAAACGAGTGACATATAGGGAAGGGAAATCAATCTATAGTAGGCACATTAAATTGCCTTATGGAATAGGCAAGTACACCCCTACAAGTATTGTATATAAAATCTAGAGAGAAAAGAAAGGAAGTAAGTAATTCATAAGGGTGAATCAAATAATATAAAGATAGACTGTTAAGGAAAGGTTGAGTATAAGACAGATATATAATATGTTGTACATAAGATGAAGGTGTATGAATAGTATTTTATTGTAAGATATGCTGACATGTCCACACAACTTGTTGTAAAAAGGGATGAAATAAATTGAAATTGAAATGTTTTTATGTACATTGCCTGCCTTATTTGTATCTGACAATGATGTTTTTTCTTTTTAGTTGGCAGAAGGTACATGGGAGAATTTCATGGACTTTCAGTACAGACATGTCAACACAGACAGCAAGGTTCATTATGTCCTTATGAGACTCATTGCCACTATGCTGAATTTTAGGTAATGTGTAAACTTATCACTTAAACATCACATTAAAGGTGCTGGATGAGAGAATGAATGGTGAACTTTTTTAAGATGTGTGAATTTAGTTCTAAGGCCCTATCCCTGCAAGAAGTCTGGGAAAAGCTTAAAAGTGGATTTCATCTCTTTTTTCATTCACTTTTTTGCCTTTATTTTATAATCTGTACTTGAATTGGGAAGTGACAAACACTTTTTAACAGCTTGTTTACTTTCATGAATGTAGCAAGAGGAATATCACTGGCTCAAGTTTAATTACTTGTGTGTATTGCAGTATTAAAGAATGCTTTACAAACACCTGGGGCTATCCCATAAATGGCTCAAAATGTTTTAATGGAGCAGTTGGATTGTTGCAATGTGGCAACTGTGAGATTGGCGCCACTGGGCTTCTGTTTAAAGTGGAACGCCTGCCAGTTATTGATTACGCTGGAGAAACAATTCCACTCAGGTAAGATTATGTGGCTTTGGTGGTCTACCTTGTGAAGCAACACATTCATAAAGTTTCCTTTCACATTCAAGTTTATGTTACAAAAACCTTGGCTTATTACTCACAGAAGCACACTGTAACTTGATTACAAAGATCAGTTGCTTTTAAGGTGTATATATAAATAACTGCTGCTTATTACAAGAGTCATATGGAACATAAAGGCACTGCATGGACAAAATGCAGAATTTCTTACCATTAAGCAAGTGGTACATATAGTTACCACTGTGATTTGAAGGGTTACTGTCTACTGCTCTTTCTTTATAGACTCAGATTGTCTGTATGAGGGCATTTACAAATTGGATGATGCACTGAGAACCTGAGGAGGAAATTTGTTTCTTGTCAGTACTCAACCTAAGTGTCTCCAAAACATAAATGTAAAATTATGTTCCAGACATAGAACAGAATGGGTGAAATGGGTGGGCATTAGATAATGCTTGCACCATTACAGTGTGGCACAAACAGGTATATTGTATTTAGTTTCTTACGCTGTCAAAAGAACATTTAATACTTTTTCTACATATACCTTTGTTATTTAGCAGTAGGGAAATTTACGTTCTGTGGTACTTTGCTGACAGGAGTTGGGTTTGCTGTTTTGATATATTGACCAACCTATGGGCTAGACCACTGAGGAAGTGTGTTTGGGTTCTCTGCAGGGATAGGAGATTTTCTCTTCTGTAAGATGTGCGAACCAGTTCTGGGGCCCATCCAGCCTCATATTCAATGGGTAATGGGGGCCTCTTTGTCAAGGGTAAAGCAGCTGGGGCTTGAAACTGACCACAAACCTCCAACTAGTGCTGTGGTTAAGAATGCATGGACCTATACTTCCACTCCTCCATATGCATTCATGGCATGTACAGGGACAGCTTTTACACGTATCTTTACTGATGCTGTGCTGTTTAACTCAGGCAAAGTGATATTAGTATGGAAAACTGCAACCCTTACCAAGATGGACCATGTGCATCCACCATTACAGTAGTGAAAGGCATGGCTATAAAGGACAGTTATATGCTACAGTGTTTGGTGCCCTTTTTTGCAGGGGAGCCTTCATGTTTCTGAAACCTTCATTGTCTGAGGTGTCAGTGATATATGAGTTGCCATTTAATACCTCCGTCTGGATTACTTATGCTGTAGCTGTGGCCATCCTGACAGTTATGTTGGTCATCACACAACGAGTATATAAGCGCGTAGATATATCATCATCATCTGCTTCTCTTATTGGATGGGGAGACACCATTATGGACTCTCTGGCTATTGTGTGTCAACAAGGTGATTCTGAACAGACATTTTGACTTTCATGAATAAGCTTGAAATTTTATGTTCTCTGCACTATAAAAAATTCGCTGAGTTTGAATAACATGGACACAAGTAAAAATACTAAGCTTGTACAGGTAAGGCTCCTGTTTGTCCTGATTTTCCTGGAGAGTCCCAGCTTTCAGTAACTCTTCCCAGTGATCCAGTAAATTCTAACCAGGACACTAAAAAGTCCTGACTTTCGTACTAAGGTAAAAGAGTAGTTTTTTGTAATTTTAAATAAAGCCAAGTGGATAGCCTTGAGAATGTTCTATCATGTGCACAATGCCAATTATGCAATACAGCTCACCTGCTGTATGGTTACTGAAAAGGTGGAGAAGCCTGTCTCAGTGATATCATCTTTGTGGACTGCCATAAGGAAGCCTGCACTTGGACACTGTTAATATGTTACTGATTTTGAAAACTAATTTCAAAGATTTTTAACTGATCTGTAAAGACAACAGCCTTCTACAGCAAATGCATGTCTCAGAGAAGTGCAGTGTGAAGAAAGAAGAACTCATGGAAATAGACAAATCTGGCAAAGAACCAGAATTTCCAGACAAACCATAAACTAAATTATATACAATCACACCAACATGTGCACATGTTTCAATAAAACCTTAGTAAAAGATGTTACTTTTTAACCCGACATGTTTCATTGCTCTGTGGTTCCATCATCAGGAGTAACACTAAAAACATAAAAACACTGGTCGTTAAAACACCAGAGGTTTGGATGTGGCCCTAGTCAAAGCAAACTCATTTCAACTTCTGGATAGTCTGAAGGAAGTGACATTGCTTTGACCAGGGCTGCATCCAAACCTCTGGTGTTTTAAAAACCAGTGTTTTTGTGTTTGCAGTGTTACCCCTGATGATGGTGCCACAGAGCACTGAAACATGTTTGGTTAAAAAGTAACATCTTGTAAGGACCATATATCATTACTGTTATAATTATTATATTGTATATAATAATAATAATAATAATAATAATAATAATAATAATAATAATAATATAAGAAGAAGGGACATGTATGCTAATTGATGTAGCAATCCCGGGAGACAGAAATATGATAAAGAAAGAATCCAAGAAAATTCTAAAACATAAAGACTTTATAACAGAAATACAGCGCATGTGGAATGTAAAAAAAAGGTGACGCCAGTAATCATAGGAGCAACTGGAACCATTTCAAAATTCTTCAGAAAATACTTGAGCAGCATACCAGGAAAGAACGAAGTCAAGGAACTACAGAAAACAGCTATATTGGGCACAGCACACACACTGCAGAAAGTGCTAATGTAGAAGCACTAAAGAGTTTAATATTGCAGACAGGGCTATATGCACCATTAACAGTGTGCGCGGAATGGCTGCGACACTGTATACCCTAGAAACATGGTTTGTTTCATGTACATAAGTGTGAATACCCTTCATAAAGGAGATAATGTAGTAGTAGTAGTAGTAATAGTAGTAAGTGTACAAGATAACCTATATTTTCTGTTTGTGTTTGTGTGTTATGATGTTTCTGTTCTGGGCCAGTTGGCTACTGGTTCAGCATGTTAATAAAAAAAAAACAACAACAATAATGATGATGACGATGACGACCACCACCACCACCACAACAACAACAACAACAACAACAACAACAACAACAACACCTGCTGCTACAACTACCACTACAGTGAAAATACCAACACCATCCCTGACATCTCAACCACCACCACCACCACAACCTACTACTACTACTACTACTACTACTACTACTACTACTACTACTACTACTACTACTACTACTACTACTACTACTACTACTACTACTACTACTACTACTACTACTACTACTACTACTACTACTACTACTACTACTGCTGCTGCTGCTGCTGCTGCTGCTGCTGCTGCTGCTGCTGCTATTACCATCATCATCATACTTGTTACTGCCTTTGTACAGGTTAGTTACAACTACAGTATATACCTGAAACAAACCATTTTTAGGGTGTACAGTGTTGCACCGGTTGTGTACATACAGTTTGTGATACATCTAATGTTTTTCCCATATTGAAATTTTGAAATTGACATTAATGCTTTCTGAAGTATACAGTGTTAGGTTAATATCTGTACAGCACAACACTGTATGTGTTCGGTGCCTTGTATGGCTGTGTTCAGTAGTTCCTTGACTTCATGCTTTCCCAGTATGTTGATTGGGTGTTTTCTGAAAGGCTTTGAGAGGGTTCCAGTTGCTCCTGTTATTACTGGTATCACATTTGTTTTCACATTCCACATGTGCTCTGTTACTATTCTGTCTTGATATTTTAAAATCTTCTTGGTTTCTTTCTTGATCACAGTTCTATGATCTATGTCTCTTCACAAATATGTTCCTTATGCTTTATGGTGGACTTACTACTACTACTACTTGTGTTTTTTGTCTCTTGTCCCAGGCCCTTTCTTCCTCGTACTTCTCCTCTTGAACCAATGGTGATCCTCACCCCTCAGGCTTCCAGTTTCAGACTGCAGTACTTCCCGTGTGATGTTCCAAGTACAGCTGTCTTTTGTAATGAATCTATTGCATGTCTTCCAAATTTTTCTTTAAACCTTTCTTCATCATTCTGGTGGCTCCAATTATTACTGGTACAATCATACATTTCACATTCCACATTTGTTGTACTTTTATACATAAACTCTTGTATTTTATTTTCTTTTCTGCTTCCCGTTATGTCACATCCCTGTTTGCTGGTGTTGCCACATCTATCAGTACACATGACTTCTCTTTTTTTGTTTTTAATTATTATATCTGGCATATTTGCCATAACTTCTCTATCCATGTGTATGCTTTGATTCCATAACACTGTTACATCTTAATTTTCACATACTGGCTTGAGACAGAGAGAGAGAGATGTGTGCGTTTGTATTATTATTATTATTATTATGTGTGTGTCTCTTGTCACAGGCCTTTTCTTCCTGGTACGTCTCTTGAACCAGCAGTGATCCCCACCGCTCAGGCTTCAAGCTTCACACTGCAGAACTTTCCGTATTATGTGTGATGTTCCCAGTATAGCTGTCTTTTGTAGTGAATCTATCGAATGTTTTCCTGGTATAGCTTCCAAATTTTTCTTTAAGCTTCTCGTTACTATTCCAGTGGCTCCAATTATTACTGGTACAATTGTACACTTCAGGTTCCACATTCGTTGTATCTCTATACATAAACTCTTGTATTTTAACCTCTTTTCCACTTCCTTTTGCACAACGTTTTTGTCTGCTGGTATTGCCACATCTATTAGTGTGCATGTTTTCTCTTTTTTGTTTTTAATTATTATATCTGGCCTATTTGCTGTAACTTCTCTGTCTGTGTGTACTGCTTGATTCCACAACACTGTGGCATCTCCCTCTTCACACACAGGGTTGGGCATGTGTGTATACCATTTGTCTGTGGTTTCAATGCCCAAGGCTTTACATATTGAGTAGTGTAAATGTAAACAGACTTTATCATGTCTCATTAAATATTCGTTCTTTGCCAAAATGGGGCATCCTGAGGTTAAGTGGTCAATAGTTTCTTCATGTTGTTTACACAACCGGCATTTACTCTCAATTTCTTCCTTCAAAATTTTATTCTTAAAATAGTTTGTACTAATTGCTTGGTCTTGAGCTGCCACTATTGCACTTTCTGTTTCTCCCTTGATGTCGCCAGATTTTAGCCAGTGATATGACTGTTCAATATCCACCAGCTTTGCATCTAAATTACGTGGCAATTGTCCATGCATCCTCTTCCCATGCCATCTTCCTTTTGTTTTTTCCACTATGCTGTCTTTCAACTTTCTTGTTTCTGTCTGTACTTCTGTCTTGAGGCATCTAGCTGTCTCTAACACTGCTGAGTCCGTGTTGTGTTGGTGTGTTCTTACAACCTGTATTAGTGAGTCTTCCTTCATTTCTACATATTCCACCAGTTTTGTAATTTCTACTGCATAGGCTGCTTCTAATTGCATTAAACCCCTTCCTCCCTGTTTTCGGGGAACATACAAGCGATCTACATCTGCCTTTGGGTGATGCTGTCGATGAATGGTTAATAATTTCCTCGTTTTCCGGTCTAGTTTTCGCAGTTCTTCTAAGTGCCAGTTAACAATTCCAAAGCTGTATCTAAGTACTGGTACTGCCAATGATCCAATTGCTTGAATTTTATTCTTTGCACTTAATTCTGTACCCAACACTAATCTCAGTCTCCTCAAGTATTCCTTCTTAAACTTTTCTTTCTCATTCTTATGCTGTATGTCAAAATTCTCTTCTATTCCCAAATACTTATATGCTTTCCTCGGGTCCAGTTCTCTAATGTCGTTCTCAAACGTGCTTCCTATGTGCATTTTGCTTTGGACCCTACCTCTTTTCAAACATATTCTTGCACATTTTTCTAAACCAAAATTCATATTTATATCTTTAGTAATTGTCTGTACAATTTTTATTTCGTTCTCCAAATCATTCTCATTTCTACCTACCAGTTTCAAGTCATCCATATACAATAAGTGACTAATTTTCCTCTCAGTTCCATGTACTTGATACCCACAGTCAGCTCTGTTCAGCTCATTTGTTAATGGAATAAGTGCTATGCAGAAAAGTAATGGCAAAATAGAGCCCCCTTGGAATATTCCTCTTCGTACCTGAATGAGTTGTGACTGCACTACTTCCTGCTTTGTTTTTAAAAAAAGCCTTGTGTTCCATTTCTCCATGGATAGTTTACAAAATCGGACAATTTTACTGTTCACTCCTACCAATCCTATTGACCTTTCCACCCAGCTATGTGGAATGCTATCAAATGCTTTCTGGTAATCAATCCAAGCTATACTTAAATTCTTGTTCCTTCTCCTGCAGTCCTCATATATTGCTTTTGATACCATTAACTGATCCTTGCAACCTTTACTTCCAGGGTGACAACCTTTTTGCTCTGCTGGTAGTAAGCTCTGCTCTTCCAAATGTTTGGAGATTCTTGTAGCTATTATTCCTGTTAGGGTTTTGTACGTGGTTGTTAAGCATGTAATGGGTCGGTAGTTTCTGACTTCCTTACTGTCTCCCGATTTTGGTATCAAATATGTTATTCCTGTGGTCAGCCAGTCAGGTGCCTTCTCCGGTTCCTCTACAATTGCATTAAAGCTTTTTGCAATATACCTGTGAGTAGCTGGGAAAGCTTTACGCCAGTAATTTTGTATTTGATCATTTCCAGGAGACTTCCAATTGTGAGCTTTTGCCAAGTATGAAGTAATTTCCACAGTCTGTATAGGCCTCCAGTCCATATGGTTAATTTTCCTTTTCTCTTCCCTTTTTATCCATTCTGCTCTTTCATTATGCTGCGCTTCTTCCCCCCATAATGACTTCCAGTAAGTCTCTGCTTCTGCCATAGAGGGAGGTTCTCTAACTTCTATATTCTTCATGCCCAGGTTTCTGTAAAATTTTTTAGTGTCTTCTTTAAACATCTTATTCTGACTGTACTGAGTTTCTCTTTTTTCATACCTTCTAATTCTTTGGGCTTTTGCTTGCACTTTCTGCTTCAATGTTTCTGTCAACTGTGCAACTTCCCTGGCGTTAGTCACTCTATATTTTTGAAAAATCTTCCTCTTTTTTCTGTTAAGCTTTCCATTATCAAAACCAGTTCCAGTTTCAGCTATTATTGATAACTCTCTTCTCCAGCTGACAATCTGTTTCTGCATTCTTATTTTCCAGAAGTTTACATTTCTTCTATTTTTGCTTCTTTTGCTGGGCTCGTTCAGTGTTTGTGTCATGATTGTAGCTGCTGCGTATATCAGGTTGTTTATGTCTGTTATGTCCATTTCATCTTCTTCTAAAAGTTCTTCAAGTACTCCATTTATTTCTTCTTCAAACTTTATCAGTTTGGTGTTTGTTTTTAACTTTGGCAGCTTCTCTCTCTCAGACATTTGCAAGAGCCTCACCTTATACCACATTATTTGAACGTCTTCCTTTAACTTATTCCTAACTGTGTGCTGCTCTCCTTCATCACTTGGCTGTTTGTTATTTTCTACTTTACCAAAGCCAGTATTGATGCCTTCTTGGTCCTGGCGCTCTAGAACATTTGTATCCATTTTTTCACCATTCTCTCTGTTTGTGTAATATTCTGCATCACCCCCTATTTTAAGTCTAATACTTTCCTGTATGTCATCGATTTCAACAGCTGTCACTCTTTTCGCCTTTAATATGTAGTTCTTCTGGTTTAACAATGCTTTTGCATCTATATTCATTCTTGTCAGTGGGTTCCTCTCTCTCCACAACTTATATGCTTCCTTGTAGTTCTCTCTTAATGTCTTTTCTTTAATGTACATGAAACACCACAACAATTCTTTCATCTCCTCTTGGCTCCATCGGATTCGTTTGTTCAGTTTCTTTCCATCTTTCTGCCCGACTCCAATGTTAGGTGGAATTTGAGATGGTCCAGGTTGAGTTTCCTCGGTATGGTTACCATTCTCGTCAGTGCTGTCAGAGGACCTCTGCTCTTTCCTTCTTCCTGATTGTGTGTTATTTTGTTTGCTAATCACCATTGCTGTCCCACGAGTAGCTAGGGATTTCTTCTGTCCACTGCGGTATAGCCCCGCCTGCCGCAGTAAGGCTGCATGAATCCGAGGGTCGCCACTTCTCGAAGTTCACCGTTCTTGGTTTCTTACCCTCCACCGCAGATGCATCTGTAGTCCCTCGGCACGGTAGCGTACACCTTGGACTAGGGGATTTTTTTTCGAGGTTTACTCTTCTAGATCCGCCGTGTTCCATTTAAACAGGCTCACCTCTGGTCGGATGTAGTTACTCACTACGCACGGACGGTCTTGTGTGCAGGGAAGTGAGTGGCTTGTGCCTCAAGTTGCACTACTGCACACCTGGGTTGGTGAGGACCAGTGCAGGGTCAACCCCTTACAAAGGTGCTACCTGTCCCGTACCCATTGAGCCCTTTATTATTATTATTATTATTATTATTATTATTATTATTATTATTGTTGTTGTTGTTGTTGTTGTTATTGTTATTATTATTATTATTATCCGAATTTCTCACTTCTCAGCTTTAGCTGGGAAATATTCACCTATCCTGGGATGTATCATCAACAGGATTAGGCTCGGTGGTCTTATGTGTAATTTAGGAAATTTCTTACAATTGAACATGTGCCAAGAATTACCACTTTTTGCATCTGTATATATGTGTTTGTGTGCAGGTTAAGTCTCTTTAAACTTTGTGACAGTGACTTTGGAATTACTCCCGTAGCTGAAATTACTATCGGGACCACTTGTACTGCATCCTCCTTCCACATAACACGTATTATTACTATTATTATTATTATTATTATTAATCACCTGTCTGCATGGTGTTTACAATCACACACCCAAAACAAATCCTGTTTCTGGGGTGTACAATGTAGCAGCTATACTATAGTGATAATGTACAGCACATGTAATTTTATTTCCCATGTTGAACGTTTTGTCCTTTTACATTAGTACTTTCTACAGCATGTGTGTAGTGTTCAGTATGGCTGTTTTTTGTAGTTCCTTGATTTCGTGCTTTCCCGGTATGTTGCTCAGGTATTTTCTGAATGATTTTGAAATGGCTCCAGTTGCCTGTATTAGTACTGGTATCACTTTTGTTTTTACATTATGCATGCACTGTATTTCTGTTGCAAGGACTTTATATTTTAGGAAATTCTCACCTTCTTTCTTGGTCACATTTCTGTCTCCTGAAATTGCAACATTTGTTAACAGACATGCTCTTTTCTCATTATCACAGATTATGATGTCCAGTTTATTGTTAGGGAGGGTTCTGTGAGTTTGTACTTGTTGAGGCCATATATATGATCATTATCATCATTTTTTATATTTATTGCTATTGCAGATGCTTTGAACAACCCAAAGAACATCTCTTCAAGAATTGTATTTTTCTTCATGCTGATCCTGACTGTTTTCATCATCACGTCTTACTCTGCAACTATTGTGTCACTCTTACAAACCTCAAGCAATGCTATAAACACCTTGCAGGATCTCATGAAGAGCCGTCTGAGGCTGAGTATGATTGACATTTTTGTAAATGTAAGTTCTTGGTGAAATCTGAGGCTCTCATGGTCGTAAATGTGAAAATTCGAATCTTCTTGAATGTGATGTTGTGTGGCCTCTTGCATGGTTACATTCGAGAGGAAAAATACTGCCTCCATGTTTAGTGTACCAGAAGTGAAGATGGATGCAGCCGGTACCTGGCTAGTAAATTGCATGGTTTTAAATTCCAGAAGATCATGGTATTTATAAGTTTTATATTCTTATGTCATTTGTTTTTTATTACTCATATAATCATTTCAGAAATCACATATTTTCAGTTTACGTTTATTTTCAGGAAACAACAGATCCTGAAGTGACTAATATTTTTAAAGAGAAATTATATACTCAACCATTTAAAGAAGCATTTACTACTCAGGATGTTGGAATGGAGAAAATACGAAGAGGGTTATATGCTTACCATGGACTTGCTGGGGCATATAAAATTGTTAGTGACACATATGAAGATCATGAGAAGTGCAGATTTAAAGAGATAAATATGTTCACATCTCTGCATCAATGCTTCACTGCAAGGAAGGACTCTCCTTACACACCACATATTAAAGAAAGGTGCAGAAAATTACATAATGTCACTGAAACGTATTTATGTGATAAAAAAAGGTAAAGCAGTCCCATTACAGGCCTGGACAGGCCCTTAGGGTTCCAGGAGGTCGAGGCTCCCAGATTTCTAGACAATCGGCACATGAAGGTGGTAAGGTTGTCAGCCCTACGCACCGGCTGTGTTTACCCCCCCAGGAAATATTCCTGGTACTCATTTCTGATAGAGGTTGAGTTGACCCCAGGGCCAGAGTGCGACCAACAGGAGTATGCCAATGAAAAAATCCACTGACACCATCGGGAATCGAACCCGCGACCTGCCAGTTTATAGTGCAGTGCCTCAACCAACTGCGCCACTGCGGCCCCTATTTATGTGATATAAGATTCCTTTATATCATGTTATGAATTATTAAACAGGGTTTCTAACTTAGACTGGTTGGGATAATTTGGTCAATAGGACACGCGGTAGTGCAGTTGGTTGAGGCACTGTGCTACAAGCCAGCAGGTCACGGATTCGATTCCCGATGGTGTCACTGGAATTTTCCATTGACATAATCCTTCCAGCCACACTGTGGCCCTGGGATCTACTCAGCCTCTAACAGAAATGAGTACCAGGAATACTTCCTGGAGTGTAAAGGCAGCCGGTGCATAGGGCTTACAACCTTACCATATTCATGTGCCGATTGTCTTGAAATCTGGGAGCCTGAGGGTCTGTTCAGGCCTGTACAAGGATTACTTTACCTTTAACATGAGCAATGGAAGGTGGACGTAATGTTCTGTGAGATTTGAACATTCGGATGGCAGGAGTCTTTACCAGTCAGGTTCAGTGAAAACAGTTACGAGAGGATTAGTAAAGCAGAAGGCTGATACAATGAGAGCACCAGAGGTTAGATGCAACAAGGGTGGAACTGCAACAGCAGAGGATTTTACATTGCTGTTTGGAAATTAGAGTGAGTCATCACTTAGTGACAGGGTCTTTCATTCAAACAATAATTGTGTGGGCACTTTATGCTAGGCATACTGTTGTGAATTGGATCAATATTCAGTGAATGAATTACTGTCACCACAGCTTATGTAAGTTGTGGTGATGGTAATTCATTCACTGAATATTAATCGTACGGTCATTATGAGAGGAGAGTTTGTTAGTGAGAGGGTGTCCTGTATTGTGAGAAAAGTTGGTGTGATATTTCTTAAAGTGATATATGAAAAAAGCAGAATGTCATTCTATTTCATTTTGTAGAATTTAACTCTTTCCCATCTTTTATATATTCAGCTTCTGCTGTATGGGAAAACTTAAGAAATATACATTGTGTTAAGGGAAAGTATAAAATTCCTGTCATATGTTATTCTCATATATGAAATAATAGTAGAGATGTCACAGAATGTAAATTCAAAGATAGACTCAGTATTGAAAGCACAGGCAAATATTAAAGAAGTGCATCAAGTATTGTATTTGAAGTGCATCAGTATTATAGAACTATGAAAGTTTTTTCCGACATTTACTGTTTCAGAACTTGCTGGTTGCGGGAGGTTGGTCTCATTGACCGTGAAAATAAATGTTGGTTCTACCATAAACCTAAGTGTGAAACAGCTGGGCAGAACTTTGTCAGTGTAGGCATCCAAGAATTTTACCCTGTTCTTGTGGTACTGGCATATGGTATTATTGGCTCTGCTCTGATTTTGGTAACAGAGATTCTGTTTTTCAAGAGGCAGCAAGCAAATTGTTGTGCTTTACATTTTATCAGTGATGTAACAGTTGTCCACGAAAGTGGGAACCACGCTGAGAAAACAGAGTATAATCCCAACCAGATAATAACAAAAAGACGAAACAAGTACCGTCAACGCAACTTTTGAATATTTTAATCTTCACGTAGTTCAGAATCAAATCCTTAGAGATATCTTGCTTGTTCATGTGAAGTTTTTCATGATTTTTTATGGTGAAGTTCATTATAGAAAATATTTATTTACGTGGCAGAGGTAACACATCTAATATCTTAAATGAATTAGTACTTTTGCTTCCAGGTTTTGCACCAACCACTCTTCTAGCAATTGTCTTTTATAGGGTAAAATAATACAGGTTCTGATAAGGCATGCATTCTTGCAGGAAGATTATGTATGTGTATTTTGGAAGCAAGCGTCCTAGAATTAACCCTTGAGGAGCTCCATATTTCATTTTTTCCAAGTGTGAGAACATATTCAGAATGTTATTAGCTGATTTCATTTTCACTTGTTGCTTTCAGTCTTTTACGCAGGATCTGAATCAATTACACCTGTTCCTTGAATGCCATAAGAATGTATTTTAGCTAGCAAAATTTCATAATTTACACAGTGAAAAGTTTCAGCCAAATCACAGACAGTGCCTACAACATGACTTTTAAATAGGTGGAGATGAAGATACTATCTGCTGCCTTGAAGGTAGCATTTTCTGTAGATATCTGCTCCCCAAAGCCTTAATTTTCTTGGAGAAATATGTTATTAATGTGCAAATTTGGTTTAACCTACTGTGTATAACGTTCTTAAATGCTTTTATGAAAAACATTAAATAGTGAAATAGCCGTATAATTTGTTATATTAGTCTTGTCTTCCTTTTTTACAGTGGTTTTACTATTGAAAATTTTATACAAGGAAAATACCTGCATATAGTTAATGATTACAAATATGGCTTAATGGGCGACTGATTGGAAATAAGCAACTTCTCAAAACTGTGGTTTTTATTTTATTATGACCTGAGAGTTTTGTACTCTATTTTGGTGCAGCTGAGATACAATCAAACATGCTCCAGGCTATCTGTTACCTGATGATATTCTCATCAAATAAGATAAGTTTATTTATGGCTCCTCACTTATGTTTATCTGCTTGTTGCATGCTTGCAGGATATGATGGGGAAGAGTTCGGTAACAAATCAGAATTCATACATGACAAATTTAACAGCAGATTAAATCCAATGGCTTCATTCTATCATTTAGTTCAGAATCCTTTTATCATTCTGCAGGGGGTCTGTCATGGGAAGTGCAAGCCAGGCATCTGCAGGGTTACCGTATTTGTGGCAGCACAAGAGGGGGCATTTTTCAATAACTGTTTTCTTTAAAATACTCCTGATATAAGTAAAAAACACTTCACATGATGTATTGCTAAATGTAATTGATGCCCAAGCATTTTTTCAGTTGAACCAATTTTCTTGAAACGTGCATGAAATGTTTCACTTAACACATTCTTATAATTACACTCCACAGCTACAATTCCCTTTATTGTAATTGTAATTTTAATTTGTTTCATATTCAAGTAGATCCAATATAAAAGGTACAATGCAACCACTGGATATAGAATGTGTCACAGTAGTACAATATTTAAATAAAGTTCCAAAAAATCAAAAAATCACTGGAACAAGACAATGGTAAATATAAAGGACATAAATAGTAATAGTAATACAATAAAGTCCTTATGAATAGATATAAAATTATTTCACAGTTATAATACTCATATTTAGAATACATGTACATATAGAAGAAGAAAACAATACATTGAGTATACACAACAAAGTCTGGATGATATCAGTTCATACTAAAAAATTCTTCAAGACTATAAAAACAAAGTGAAACCAAATATCCTCTTAAAGCATACCACAAGTTTTCAGTTGTAATGGTAATTTGTTAAAAATTTTATAAATAAATAAATCAGTGAAGTATGCACCATTTTGATGTATAGTTAATGAAGAGGAAGGGAAATGGAGATTATCACTTTGTCTGGTTCGTATATTATGCCTGCCAAAATTTGTGGTAAAAAGATTTCTGTTCTTACTGACAAGTAACAAGGTTGAAAATATATATTGACATTTCAACGGTAAGATTTTTAGTTCTTTAAAAAGATTCCTACATAACGTCCTACTTCCATGTCCTGTTATTAATCTAACAGCTCTTTTTTGTAATATAAAGTGTTTTTGAGTATTTAAGGAGTGTCCCCAGAATATAATGCTTCAGCAGACTACCTATTTCTTTCTTTTGGCCGCTGACTGTCTCATAATTGCTAAAAGGTATTTTTATGACACTGATGTAGCAGGAGAGGGGTGCTAATGTATTTCGATCAAACGTAGATGCATCCTTCCGATATCATGTTATGCAAAGAAGATCTTGCCTTCTCAGACTTTACAATGTAGCTATTATTTTTAAAAAGTTGCAGCAAGATTACGTTTGCATTAGTCTTTATGAAACTGTCAATCGTATTTGTCTTTGGCCTTTGTGAAATTCTCCTTTTACCCACCACTGCATATTCTTCTCGTATCTTGCACTATACAACCCTCACTGTTGATTGTCCTTACTAAAATAGCAATGCTGAAATGACTATATGACATTTGAAAATTAGGAAGAATTATATTAACCTTTTAAAGCCTAGCGGTAACTTTACATACCACCAGGTTTAACATTAAAAAATTCTACGTGGTGCCCACATTGCGTTTATGTGTTTTGTATGGATCTCAGAACAAACAGCAACTTTTGCCTTATAAAACATTAAGAGACTGGTTTTTATAACCGAAGTGGAGAGTGTTTACAGCGCGGTACGCACTGAGTCCTTATATAAAACAGATGGACTTCGTCTTTAAAGGGTTAATGTCACTGGAGAACTCCAGGAAATATGGCCCAACAAGGAACAGAGCAAGAATGGAGTGCCTTGGAATGAATTTCTCATGGGAATTTAAATCTTCTACTCCATGGAGCAGAGTCATTCCTGAGAAGTAACAGCTAGATGAGAAATTTCCCGGATTTTATGGAACCTGAAGGTTCAGCACCACATACACAATCACCTGCTACCAGTCCCTGTCCTGAGTCAGATGAATCCAGTCTGCGCCCCCATCCCACTTCTTTAAGATCCATTTGAATATTATCCTCCCATCTATGCCTGGGTCTTCCAAGTGGTCTCCTGTCCGCAGGTCTCCCCACCAAAACCCTGTATGCACTTCTCCTGTCTCCCATACATGCCACATGCCTTGCTCATCTCATTTTTCTTGATTTGATCATTCAAATAATATTTGATGAGTACAAAAGCTCCTCATTATGAAGTCTTCTCCTCTGCCCTAATAGCTCATGCCTCTTAGGCCTAAATATCCTCCTCAGCACCCTATTCTCTAACACACTCAGTCTGTGTTCCTCCCTCAGTGTGATGGACCAAGTTTCACACCAACACGAAACAACAGATAAATTATAGTTCTGTACATCTTAATCTTTATATTTTTGGATAGCAAACTGGAAGACACAAGATCCTGCACTGAATAATAGGCACTCCCAGACTTCAATCTGCTCTTAATTTCTTGCAGAATGGAATTTTTATGTGTTACAGTTGTACCAAAATACTTCAGCTCTTCCACTCTTTCAAAGGATTTATTATGTATCTTTACGTTGTGATTTTGTCCTGCATTCTTATCTCAAGACATCGCCATGTACTTAGTTTTCTCAACATTTACTTCTAGACCAGTCTCCTTACTAGCAACTACTAAAGCTTCTGCGCGCTTCTTTATAGCATGTATGCTTCTGCCAAATATATTAACATCACCAGCTTAAACTAGAAGTTGATGTGTACCATTTAATTTTGAGCCCTCCTGGTTTGCCTGAGCCTTCCTAATGGCATACTCTATAGCAAGATGAAAAGCAAACCATTCTTCATAGGAAACGGGTCAGGCAAATGTTTGCCTACACAGACTCTGTCATAGGTTTCATTTAGACACATTTTTATTAGCCTCACTAGTTTTACAGGGATACCAAATTGAATGAGAGTATTATACATGACCTCCCTCCTAACTGAATCATAGGCTTTCTTGAAGTCTTCCAATAGCCTTCAGTGTCCTAAGAGACCATATGCTGGTCTCTAAAACTTAATAGTGAATGGCCCAGCATGGTATACACTGGTCTGTATATGTATGTTTGGTAGAAATGTTAAATGTCCTCGCTAAGGTAGAAAAACTAAGGCTTTCAAGAGATATGACTGACATTATTAACCACTGTTTTTTTGTGCAGATAAAACAGAAAATACTTAAGATATAATTGGCTTTTAAATCTGCCTCCTAAATGATAGCTGATGCACTGCCTCATTGTATTCCCATTTTTTCTCAAGTATTTGACAAATGCTGAATTTGTGATCAGTAGTTGACCTGTTACATCAAAATCCACACTGATGATCTCCAATAATTTCCTCTGCACATGGGGTTACCTGTGACAGAAAAATGATGGATAGAATTTTGTGTGTAGCTGACAAAGTAACATGCCACAGCAATTACTGCAGTCCGTTTTATCACCTTCCTTATAAATACATATAATAATTGACTCTTTCCACTGCTCAGGCAATTTATCCTTATTCCGAATAGATTTAATAACCTTATGGATCTCAGAATGAGTTGTCCTACCTCTTACTTCAATCAGTATTGAAGGAATTTAATGAATATACAGAATCTTCTTCTCCACACACACATTAACTCCAGGCAGAACAGTTATTTGCTCAATAGATGTAATAAATCTGAATTGTTATTATTTTTCTTTATGGCAAGATTTGTGGCTAAAAAGCTGGAAAATTTTACCTTTGAAAAAATCCTCCCAGACAAAATGTATGTTTGAGAGAAAGTGGATGTATGGTAACCCTAGGCATCTGCCCCCAAGCTGGAAATATGGAAAGTAAAAAGTGGAAAAAGGAAGGGCATGTATAAAATATAAGCACCATTAGATTTATGTTAAGCTCTTAAATGCAACTTTGTAACAAAATTTTCTGGCTGAACCTGTTTGGGAAAAGTTGTGGTGTAGTCCATGTCTGTCTGTTTCCTACACATAAAGAATTTTATTTATTCAGTTAATGGTTTGGTAACTCCATTCTCCTGTGATTTTGTGCTCCATCACTGGGTGTTTGTTGGGAAATGTACACCTCCAGTGATGGAACACAATAATCCAGAAGAATGGAATTTCTCAACTGTGCAACTTCAAAAGACTAAAAATTTGCAGGTTTTATTTTGATGTAAACTGCCAGAAGGCATGTGTTGAGACTTGGGTCAGAATGCTTTTGTAATAATTCCAATGGGCAAAGGGATACCTGTTTCCTTTAATTTATTTAAAAGTGTTTGGCACAATCAAAGAAAGAATTTTTCCACAACTTGACTGTCAGAGAAACATGGATATATTGAAAGTTAACTAATCGTACTACAATATGAATAACAGGGCAAATGTTGTGATTTACCCTGTTTTCAAAGACTATATTTGCCGATCCAAAGAAATGTCTCAGTCAGGAAGCTTAGTGAGTGTGCTGACTAGGCTATAACTGGGCTACCAGAAAGCTGGAATTCAGTTTCCAGATGAAGTGGAGATTTGGTCATTTGATGCTGTTCTCTCACCAACTTTGGTACCCACCCACCTTCCTGGCGAATGGGTATGAGAGAGGTCTTTCCCTGCACATATAGTCAGTGCAGGCACACACTTCCAGTGAGTGCTAAAGGTTAAGAACTACTGGAGCTATACTTCCTGTTCCCTATACATCATTCCTAGTGTGGTACCTTTTTTAAGGCATGGCACATTTATATTTATTATGTATATTCATTTAGAGATTTCAAGCTGTCGCAGCGGTGAATATGAAGATTGCTGTGTTACGGGATTTGATGCTACGTAGTGCGGCAGAAATTTAATGTTATACCTTGAAGATGGAAGCAGCACATTCCTCTTCATATATGGTAAATTGCGACCATATCACAGGACATCACATCTCAGTCGGACAGCAGTGGTTATACTCATTTCGTCTTACGCTCATAATACTAGTTTCAACCACGTAGCAGATTTTAGACGGGGCAGCCAGCAAATTCACTCGTTTAGAGGTTGGTAGCACTTCCTGCACACATACATGTTTCTAGCATATGAACAGAGCAGGTTTACGCGTATGATGAACTGCATGTACACTCAATGATTATACGCCTTTTTTCCAGTGTGATGTTATAATATTTTATAGCTTTTAGACAAAAATTCACATTCGAGAAAAGCTGATGCCCATCTGTTTCCATGTTGGTATACCTGTAGGGCGCGGACATCTGTCGGAAACGGATTCAGTTAAGTAGTGTGGTCGTAGTATGAGCTGTGATTGTAGATGTGTGCAAGTGGTGCTAGCGTTATGGCGTCGACAATAACACAGTTTCCTCCTACGACGTATTCGTCTTCCTACTTCCTTAGGAATGTTATCAAGGAGGTAAGTAAAATATTATAGCTTTATTGTTTTAGCTTAATATTTGCATAATATACGTTATATTCGAATTTTAGCCGCACCCATGTGACAATCTGAAGTGTCACATTGTCGTGTTCTAGGGTGCAAGCCTCGTGGCACGTAACGATTCTGGGTTGTGGGGCAGTCTGTGGTTCGGTTTCCTTAGGAAAGCGTATTCCGTGAGGGACATATTTGTTCTGCTTGTTTATTTTAATCGCAGTTCAGAGACTTGGTAAACACAAACATGTTGTAGGAACACTGCCAGTTCATACAAAGGTACTTTTGTGTCGAGTTTGTTTGGATACTGGTTGCGTGGTTAACTACTTAACCTCCATCTACCAACATAAAAACAGCGTGGCCAGTTTATTTATGTCTTTGTATTGACGTGTTTTTGCTGTTGTGCCTGCCGTATTTTTTGCAGTGCCCACCGTTTTTCTGCGGGCGTTAGTAGCTGGGATAATCTAGGCTACTAAGCTCTTCTGTTTAACCTTTTAAAGACGAAGCGTGTCTGTTTTATATAAGGACTCAGTGCGCACCCGGCAGTAAACACTCTCCACTTCGGTTATAAAAACCAATCTCTTAATGTTTTATAAGGCAAAAGTTGCTGTTTGTTCTGAGATCCGTACAAAACACATGAACGCAATGTGGGCACCACGTAGAATTTTTTAATGTTAAACCTGGTTGTATGTAAAGTTACCGCTAGGCTTTAAAAGGTTAAAGTAACGTTGCATTGCCGTCCTGCTGAAGTGTGTTTGTATACAGGAAGTTATTCATGAAATTACGTGCCCCTCTTACATACTGAAACGGTGTTCCAGGCTAGAAGGATGGAAGCGGACGCTGTGTCTAGGGCAGGTCTCCCGCTACTTCGTAGTGTCGTAGCTACGGTAAGAAGGCGCATGTCTGATGACATTGTATTTAACTTTCTTTTTGTGCAGGTTTTTTCCTTCGCAACTTACTCAATTTTTATTTGGGTATACTGCTTACCATTGTACAGTAGTGTTTTGATAACATTCTTGCTACCGTTTGGCTTTTAACTAACATTAGGTTGAAGTTTTGCTGTCTTGTGGGGTGTGACGCCAGGTAGTTTGGTAGACAGGTATCATCTTTCTGGAGGAACCTACTGTTTAACATGCGCATGCAGAACATGGTGGCAGCAGGATAGTCCGAAACGTTGGGATGTATGTACGACACTGCTGCAGTTGGTACCAGCTGATTATCCTGATTGAGATTTTAAATTGGTTTTCCTCAGTTGTGCCACAAAAATTCCGTGATAGTAAATTAGACTGCTACCATTTTCTTCATCGTCCTTTTAAATTCTTTTACAAAACATCGTCGCATTTTGAACTTGTGACGCCGGGAACATGTGTTCGTTTCATAAATTTGAAGACATAAGAACAGTTAACAGAAGACAGGACATTAAAAACAGGAAGTCAAAGCATTAAGATAGCAGGTAAATTCAGAATGAATAGATCTTAACTATGAAAAGGAGGCCCGTAGCCAGCGGGAAGAGTGGGTGCAGTGCACCCACTAGAAATTTTGCGAAGTATCAAACATGCCGATCAGCCCGCTTAAAGACGTACGACACTCTTCCGCATCCATTTGTCGTCTCTGTTGAACCGCCGGTGACTGGAAACAACTCATATTGAGGCGTGTTCGCAAAATTACGAAAAGCGACTGTTAGTGTCGTCATGTCAGTCCATCCGTCCGTCTGTTCCTCCGCATGGAATAACTGGGCTCTCACTGGACGGATTTTCATGAAATTTGGTATGCGAATATTTTTCGAAAATCTGTCGAGAAGATTAAAAGTTCCATTGAAATATGACAAGAATAATGGGTACATAGCGTGAAAACGTATGGACATTTGAGATAATATCATGCTGAATTATTCTTAGAACGAAATGTGTTTGAAACAGAAGTTGTACAGGAAATCGAAACACTATTTTATGTTCAGGACCTTGTTTCCCGAAAATCGTGCCGTTTATGAGATAATGTGGAAAAATATGGTAGAGTCAGACAGGCCACCGATGACAATATAATACGGCGCATGCGCGCTGGAAAACTAAGGTTACAAACGCGTACTTGGCAACAACGGTTACACGAACGCGCCGTAATATTATGTTATACGTACATCGGCTGTCTTGTCAAAGATATATATACTCGTGGTATATGCGAGATGTTTTGTGCAATGCTGTGTAGCGTATTATGTATTTAAAGTGTTGATTTTGTGGTCGTTACAAAGACACTTTTTACGCCTATTCATACATAATATATACACACACACACACACACACACACACACACACACACACACACACACACACACACAGTATAAAAGTAAAGCAGTCCCATTACAGGCCTGGACAGGCCCAGAGGGTTCCAGGAGGTTGAGGCTCCCAGATTTCTAGACAATCGGCACATGAAGGTGGTAAGGTTGTCAGCCCTACGCACCGGCCGGGTTTACCCCCCAGGAAATATTCCTGGTACTCATTTCTGTTAGAGGCTGAGTCGAGCCCAGTGCCATAGTGCGACCAACAGGGTTATGCCAATGAAAAAAATCCACTGACACCATCGGGAATCGAACCCGCGACCTGCCGGTTTGTAGCGCAGTGCCTCAACCAACTGCGCCACCGCGGACCCCAATACACACAGTATATGTATTATAAAGTATATAAAGGTGTGTACATGTATACACCCTCATTGGAAGCTACTGCACCCACTGTGTTCATGGTCTGGCTGCGGTCCAAATTAACCAATAGGATATTGCTTGAGGCGGCACGCTGGACGAGTCTTTGTCTTAACGGTGCATGACAGAAGGTGGTGGTAGGGGATGGGCTAAAGTAACACCGCAGATAACGAAAAGGCTTACAACAAAGCCGCATGTATAGCATTTGCTAGTGAAACGCAGACCCGTTCACTGACACTAGTGCAGCTGGAGAACGAAAGTAAATGGTACGGATAACATCATGCAGTCTGGTAGGTGATAATCGGTATTTCGAGAAATATACTACCTCGGTTTCGGCCTTGGTGATGGAACTGTGTGTTCTTCCGAAACATTGGTTAGAAGCTACCAGACCACACAGTGTTGTAACTCAGAAGGCTATGTTCGGCACCCAGGCGTAAAGTTCCGTATTTCGGCGATATGGTCGTTATTCTTGCAGGCTCGTGGCAGTTGGCCTTCACCCTGAAGGGAAGTGACATCACTGCATAATTACTGCGCACTATGTTCTTGGTAGAATTATGTTTATGCGCAGTCTCGCTAGTTGGGTTGTGTGTGTCGAAAAGCGAAATTAATATACAGGCGAACCCGGTTACGACGACTTGGGTTTATGCGACGCATCGTCTGTAGCGGTCAGATATTCTGTGGTACCAATTTTACTACGTCACCGTTAACCGTAACATTACAGTCTTCGGTTAGAACAACACTCGTTTATAACGACACAAAATATCCAGTCCTTTTCATGACGTTATAACCGACATACGACGGTATAGAAAACTGCAGTTCTGTCTTTTGCTTTGTATGTCTGCGAAGCTTCGTGTCTCACATTAAGGCAAGCTCACAGACTTGAGGTTGGATGATTCCAGGCTTCCGCTGCGGTGTAAATGAGATCGTCGCTCGTCTGGGGTGTTATGCAAATTGGTAGTTAGTCACCGACGTTTCGGGGCAACCTTTCAGCCCCATATTAAAGGGTCAAGTAGTCCAAGACGAATTCTTTGACTGCTTGACCCTTGAAGATGGGACCGACAGGTTATCCCGAAACGTCGGTTGCTAAGTACCAATCTACGCTGCGTAAGGTGGAAAAGACAAATTTTGCCCTTTAACAGGCCATGACGGGCCAGAGCGGGAGTAGACGCATAGCTATACTCTTTGTTAACCTCGACGCGTCATTTGGTGGGTGGTCAACGCCACGCCCCGGCCGCTTTACTCCCGGGAAAGAGACCCGGTACAGATTGTATAGGGGACTGGGTGGGCCCCAGGGCTGGTCTGGACGGGTGCGGAAAATGTCGTCCCAACCGGGATTCGATCCCGGACCTTCCAGCCTGTAGCGAGTCGCTATACCGAGTGAGCTATCGCGGCCCACAATCTACCGTGCGTACGTTCCAAAAAGGGCGAAGGTATTCAGACTTGAGGGTGTTCGGGAATAATGTACTGAGGGGAGTATTTGGACCAAAGGGGTGGGAAGTGACAGGAGGGTGGGTATAAGTATGTAATGAGGAGTTTCATCATCACATATTCGGATATTCAAATCAGAGCTGTTGAAATGGGCAGGTTAAGTAGCACGAAAGGGGGGGGGGTAAGAGAAGCGCATATAAAATTTTGGTTTGAAATTTTAAAGGCAGGAAACAGTTTGGAAGACGTTAGCATTGGAAGGAGGGTAATATTAAAATGAATCTTGAAGTGCGATTGGTATTTGTGGGCTGAATTCATCTCGCTTATAGTAATGCACAGTGGCGGGATATTGTGAAGTCGGTAATCTGTATTGGGCTTCCATAAATTGCGGGACATTTCTTGACCGGTCGAGCAACTATAATCTCGTGAAGGCTTGTCTCCATGGACATAATTAGTGTCGTAATTACGTTTATGCGCTCAAATACCGTTACGTGGTTGTCTCTTTGCTGTGTTATAAATACACATATTTTGGTTAGTGCAGTCGAACCCGGTTATAACGACATCGGTTTATGCGATACCTCGCCTATAACGTCAGATATTCTGTAGTACAAATTAATTCCTCACTGTTAACCATAACGTTATATTCCTCTGTTATAACAACATTCGTTTATAACGACACAAAATATTCAGTCCCTTTCTCGACGTTCTAGCAGAGTTAGACTGTATTTAGTTCTGCCACAGGTATTCAGAGGAATGTGCTGCATAACGTACTATGACGGAACTTCAAACAGCTGCGCCAACACTGGTTGTTGAATTGAATATTAGCCTGTACTGAGAACAACAGTAGTGAAGTTTCCGTTACCGTTGAAAGAAATAGGCCTAACTGTTGACTAGGTAACCGACAGCCGATATTGAAGCAAGGGAGCCGTAAGAGTCAGTGTGGGATTTGTGGTGAACAGAGTGGCACAAGGACACGTTTTTGTCCAATAGTTCAGCTTCCGCCGTACATCGGTGCTGTGTATTCACTTAGGACAGTGTTTCCCAACCAGGATACGACAAAACATCGTTGGGGGCTCCGTCAGAAATCATAAAATAAATGAATAAAAATTTAGAAATACCGCGAAGAATTCCCAGTATACCTCAAAATGTCACGGGTATTTTTGTCAGGCACTTGGCAACACTGGAGTAATCTGCGTGCGTTACCAACTGCGTCCTTGTCTTTAGGCGCGTTCGTATAGTCAACTAAAAGCACCTCTTACCTTTGTGATGTCCGCCTGTCCGCATGTATCAGCGCGGCTGTCGCCGCATAGATGGTACTGGGGACTTATATGGAAGTGTGTCGTGAAAATCCGCATTTGGTTAAAATCGGGCAAAAGTGTCGGGACACTTTACATGAACACCTAAAGTATGTTTTCTTGTTCCCGGCGACATTAAATCACCATAAAATCTCTCTCTTCGTATCAGGCTGTTAGTCCGTTCATCTGTCCGTGTGTCTGTCGGTCTGTCCGCGTGTATCAGCGGAGCTGCCACTGGACGAATTTGCATGAAATTTTGTATTTGGGACTTTATGAAAATTTGTCGAGGAATACCAGATTTGGATAAAATTGGCCAAAGGTATCGGGCACTTTACATGAAGACCTAAGTACGTTTTATTGTTACCGGCGACATTGAATTGCCATAAAAGTGATATGTTTGAGTGAAATGGTATTAGATTGTTGCGATGGCCTAGGAGGTATAAAGATTACGCGAACGCGCCGCAATATTAAGTCATATGTACATTGCGTATCTTGTTTTTTGGCCCATTCGCACGTAAGGTTGCATTTCGTTGTATTTTATCTGTTATTATAGATGAGGGTAATTCCTGATACCAAAAATTATTTTAGGGGTTCCGCCATGTAAAACAGTTGACGTATAATTTTGTGTGTAATTCTACCCGTGTGTTTGTCTGTACATCATTTGCAGTGAAAACGTAAACTACTGATAATAATAGGAAAAACTGATTAAAAATGCAGCTTACTGCACGGGCTAGGGCAGGGGTCTTCAACCCGCGGCTCGCGGGCCACATGCGGCCTTCCGAATGTTTTTGTGCGCCCCCCAAACGCATTTTGAATCTTGTGTGTAAAAAGTTTAATCCAGATAAATGTTAAATAAAATTCATTCTGAACGATTTTAAATTTTGTACTAAAATTTTAAAAATATTTTTTTATATATGAACTCTCGGTTAATGTCGTAGTAAATACTGCAAGACTGTAGCAGGGAATGTTTGCAGGGTGGGGGAATAAGTAAATAATAATAAAAACAAATCACAAACCTTAAATAAATAAAATAACGAAACTATCCTATGTGTGTTTATGTAAGGAAATGTTCGTGGACATGTCTTGCAATAATGTGCAAATTTTTCTTTGTAAAACGTGAATGCGGCCCGCGAATCTTTCTGCCATTAAAATGTGGCCCTTGAGCAAGTAAAGGTTGGAGACCCCTGGGCTAGGGTGTCGCTATTTACGCACATTTTTTTTTACAAACTGTGTATCTCCGTAAATAAACAACTCAAAACTTTTCAAAATTGCTTGGGCGTTGTGTCTCGGCTTAGCCAGGGAAGGATTAAATTACTTTTTCATTTCGGATATCTCTGCGGGCAATATGGTTTGCTCGGGCCCGCTTTAACATGTAAATCTATACATTCTTATGTGGGAAAAAATGTAATGTGAGACAGGGCAAGTAGTGCAAGACTTCTATCTCGAAGAGTGTTGGAAGTGAAACGTACGTAGTATTCTCTTTTTAACTGGATGGTACATGCGTATTTGTTTTACAGATTTGGGTGTTACTTCGTCGTTTACTTTGAACCGTACAAGAACAAAGTGTTACTAAGTTTATGCAAAGTACCCTGTTTTATCCATTCAATCAGTTGGCTACAAAAAGGAAATTAAAACACGTAATTTAAACAATATAAACATACTGTATTTTAAGTGCATTCTTAATCATTCGTAGTATGGTATTTAAAAGATGTAACCTTTGCTGTGGTCATTTATGAAGAAGTTAAAAGCAGATTGAAGTCGGGAGAATGCTTGATATCATTTGGTGCAGAATCTTTTGTCTTCCAGGTTGCTATCCAGAAATATAAAGATTAGGGTATACAGAACTACAGTTTTACCTTTTGTTTTGTATGGGTGTGAAACTTGGTTTCTGACACTGAGGTAGGAACAAAAGCTGAGGGTGTTCGAGAATAGGGTGCTGAGGAGGATATTTGGGCCTAAGAGGGACAAGGTGACGGTGGAATGGAGAAGACTACATAATGAGGAACTTCGTAATTTGTGCTGATCGCCAAATATAGTCTGGGTGGTCATATCGAGAAGAATGAGTTGGGCGGGGCATGTAGTGCGTGTGGGGGAAAGGAGAGGTGTATACAAGATTTTGGTAGGGAAACCTGAGGGAAGGAGACTACTTGGGAGACCCAGGCGTAAATGGGAGGATAATATTAAAATGGATATTCAAGACGTGGAATGGGGCACGAACTGGATTGAGCTGGCTCAGGATAGGGACAGGTGACGGGCTCTTGTAAATGCGACAATGAACCTTCGGGTTCCGTAAAATGCAGGGAATTTCCTGATTAGCTGAGGACTTGTTAGCTTCTCAGGAAGGACCTTTGCTGTGGTCCGCATCGAATTAAGAGAAATCACATACACATTCATTCTTCTCAGCATCATTTTGATTGCAATTCCCTGCCCATGCTTCATCATTCCTTCCATTAACACTTTTTCACTTAATCCTTCCTTCCTCTGATTTCGAACTATAAAAGACGTCTTCGCAGAAAATGCATGCTGCATCATCGTCGTTTTCCTAAGAGGGTTCCGAGTGGTTCAGTTCTGTTCTCTTGGCTTCATCACAGCAATCCATCCTCTTTTATCAGGTGAAGTGATAAGGAAGTATTGCCGTCTTCGCAGGTAGTCTGTTGGTTGTCGTACCTGCTTGCTTTGAGTCCGGGACAGTCTGAATTTATGTGAAACGCGCAGTGCTGATAGTGCAGGATCTGCACCAGGCCTGATGTTGGCAGCGAAAACGGGAGATACTGGCTCCTGGAAGCCAGAATTTCCTGCAGATTCCGATGCAGCCGGGTTTTCTGCTGAACATGTTACATTTGAGAATCCAGTATATCTTGCTGAGGTCGTTTTGTTGCCCCTTTTGGTTGAGACATCCCTCAGGAAGCAAGTAGGATCAAGTGGAAACATCCCAGGGCTACTTTTTGATGTTCTTAAAATTGTTGCTGGCTTTTGCTTGTTGGGCATTTACAAATTTAATGTTACAAGTAAATAAGGCTGAATTACATTACAGGCTCAGTCCGTACCGCGCAGTAAACACACCGACAGGATTTTAAAAATCAATCATTTAATGCTGTATGGGTAAAGAATGGCGGTTTGTTTTCAGTTCCATACAAACCACGTAAATCTGAATCATATTACAAGCTCAGATCGTACCGCGCAGAAAAAAGTTCTCTGTATTTACGTCTCCTGACATCTAGTGGCGGTCTGTGGAACTCCAACGTTCTTATAGTTGTCCTGCCATGTGGCGGCGGCCCATGGAACTCCAAGTGTCACATACCATTGCATTACTGAATTTTACCTGTGCAACTGCCCAATATACACAAACACTCACTTCCAACTCGTTGCACAGGTTTTATTATTTACTGCTCCTACATGTTTCGGCCGTAGGACATGGCCATCTTCAAGGACCTGCAAGCTGCTTAGACGCATATAGCATATCGCAAATAGTCATACGTAAATGGTAAAAGTGTATGGCTACTTGCAATGTATGCTGTATACGTCCAACAAACCTGTAGCTCCCTGAAAATGAACCTCTCCCATGGCCGAAACATGTAGGAGCAGTAAATAATAAATATTAAGCAACAGGTTGGAAATGAGAGTTTGTGTACATTCGACAAATGCACAGGAAACATGTATAACATTACAAAGAAGTGTGAAGACCTAGATGCGTTTTATTGTTGCTGGCGACTTTAACCTTTTAAAGCCTAGCGGTAACTTTACGTACCAACAGGTGTAACATTAAAAAATTCTACGTGGTGCCCACATTGCGTTTATGTGTTTTGTACGGATCTCAGAACAAACAGCAACTTTTGCCTTATAAAACATTAAGAGACTGGTTTTTATAACCGAAGTGGAGAGTGTTTACAGCGCGGTACGCACTGAGTCCTTATATAAAGCAGATACGCTTCGTCTTTAAAGGGTTAAAAAATTCTACGTGGTGTCCACATTGCGTTTATGTGTTTTGTACAGATCTCAGAACAAACAGCAACTTTTGCCTTATAAAACATTAAGAGATTGGTTTTTATAACCGAAGTGGAGAGTGTTTACAGCGCGGTACGCACTGAGTCCTTATATAAAACAGATACACTTCGTCTTTAAAGGGTTAAAAAATTCTACGTGGTGCCCACATTGCGTTTATGTGTTTTGTACGGATCTCAGCACAAACAGCAACTTTCGCCTTATAAAACATTAAGAGACTGGTTTTTATAACCGAAGTGGAGAGTGTTTACAGCGCGGTACGCACTGAGTCCTTATATAAAACAGATACGCTTCGTCTTTAAAGGGTTAAATCTTCGAGTGAAATGGGATTAGGCTGTTAGGGTATCCGAGGAGCAATACACGTTAGGCGAACGCGCCGCAATATTACGTTATACGTATATTGCCAATCTTGTTTCCATATTCTGTCCAATTCTTCTTTCACGAATCATTCTGTCGTACTGACAAGCGCAGTAAAGTACGTCACGCAGCAGAGGCGGGGCAACGTATGAATGTGCAGAGCGTATATCATCAGCGTGATTGATCACGTGGAATTCATACGCAGGTGCACGTTATAGTCGCTGATCTGAGGCCCCAGGGCCGATGTGTGTGGCTTGATTGGGGTTAACAAGTTCGCTTGCCGACTTCCTTCTTACAGTGACTGGCATGGAACCAACAGAATGACTCCGATACCAGTTGTTTGGGGGTTTCTGCCATTAGCTGCGGTGCAGTGAGTGGAACAGTGGAATAAGTTCTGTGAATTTTCGCAGTTTCTTGCTTTTTACACCAGCGGATCCCAATCCGCCCCTCCCCCCACCATCAACCCCCGGGCCGCTTGAGAATTGTTTACAGTCTTGGCGATCCATTAGTGATTTTTCTTTCTATTGTTTAGGTAATGTAACCAGGGATGTGGAGTCGGAGTCGGTAAAAATGTTTCGACTTCGACCTCAATTTAAAATCTTAACTAGATACTCCAAATTCAGAGCCGTGATAGCTAAAATAACCATTAAACTTGTACTTAAATATAGGTTATAAGCCTAAAAAGTAGCCTGATGATTCACGTGGTGGCGATGAAATGTCTTATAGGTTTACCATTATTAACCGTTTAAAGCCTAGCGGTAACTTTACATACGACCAGGTTTAACATTAAAAAATTTCACGTGGTGCCCACATTGCGTTTATGTGTTTTGTACGGATCTCAGAACAAACAGCAACTTTTGCCTTATAAAACATTAAGAGATTGGTTTTTATAACCGAAGTGGAGAGTGTTTACAGCGCGGTACGTACTGAGTCCTTATATAAAACAGATACGCTTCGTCTTTAAAGGGTTAGTACATACTGAGATTCTACGAAGGAGTCGGAGTGAGTCAGAAGTTTTGTGTACCGACTCCACAGCCCAGATTGTAACTATGTACTGTGAGTGCTTAACCTAGCAGCGTAAATATGTAATGTAAAGGAAGTTTACCCTAGAAGAGGCAATATAGTGCCAGAGGGGAAAAGAGGTGTAGATGTACTCTTTAACCTCGACGCTATTTGGAGGTGGGTGGTCAACTTAACGCCCCGCCCCGTCGGCTTTACTCCCGGGCAAGAGACCCGGTACCCATCGTATGGGAGGCTGATGGGCCGGTCTGGACGGGTGCGGAAAATCTCGCCCCCCCCCCCCCACCGGGATTCGATCCCCGTATTGTCCAGCCCGTAGCGAGTTGCTATCCCGGCCCACACTTGAATATGTACTAGCTTCCGTCAATCAGGTACTGTTACAAGTGAGTAACAGTAAAGGAAGAGAACTGGGAAACTTGGTGTGAGTGTTTTAATGGTGCGGGTCACCTGAATGCGCTCGCGGGCTGCACGTCAGTTTGATTCAGTGTGCTGACGTACGAGTTTGCTATGCGTTTAGCAATGTGTCAGCGCGTCATATGTATATGAAGGAATCTGCAACATTTGAGGTGACTATTAAGATTGCTGACTTATTCGCGATGTCGCCGTGTGGTTTGGTTGATAGGTGCCAACAGTTCGTAGGACTGTGCTGCGTCCATCTTCATGATAAATGACTCTTTATGACTGCCACAGTTTTCTGTTCTGCACACAGCTGCAGTCCGGGTCATCTTTTCCGTATACCTGCGTTACACTTTGAAAGCATACTTTTTTCTTCTGTCCTGCAGATGGAGGCAGTACATCCCTTCGAAATGTCGGCGAGTTTGTACCATTATACACGGCGTCACATTCAAAAAGGGCGGTAATTTTTATAGCCAAACCGGTGGGAACTTCAAACATTACGTGTTTGGTTACATTTGCTGTAGCCAAAATGGCGGGAACCTGAAATTTCGCATGTTGGTTACATTTGTTACACCCAAAATGGCGGAAACATGAAGTCTCGCGTGTTTGGTTATATTTGTTATAGCCAAAATGGTGGGAACCTCAAATTTCGCGTGTTTGGTTATATTTATTATAGCCAAAATGGCGGGAACAGCACATCTCGCCTGTTTGTTTATATTTGTTATATCCAAAATGGCGAGAACCTCAAATCTCGCGTGTTTGGTTACGTTGGTTACACCCAAAGCGGTGGGAACCTAAAATCTCGCGTGTTTGGTTATATTTGTTGTACCCAAATTGGTGGGAACCTCAAATCTCGCGTGTTTTGTTATACAGCAGTACCCGGTTATAACGACATCGGTTTATACGACACCTCGCTTATAGCGTCGTATGTTCTGAGGTATCAACTAATTGCTCAGTGTTAACTGTAACTTTATACTCCTCGGTTATAAGGACATTCGTTTATATTGACACGTGACGTTCTAACCGAGTTCAACTGTATTTGTTTTCTAAATACAAATAGTCCGTTTTGTTGTTAGTGAACTTGCGTTAATTGGTTTTGTGTTAGTTTATTCAACTGGGAACTACAGCTGCGTTTGTTTCTGCGACAACGCGTAGTTAATATGCACACTGTGTGAGCGGATTTTTGTGGTGAATAAATTTTCTGACATCTTTTTTGGCGATGAGCCGCGTTAAACTGATGTTAAAGCCGACGTTTCGTAGACATCTTGTGTCGACAGGCTAAATCGCGGATGTACAGTGTGACACTGGATATGTAGCCCACTTCTCGACTGTTACGGAGCTGTGGGTGTGTCGAAAATTGTAGACGATTTGGACATAATTGCGCTTTGTTGACGAAAATATTAAAGCACGATTCAGTTTAACCTTTCAAAGCCTAGCGGTAACTTTACATACCACCAGGTTTAACATTAAAAAATTCTACGTGGTGCCCACATTGCGTTTATGTGTTTTGTACGGATCTCAGAACAAACAGCAACTTTTGCCTTATAAAACATTAAGAGATTGGTTTTTATAACCGAAGTGGAGAGTGTTTACAGCGCGGTACGCACTGAGTCCTTATATAAAACAGATACGCTTCGTCTTTAAAGGGTTAATAAATGTTCAAAGTGGCCACTTCAATTAGGATGCACAGTGTGGTCCGTGTGAAAGTCCGACCGTGTAACCTTCTGTCGAACATCCGCAGCTCAGCAATCGCTGGCCTGTGCGTGGGATAACTGTGGGAATGACGTAAAGGGTGAGATTCCGAAGTAAAAGACATGAAGACAACGCATGCGTAGCTGGAATGTATAAACGATACCTTGTAAACTACAACACTGTTACGGGGTGTAAACTTAAAGTTCACACTATAACCTGCCATGAAGGCACAAAATGAGGTAGAAATAGGATATAGCTCTACTCTTTCTTTTAACTTCGTCGCTAGTGGGGGTAGGTGGTGAAGACCACGCCCCGGCCGCTTTACCCCTGGGAATGACGCGGCAACCATTGTATAGGAGGCTGGCTGGACCGGGAAGCACGTTTGGACGGATACGGAAAATTTCGTCTCCACCGGGTTTCGATACGCCGACCGTCCAGGCCGTAGCGAGTCGCCGTACCGAGTGCGCTATCCGGGTCCACTGTAACAGGGGGTGTGCTTATGTCAGCGGGTGTGGGGACTGTTCGTGGTACGGATCTCAGAACAAACAGCAACTTTTGCCTTATAAAACATTAAGAGACTGGTTTTTATAACAGAAGTGGAGAGTGTTTACAGCGCGGTACGCACTGAGTCCTTATATAAAACAGATACGTTTCGTCTTTAAAGGTTTAAAAAATTCTACGTGGTGCTCACATTGTGTTTATGTGTTTTGTACGGATCTCAGAACAAACAGCAACTTTTGCCTTATAAAACATTAAGAGATTGGTTTTTATAACCGAAGTGGAGAGTGTCTACAGCGCGGTACGCACTGAGTCCTTATATAAAACAGATACGCTTCGTCTTTAAAGGTTTAAAAAATTCTACGTGGTGCCCACATTGCGTTTATGTGTTTTGTACGGATCTCAGAACAAACAGCATCTTTCACCTTATAAAACATTAAGAGACTGGTTTTTATAACCGGAGTGGAGAGTGTTTACAGTGCGGTACGCGCTAAGTCCTCATATACAACAGATACGCTTCGTCTTTAAAGGGTTAAACACCGTCAGTTTTTGTTCGGCCGTTAGGGTGAGACACGTTTCGTGTCCGTCAAATGTAACACATGTAATGTGTTATGTTTGGTAAAGAATCTGACTTATATTGCTAAAACATGTCAAGTGGAAAGAAGAGAACCAAAGATTCATGAAGAGTCCTATAATTCAACATACCATGAGTCACTGAGTCTGAAAGGCCATTGTCGAAACCACAAGTTAACGTTAAATAATGTGTCCTGTCTCGCAGAAAAGTGCGTTGCCATTACAAAGACAGACTGATTAATAGCGTTCAGGGTGATAATAGCTCTGTTTCGTGTGAATCACACGAAACACACAAATACACTGTGTGACCAAACAGGAGAGCCTTGTAACGTTTGAAGCATTGGTGGTACTTACAGTTACCACTGTGCGAATCGCCCATAACTTCAAGACACAGTACTTCTTTGGTATACGAGCTGTCTATGAGATCTGGCTTATTCGAGATGCGTCTTTATCAATTTGGGGGCCTGTTTTCATAATTTCAAACTCTTTCCTCCCGCAAACGTACCGTTCTTCCTAGAGCCTTTTCTCGCTGTCATTGGTTCCCGAATGCGCAGAACGTCATGGCATCCGTGTGCGGTCTGCGCAGAAGCAACATCATTATCGCAACGTCTGTTGTTGTTCTCACGGCTTTGTTGCCACGATGTTAAATCATTTTGCATCCTTAAAACCGTAAGGAATTGGTACATGGCATTTATAATAAGAATGTCTCCCAGTGTTTGTACATTACCTACACGGCGGTAAAGATGTAATTATTGTGCATCCATGTGTTAATGGCCTGTAATAGTATTTAACCCTTTAAAGACGAAACGTGTCTGTTTTATATAAGGACTCAGTGCGTATCGCGCTGTTAACACTCTCCACTTCGGTTATAAAAACCAGTCTCTTAATGTTTTATAAGGTGAAAGTTGCTGTTTGTTCTGAGATCCGTACAAAACACATAAACGCAATGTGGGCACCACGTAGAATTTTTTAACCCTTTAAAGACGAAGCGTATCTGTTTTATATAAGGACTCAGTGCGTACCGCGCTGTAAACACTCTCCACTTCGGTTATAAAAACCAATCTCTTAATGTTTTATAAGGCAAAAGTTGATGTTTGTTCTGAGATCCGTACAAAACACATAAACGCAATGTGGGCACCACGTAGAATTTTTTAACCCTTTAAAGACGAAGCGTATCTGTTTTATATAAGGACTCAGTGCGTACCGCGCTGTAAACACTCTCCACTTCGGTTATAAAAACCAGTCTCTTAATGTTTTATAAGGCAAAAGTTGCTGTTTGTTCTGAGATCCGTACAAAACACATAAACGCAATGTGGGCACCACGTAGAATTTTTTAATGTTAAACCTGGTCGTATGTAAAGTTACCGCCAGGCTTTAAAAGGTTAAGGCAGTGCTCGTTTTTTCATGCTTAGATATTGTTCTGTGTTGTCGTAAGTTGAATAGCAGGTACAAAGCAAATAAAGTTCACGCTATAACATGCCGGGGTACGCGGTGGCGCATTTGCTTAAGGCACTGCGCTACAAGCCGAAAGGTCGTGGGTTAGATTGCCGATGGTGTCATTGGAATTTTACATTGACATAATCCTTTCGGTCGCACTATGGCACTGGGGTCGACTCAGCCTCTGACAGAAATGAATACCAGGAATACTTCCTGGGGGTAAAGGCGGCCGGTGCATAGGGCTGACAACCTTACCAGCTTCATGCGCCAATTGTATATAAATCTGGGAGCCTCGGTCTCCTGGAACCTTATGGGCCTGTCCAGGCCTGTAATGGGACTGCTTTACCTACGCCATGCCATGAACGCACAGAGGGGGAGTTGAGGTATAGCCCTACTCTTTCTTTAACCTTTTAAAGCCTAGCGGTAACTTTACATACGACCAGGTTTAACATTAAAAAATTCTACGTGGTGCCCACATTGCGTTTATGTGTTTTGTACGGATCTCAGAACAAACAGCAACTTTTGCCTTATAAAACATTAAGGGATTGGTTTTTATAACCGAAGTGGAGAGTGGTTACAGCGCGGTACGCACTGAGTCCTTATATAAAACAGATACGATTCATCTTTATAGGGTTAATCTCGGCATTGGATGAAGGTGGGTTGTCACCACCACAGCTCGACCGCTGTACTCATCGTACAGTAGGCTGGGCGGGTCCCAGGGCCGGTCTGGGCGGGTGCGGAAAATCTCGGACCCACCGGCTTCCGAACCCCGAACAGTCTAGCCCGTAGCGAGTGGCTATACCGACAACGCTATCGCGATCCGTAACTACACATCAAACATGCCGAGTTAGTTGGTTGGTGCGGTCCGCATTGGGTTAAGGGACTTGAAGCTGGGCAGCAGAGTTTTAAGAACAAGTGCGTTACTACGTCAGCTGAAAGGCGAATCCACCCGTAGACTGTACAAACCAACTAACAAATTGCGTAGCTTATTAACCCTTTAAAGACGGAGCGTATCTGTTTTATATAAGGACTCAGTGCGTACCGCGCTGTAAACACACTGCACTTCGGTTATAAAAACCAATCTCTTAATGCTTTATAAGACAAAAGTTGCTGTTTGTTGTGAGATCCGTACAAAACACATAAACGCAATGTGGGCACCACGTAGAATTTTTTAACCTTTAAAGACGAAGCGTATCTGTTTTATATAAGGACTCAGTGCGTACCGCACTGTAAACACTCTGCACTTCGGGTATAAAAACCAATCTCTTAATGCTTTATAAGACAAAAGTTGCTGTTTGTTCTGAGATCCGTACAAAACACATAAACGCAATGTGGGCACCACGTAGAATTTTTTAACCCTTTAAAGACGAAGCGTATGTGTTTTATATAAGGACTCAGTGCGTACCGCGCTGTAAACACTCTGCACTTCGGTTATAAAAACCAGTCTCTTAATGTTTGATAAGGCAAAAGTTGCTGTTTGTTCTGAGATCCGTACAAAACACATAAACGCAATGTGGGCACCACGTAGAATTTTTTAATGTTAAACCTGGTGGTATGCAAAGTTACCGCTAGGCTTTAAAAGGTTAACAGTCTATGCTAACGTATCAACGACTGCTACGCTCTGGCGTGCGGTAAGTTACAATTTACCGCACGCCAGAGCGGTTGTTTGGAGTGGTAACCTCTAACTCAGAATGTTTTACACCGAATGAACGAATTATTAAAAAAACGCTTGAAGTTTTTGCGCGCCAGATGATTTATCAAATTCTTCGTCGATGTGTGGAGTATCTTTCCGATCAGCAGGCTGTCCGGTATTTTGAGTATTTACGTGACATTTTGGAGTAACCTCATCTGCGAAATAAGTCAGACTGCACTGCCACCCTCTGTTCGCAGTGTTTGACAGCACCAGTTACAAAACCGTACTGTCGGAAAGAAGAGTGTAAATATGTATTGTTTTACACAGAGCAAATTTGTGGCTGTGTGGATTAACCTTTTAAAGCCTAGCGGTAACTTTACGTACCACCAGGTTTAACATTAAAAATTCTACGTGGTGCCCACATTGCGTTTATGTGTTTTGTACGGATCAAGGAACAAGCAGCAGCTTTTGCCTTATAAAACATTAAGAGACTGGTTTTTATAACCGAAGTGGAGAGTGTTTACAGCGCGGTACGCACTGAGTCCTTATATAAAACAGATACGCTTCGTCTTTAAAGGGTTAATTCGATACATAATTTTCCTGGAATGAATATCTTAAAACATTCTATTGGGCATGGTTCGAAGTGTGCTCCGGTGTCGTGTGATAAGGTCAAGTGGATGTGAACATAATACTGCAGAGCATTTATGAATTTAGTGACAAGTGGCGCAACAAATACCGTACTTTTATTATGGGCGTAAAAAAATTAGGTGGAACCTAACTCACCTCCATTTAGAATCTGGGTTATGAATGTGTGGAGCTGTACCTCTCCTCCCTCTGTATGCCTTCCTGGTGTAGACGGGGATAACTTGACCTTTTGTATCTTCTACCGTGAAACCCTATGGCGTTTTTAAAGTAAAGAATGCCGTGTCGAGGGTCTGTGTAGTACGTCAGGCTGTACATCTTTTGCACTGTGTTTTTGTATGTGTTGTTCTGGGTATTTAACGACGCCTTCGGTTGCTTACAATTGTGGTACGATTAGTGAAAAATGAAGTACAAAGGATGTGGAAGAAAGCGGTCGTGGCCTATTTGAGGGGCTCTGTTCTTAGTTGCCTGTGGGGCTGTGGAGTCGGAGTCTGTAAAAATGTACCGACTCCGACTGCGATATAAAATCTTAAATACTAGCTACAGTAACCATTAGACTTATACTTAAATGTAGGTTATAAGTCTAAAAAGTAGCCTGATGATTCACGTGGTGGTGATGAAACATCTTATGATGCCATTTACCGTTCTAGTGGGTTTGCCATTATTAACCCTTTAAAGACGAAGCGTATCTGTTTTGTATAAGGACTCAGTGCGTACCGCGCTGTAAACACTCTCCACTTCGGTTATAAAAACCAGTCTCTTAATGTTTTATAAGGCAAAAGTTGCTGTTTGTTCTGAGATCCGTACAAAACACATAAACACAATGTGGGCACCACGTAGAATTTTTTAATGTTAAA